>JAREIK010002587.1:729421-934530 GCA_029783825.1 Sapria himalayana | reverse complement strand
GCTTATATTTCATCCACCACTTCTTTTTATGCTTCTTCTTATTCTTCTACAATGATTTTTTTTTTCATTTGCTTCTTATCCTAATGCTTCATTTGGTTCTAGTTCTTCTTCGTTTTCATCTTCTTATTTTTCTTTTTTTCTACTTCTTCTCCTACTCTTTCTCTTCCTCCTCATCCTCTTTATTTTTCTTATTCTACTTTTTTTTTCATTTTCCTTCTATATATCTTCCTTCTCCTCCTCCTTTTACTTCTTCTATTTCTTCTTATCCTTTTTTCTTCTTTTTTTTTTCTTCTTTTTTTTTCTTCTTTCTCTTATTATTATTATTATTAATATCATTAATTTCGACTTATTTTTTTTCATATTATTCTTAGTCTATTTCTTCTTCCTCTTCTTTTGCTCCTCCCCCTCCCCCTCCTCCTCCTCCTCCTCCTCTTACTATTGATAGTTCCTTTATGCCTTCACTTCCTCCTCCTCCCAGGTCTTTTTCTTCTTCATTTTCTCTTTCTTCTCCCCCTTCTTCTTCTTCTTCTTCTTCTTCTTCTTCTCCTTTTCTTGTTTTTGTTGCTCTTCTCCCCCCTTCTCCTTTTTCTTATACTACTTTTATCTTCTTCTTCTTCATGTTTGTCTTCGGCTCATTTAACTTCTTTATCTTCTTCTTCTTCAAATACTAATACTACTACTACTACTATCATGTCTGCATCTTCTTATTCTTATTCTTCTTCTACTTTTTTTCCCTTTTATTCTCCTCTTTCTTCTTCTAATTCTTTTTTTTACGTTTACTACTTATTCTTCTTATTTTTTATCACTATCTCATTCTTCTCTTTCATCATCATCATCATCTCCTCCTCCTCCTCCTTCTCCTCCTCCTTCTCCTCCTCATTCTCATTCCTCTTCTCCTTTTTTTTATTCATCTTCAAAAAATTCTATTTCTCCTCATTCATTTTGTTGAACTTATTCTCTTTATTTCTTCTCCTTCTCCTTCTTCTTCTTATACTTTTTATTGTTCTTCTTTTCTAATGTTTGTTATATTTGTTTTTATTCTTCTTATTGATATTATTATTATTTTTTCTACTTTTTAATCTTATTCTTTTTTTTCAACTTGTTCTTCTCATTATGTTTCTTCTTCTTATTCTTCTTCTCATTCTCTTTCACTATCTCTTATTATTCTTCTCACTCTACACCTTTTTATTTCTTTTTCATCATCTCTTTATTATTCTACTTATTTTTTTTCTTCGTTGTCTTCTTATTCTTTTCTTCTTTTTCTCCTAATAATTCATCATCATCATCATTTTTTTATTCCTCTTTCTTTTTCTCCTTTTTCTTCTTTTTCATCTTATTCTCTACCTACTCCTTCTCATCCTCCTTGTTTTTCTAATTTGTTTTATTATTATTATTATTATTAAAATTATACTTCTTTATTCATCTTCTATTTCTTGTCATTCTTTTTTGTATTATAATAATAATTATTATTATTATTATTCTCATACACTTTCCGCCTCCCCTTCATTCTTGTTCTTTTTTTTTGTTCTTCTTCTTATTTTTTTTTTATTCTCATTATGCTTCTTCTTGTTTTTCCATTCTCTTTCACATTTTCATTATTTTTCTTCTCATTCTCCTCTTCTTTCTATTTCTTTTTCTTTTCCTCCTTCTCATTCTTCTTCTTCATTATCTTCTTCTATTTATTAATATTCTTATTCTACTTTTTTTTTCTTTTTCTCCTCCTCCTCCTCCTTCATTTTCCTTCTTATTCCACATTTTTTTATTCTTCTTCCTATTCATCTTTTCCTTTATATACCTCTCCCCATCCTTATTCCACATTTTTTTATTCTTTTTCCTATTCATCTTTTCCTCTATATACCTCTCCCCATCCTTCTTATTCCACATTTTTTTATTCTTTTTCCTTTTCATCTTTTCCTCTACATACCTCTCCCCATCCTTCTTATTCTTCTAATTTAGTTTCTTCTTTTTACTATTAATATTATTTTTTTTATTTTTCTTCTTATGCTTCTTTTCATTTTTCTTGTTTCTGTTCTTGTTTTTGTTCTTATTCTTTTTTTGTTCTTCTTCTTCTTCATATTTTTTGCTTCTTCTCCGACTCTTTATTATTATTTTTATACCTTTTTTTCTACTTATTCATCTTCTTCATAATCTCTTCCATCTTCTTCTTGTTCTTTTTATTCTTCGTATTCTTTTTCTTCTTTTTGTTGTTGTTGTTCATCTTCTTCTCCTTGTAATTCTTCTATTTCTTCTTCTATTTCTTCTTCTATTTCTTCTTCTATTTCTTCTTTTATTTCTTCTTCTTATCCTCCTCTTCCAACTCCTCCTCATACTCCTCCTTTCCTCCTCTTGCTAATTCTTATTTGTCTTCTTCTTTTTATACTTCTTGTTCTTTTTTTATTCTTATAATACTTCTTTTTTTTCTTCTTCTTTTTCTTTATCTTCGACTTAATCTTCTTCTTCTTATTCTATTTCTTTTTCTTCCTCCTCCTCTTGTTATTATTATTATTCTTATTCTTATTTTGCTCACTATTCTTATTTTTCATCATATTCACCATATTCAATGTCAGTTTTTTCTTCTATTTATTCTTCTTTTTCTATATTTTTTTCTTCTTTTTCTTTTTCTTCTCTTCTTCCATGTTCCTTTTCTTCTATTTTTTTAACTTTTCTTTTTCTTCTTCTACTTTATTTTCCATCTTCTTGTGCTTCTTTTTTTATTCGTTTTTTTTCTAGTTTTTCTTTCTCCTCTTCTTCTTATTTTTCTTTTCCTATTACTATTACCAAGGTTTTCAAACCCGGCCCGGGGTATTGACCCGGGGAGGGGAGAGGGTCAGAGGTTCAACCGGGTCAAACTGGGGTTCGACCGGACGGATAGACCCGGTCTATATACAAAATAAAAAATATATTTTTTCTTATATATAAAACTTAATTTTCATCGAACAATAAAATTAAAGAGATACATCCAATACATATTAAAGAGATACATCCAATACATATTAAAGAGATACGTCCAATACATATTAAAGATACTTAATTTTCTTATTCCTAAATTTTTTGTGAATGCGATCAAATAAAATCCAATTTCTTTCACATCCAGATGATGAAGCTGTTTGGCTAAGAAGCCGTATAGCCAGCTTTTGTAAATTACGAGCATCAGTGCCAAATAATCTCCACCATTCATCTACATGTAAAATAATTCCATAAACAGTTACAATTGTCATATAAAATCAAATCTAAATTAATTAGTAATATAAGCATAAAAATTACTAGGTTGAAGTATTTTTGCGACAGTTAATGCTGATCGTCGGGCAAAACTCCCTTGGCGCTCTCGATATATCCTAACTTCTTTCATTGCTTGGACGCTATCACTACAAATACTTTCTGTGTCAAGCAAATCAAGTAGGCTAGTAGTAGCTTCCATTGTGTCAACAAAATTATCCGAATATAGAAATGCTGGATTGAGAAAATAAGCAGCTGCCTGGAGATTGCGTCGTAAATGCTTATCCCATCAATCATAAATAATTTTAATGTATGGCTGATAAAGATCATTCTTATTCATGAAGGTCTCTTGTATAGCCAACCTTACCCGAAGCATACATTGTAAAATATAAACATAATAAAAAAATATAAGAAATTCAATAATGAACATTAGTAATAAGTTAATAACCAAATTAACTCAAACTAAAAAATTAATCAAGTATTTAACTATTTATAATAAAATAAATAATGCCTTCATAAACGTAACCCAAAGAAGGTTTTTCATCGGAGTCTACAATACGCAAGAACTTCACAATTGGAGTAACAACCTTCACTATCATCAAACACTCATCCCAAAACTTGCGATCTAAAACAATTGTAGAAGCAAGTCTCCCTTGTGTAGTTTCAGATAATTTATGCTCCATAAAAAACTTGCTACTCACTAGTGATGTTAGATTATATCTGTGTTCACATAGACTCTGCAGGGTGATAAAAGTTGTGGCAAAATGAGTTATACCTGGACGCACAATCTCCTTCCACCCATCAGACTTCCTCAACCATGATAATATGACACCATGATTGTACACAAACTTGGTTACATGAGAAGCTCTAGAAGCAAGTGAACTCACATGTGACATGCTACAGATATCCTTCAAAATTAAATTCAAACAATGAACAGCACAAGGAGACCAATAAATATTACTATACTTCTCATGTAGCTTACTTCCAGCTAATTTATAAGCAGCTGCATTGTCAATAACCATGTGCACCACATTAGATGGCCCAACCCATTCAACCACTTCAGAGAACATATGAAATAAAGTGTTTGTATCTTTCACAGTATCAGAAGCATCAACAGATTTTACAAATACCAAACCAGCTGGACAATACACAAGAAAATTAATCAAAGTCCGATGTCTTTGATCAGTCCAACCATCTGCCATAATTGTGCATCCATTATCCCTCCAATTACTCCGATAACTATTTATAAGAAAATCCAATTCTTTTTTGCATTCTTCTAATAAATTGACCCTCATATCATGATATGATGGTCCTCCAAAATCAGCACCAATACCAGCAATTACTTTTACAGCAGGTTTAAAGTACGGAGAATTAATGGCATTAAAAGGAATGTATGCATCATAAAACCATTCAGCAAGAGAAATTATTAGCTCTATGCTTTGCACTCTTACTAGAAAATACAGACTTGATGGATGGTTGAGAAGTGGTACTTTCTACCGTCTTCTCTTTTTCTTTCCCCTTCTCCTTCTCTTTTTCTTTTTCTTTATCTTGTTCTCTTGCCCTCTTTTGACTCAGTTGCTCATATGTCTCTTCTTCATCTTCAGACGCCTCTTGCTCTTGTATTTGCACTTCCTCCTCTTCAACATCATCAAATGCATCATTAAGTGTCTCCTTAAGGGCCTTCTTTTTCAATTCTCCTTGTTTTAGATAATCACGAATTTCAATCCGCACCTTATTTGGAACACTTCTACAAAATGATATTTGCCCGGGAATGCAAGCCAGATGATATTTCATTCTATTGATCCCTCCACCTTTAAAGGATTTTGCACAATACATGCAAGTGTAGGTAGTCTTTCTATTTGGACCTCGAGTCTCAGAGAAGTGACCCCACGCTGGATCACTCTTGCCACAAATGTTTGGTGTAGAAGCTACAGACGGTATCTCGGAAGATTGAGAATTCATATTGGCCATTCCTATAACAACACACAAAGCCATAATGTCCAAATTAGAGACCAAATAAAAACTATAATGTCCTTTATGTCCAAATTAAATTAGGACAACAAAGCCTAATGCTAACAAAATTATATAAACAAAACAAAGCAAAAAGAAAATGGAACTCAAAAGAAATAAATAGGTTCAACAAAGCAAAGTAATTTTAATTGATTACATGTAGTGAATTAGCTATGTAAATTGTGAGCATCATGAAAGGTTTGTCCTAGTATTTAACAATTATTAAAAAAAATAGCACGCTTATTGGAAGAACAAAGCAACAAACCCATACAAATGCTATGAGTTCAACCATGATGATTAGTGATTAATTATATCTTGATTATGAAAGAAATTATCTAGAAAAAGTAGAGTGACTCTTTTAAGGAACTGTCAAAATCGATATCAAGCATTTTCAATGCAGTTTACATATCAAAATGGCTTCAGAAAAAGCAATAACCAGATTAAACATCAGACCCTGCTTCTGCAATGATCTACTGATATTTAACTTGAGAGTTGAGCAGTATTACGTGATGAAAATGAACACTCCACAGACATGGATCTTTTATTAAAATTGATTAGTTAGCATATAACTTTACATTGACATATTATAATTTATTCGAATAACAAGTATGGGGGGTGGGTTCTAATGTTTATCGTCAATATCTGGTTTGTTACCAAAACAATTACCAGGTCGCTCAGTCAAGGTATGGTGATAATGACTTAAGGAACAACAAGGCTTAATTAATAAGATGTTAGTGCTCTTTCCAGTGTCTCATGCTTGTAAGTCTTTCTTGTCTCCATCATCCTGTGAGACATGCTGCTGCTTATCTGCTACCATGGAATCATGCTGCTCTAAGTACTCTTTTCTATTCATCTCGGTTAATCTGCATCACTTAGTATTAGTAGCATCACACTTTTGAGTTACAGAAACAAAAGTTATCACAGTCAATTTAATTTCGAAACTTATTCAAATTTTAGAATATTCAAAAAATGCTAATTTTCTGATTGGTTTTGGATATCTAAGGAAAATTTTGTTTGCATTCTCCCTTTTCTTTCTCCAGGACCAGGAGCGTGCTTTTTTTTCTTTTAACTTCAGTCAACCTTAGACCCTAAACCGATGGACCTTAGACCCTCAACCGATGTATAAATTTTTAACCTTAAGATACAACTCGACTGAGATGGATTGAATTGGGAAGAACAGAATCTGATATATACTACGGTGGAATAGACGGAGGAGAGGTGCAGTGGTGGAACAGACGGAGGAGAGGTGCAGTGGTGGAACAGACGGAGGAGAGGCGCAGATTGAGGTGTCAAACGGGCCGGGCCGGCCCGGCCCGGCACGAGGCACGGCACGGTTCGGCCGTGCCTGGGCCGGCCCGGCACGATAAAAAAACGTGCCCGGGCCCGTGCCGGGCCCGGCCGCACAAACCACGTGCCTGGCCCAGCACGTCTCGTGCCTTGGCACGGCACGTCGGCCCGCGTGCCTGAGTCGTGACTCGTGAGTCGCGACTCACGACTCACGAGTCACGACTCACGGTCACGACTCACTGAGTCGTGACTCGTGACCCAACCGGGCCCCGCCCCCGGTAAAAAGACCGCGGGTCGGGTCCAAACAGACCCGACCCGCCCCGCCCCGCCTGCCCTGCCTTGCCGTGCGCCCGTGCCCGAGCGGGCCGGCACGGCACGGCAGCACGGCTGGGCACGTGAAAAACGGGCCGTGCCGTGCTGGGCCGGCCCGTTTGACACCTCTAGGCGCAGAGGAGAGGAGCGGCGGTGGAACAGAGGATAGCTGCGGCGGTCGCACGGAGGAGAGATTGGCTGCGGCGGTGGCGTGATTGGCGGCGATGGTGGACGGTGGCGTGATTGGCGTTAGGGTTAGGGCTAACTGCTGCTGCTTGATGCTCGACAAGGGAGGAAAACCGAAAACCAAAAGGCAAAAACGAAAACTTTTCCAAATTTCATGTTTTTGATTTTTATTTTTTAATTAAAAAAATCAATTAAAAACAAAAGTGAGAACTGGCTAACCCGTAACCGGGTCATCCGGGTTGCCGGTTCGACCGGCGGGCAGCCGGGTCTATCCCGGGTTTTGCAATTTATCGGGTTTTCCGGTTGAACCGGACCGGTCCTGGTCCTAGTCCCTGGTTTTTTCGGTTGGACCGGCCGGGCCGGTCCGGTTTTAACAACCTTGACTATTACTAATTTTTCTTCTTGTAATTTTTCTTCTCTTTAACATTCTCCTTTTTTTTCATCTTCTTATTCAATTTCTCCTCCTCCTCCTCCTCCTTTTTCTTCTCGTCCTTATTTTTCTCCCCTTCCTCCTCCTCCTATTTTTCCTCCTCCTTTTTCTTTTTGTCCTTATTTTCCTCCTCTTCCTCCTCCTCCTTTTTCTTCTTGTCCTTATTCTCCTCCCCTTCCTCCTCCTCCTCCTATTCTTCCCCCTTTTTATATTTCTCATCCTCCTACATCTATTGATTGTTATTTTGCTCCTTCTCCTCCTTCTTCCTTGCCTCATCCTCCTCCTCTTTATTTTTTGCTCCTTCTTTTCCTTTTTTCTATTTCTTCTACCATTTCTTCTTCTTTTTTGTTTTCTTCATCTTATTTTTTTTTTCTATTATTACTACTATTACTTCTACTTTTAATCTTTTTCTCTCATTCTTCTTCTTCTTCTCTTGTTTCTTCTTATTCTTTTTATTTTATAACAATAACAACTACTACTACTTCTTATTCTTCTTCACCTTCTTTTTTTTCCTATTATTCTTATTCTCCTCCCCCTCTTCATTCATTTCATTATTCTTCTTGTCTTTCAACTTACTATTTTTTCTTTTTCTACATATTTTTTGTTGCTATTGTTTATCTTTTTCTCCTTAATTTTAGGTTAAAAGAAGAATCTAGGAATGATGTAATATATTTATTATGATTGATACTTTATTTAAAATTTTAATATAATATTTTTTTGTGATATTATTTAGTTATAGATGGTTTGGTAAATTAAATAGAACCGAGACTAGTATTTTGGGTATTTGTGGGTTTGTGCATAATTGAAGTGGTGGATGATGATAGGTAAATCACAAATTATACCCATGCTTATAGTAGGAAGTAAGTGACAACCCTTCGACCATGTTGCACAACAAACACATATACCAAAATTATTAAATTTTTTTAATTATTGTGTGTATGATGTTTATGAAGTTGGATACATGAACACTTTGATAGGTCACTTTGTTGTGCTTCTCTTAGAGGAACTAACTATCAATTGATATTAGATAGTAAATAGAATCTTCTCCCAAGGATGTTACCTTTAGTGTGTGAGTTATCTATCATAGTAAGGATGGTGACAAGTAAGCCATGTAATATTCATGGACATATGTGATTCATATGATGATGATAATCTCAGAAGTTATATTCAATTATATGGTTGTATCTAGTCAAACATGAATGGTAGTATATGTTAACATTAATAAGTATGATATTAACAAAGCTAAAAGTATAAAAAATTATATTATATCATCAATTCTTGTCAAGAAAGATATTAGAGATTAAAGAATAAGAATGTGTATTCAAAATAAACATTAAAGGTAGCTAATGAGTTTCCTAAAGGTGAGGACTTGTGATCTAAGCATGAATGATATTTTGTCTTGGTATTAAAGTACTAAGGATACAACTACAAGTGAACTATCATTCGGAATGACTTTATAGTTAATAACCACCTTGTTTGTTGGTAAGACAATATATCATTACATAATTATCCAACCTTCATTCTATGACTAAGAATAATCTCATCAATATTATATATGAATTCCATCACAAATAAATATATGAATCATTCCTAGAATCTTGGATTTATGACTTGAATTTTGTTTATCAAGCCTACTAGAGCAACTGTTAATTTATAGTTGACTGATCTAACATGCATGTGCAATCTATGTGATATTAATATTTGGACTAAATGCCTACTTTGTCACTTATATATCTTATATACTTGTGAAATAATACTAGATAAAGAGACTTTTACCCAACTCGCTTTTGGTGCACCTAACTAACAAAGTCACAATAAGTTTTTTATGCTATTGTTGGGAAATATTTTTTATAATTTGGTTGGTCAATTTTAGTTGACATAACTACATTTGAAATGAGTTAGCTCTATTTTAGTAGTTTCGATAACATTATCTAGTTTTATTTTGTTGAAATTTATATTGCATGTCATATACTTATCTTGTAATCATGATGATGTTATCTTCATTTTTTTTCTTTCTTTTCTTTTTTTAGCCATATCATATATGAGAAGAAACTATAGGATTGAGCTAACACCTTTGGATGTAAAGATCAAGAGAACAAGAAAAATCATTTTAATATAAAGAGTGGAGAAAGTGGTTACGGAAGGAATATACATCAATAGAGAGAACCAAGATGGCTAGGGGCAGGCTATCCAATAGCTTAATCATTATCATACCTTGGGTGATTTTTGGAGGCTTATGATTAGACAATTATTTAGGGATTTAGATATAGTCAATGGAAGTAAACTAATTTATGTTGAAGCCTAGTTTGATAGTAATGATTCAACATCATAAATAGCGTGAGAGGATTCTAAAAAAATTTAATTGGGTATGTCATTATATTTTTGGAGTTATGTGACATAGCTAAAATGAATGGAGTTAGCTTAGACATGATCAAGTTATATTTATTTCCATGTTCTCTTTGAGGACAAGGCACAATATTGGTTTTTTTCTTATTTTTAATTCTCCATTGAGAGTTGAGATGAACTTGTGTAAGCTTTCCTCACAAAATTTTTCTCATCTCACAAATCATCTCACAGTATAGAAGAGAAATAAGTCAATTCCATCATTATGAGCTGAAGATTTTGTATGATATGTGAGATTATTTTTAAAAATTTTTGAGGATATGTCTATAACACATGTTTGAATTATGGTTCCAAGCTCAAACCTTCTACAAGAAGCTTAATTATATAATAGGATGTACTATAGATGTGGCCCCCAGGAGGGGTTTAGTATGAATAAATCTCCTAGAAAGGCTTATTTGTTGTTTAAAGAGTTGGCAAAAAATAACAACCAAACTCCAAATAATCATGGCTTTTGGAGAAGACAAGCTAAAGTTTTGGACTTCGACTGGCTCACTATATTGGAAGACAAGATGGAGACATTTATAAATAGATTGGAAGCCAATGAGAAGAAACAAAAAAATATCACAGAACTCACCATTTTGTAAGTGCAAGAAACAACAACTTTTTTATGTAATTTATCAAGTGGGGGAATCCAATAGATTGCAAAGAAAATGATGTGTTTCAATCCAACCCTAATATTTCCACACACTACTATCCAAATATAAAAAACCATAAATCTATTTCTTATGGGAGCTATGGTAGTGGGCAACAAAGTATTGCCTAAGTCCCAAAGAGTTTTGGACACAATTCAATAGGGTATAATAATCAAGTAGGGTATAATAATCGAGTAGGGTCTATCTTAAATTATCAATGCTAAAAATTAGAAGATAAGTTGTTCATTGATGACAATTTGATGACACTACTAATTAAGATGAATCAAAAAAATAATTATTAAAATAACTATATAGAGAAGCTTGAGATTAAGTTGAAAGGGAAGAACATGAATGAGCTACCTAGTGATATAAATGCCAACTCAAATAAATAGTTTTCCATAGTACTTAGAAGCTAAAATAAATTAGAGGGGCAACATGAGGATCAAACTGAAATAGAGAGAGCTATTACTGATAGCAATATAACTTTTCCAAAAAACAGGGCTCTCATCATGGCTAATTCGAAAGTTGTATAGCCCAATGTTGAGGGATTTCTTGAGGTCATAGTATACACTAGAAAAAAATTCCAACTCATATTTCTAGCTATGATTGATAGAGAAGGTGAAGTAGGGAAGCAAATGGAAATTTCTCAAAGTAGTAAAAAAATGCATGTGATAGAAAATGATATCAAGGATCCTTTCCCTCTTAGTTTACTTTTTTCACAAATATTTAACAACAAAAAATAGATGAATAATTTAAGAAACTTCTCAATATTTTCTAGAAGCTAGAAATTAACATTCTATTTGCTAAAACATTATCCTAAATGCCCCTATACAAGTTTGATGAAAAATATCATGAGTAGTAAAAAATTGAAGACATTCATAATCATAAATATGATGGAGAAATATAGTAAAATTATTTAATAAACCCTTCTGAGAAAATTAAATCATATAAGAAGTTTTACTATATCATGTATGATTAGGGAGCACATATTTCAGAATATACTTTATGATTTTGGATCAAGTATCAACTTAATACCTTTATCAATATAATGAAGATTGAAGTTTAGTAAAATCACTCCAAATTTTTTCACACTTAAAATGATAGATTAATCGATTAAGGATCCAATAAGTATTATTAAAGATATATTGATTAAGGTTGGTGTGTATTTTTTTTTTTTGGATTTTATTGTGTTGGATATTGAAGAATATAAATATGCTCTATTAATCTTTGGATGACCATTTTTAGCAACTGGAAAAAGTCGAAGAAGGGAGAGTTTACACATCAAGTGGGTAAAGAACATGTCAATTTCAATAATTATCAGTTGGTGAATAGTCTAGATAATGATAAAGAAGGTTGTTGGATGATAATTTATCTTTTCCACATAGCAATGTAACAACATGTCAACTTTCGATGAAAAAATTTTGTAGGAGACTATTGACCCAATAAATATGATGGAGATTATATAGAAGAAGAAATATAGATATAAATAAGTAAAGGAGAAAAAAGGAAAGAAGATGACTATCATGAAGTCATGACATTCTTTAAAATTTTGACTATAGACAATTATAGAAAAGACTACTCTGAAGATGAATAAAATGAAGCAGAACACTTGATTTCTCTTTGCATAATTATGAAAAAAATGAATAAGAGAAATTAGAGATTAGACATGAAATGAAGGCGGATGCAAAATCTCAACTAGTGGTTGATAAAATGAATGATGAAGACATTGTAGAAATAGATGATCTAGAGATATCTAAAAAAGCTGAGAAAATATGTTAAAGTAGTGATAAAAGTCATGGATTCCAATAGCACAACTACTTTAGATTCCAAAAGCTAAAGGTAGTAGCCATGGCTACACACAACATCATGACAATTGTGTTAGAGAAATTAATTACTCAAACTGTAGCCCATCAAAGCACCACAACACTCAAATAATTTATAGATTCTATGATTTGAAACCTAATGAATGAAGTTCAGAAGAAGCAAGACATGAGGTTAATCTAATTTTGATTTTCGAAAGAAAAACAAAAATGAAATGAGGAAGTCAAGAAATATACTAAAAAACTAGCTTTGATAGCCAAGATCACTGATAGAAGTATATGAACTTATTAATAGTTTAGCTATAGATATTAAATGTAGTATTATTTGGGAGACAACATTAGAAATATTTTTTTTGCTTTGTATAATGTAGTAATGATATGTAGGCAGTCATACAAAATATAGTATACTATTTATTAACCCAAGAAATATTTTTTTCTGCATTGTATGATCATATAGAGCTCAAACTCCTCCATAACTATTTAACTAACCACAAAAAAAAGTTGTCATAGTATCTTGGTATATTATAGCACTCTAACTTAGTCATAATAAATACTTATTTAAAAGAATGGATATATATATATATATATATATATATATATATAAGCGGGTTATAGATTGCTCAAGGACAATTAATGATTTTAGTATGAATATGTTCGATATGTCAAATACTAAATAATATTACTATTTGGTATGCTTTTATAATGTATTTTACCTAAAAGAAGTTTTTGTTTGTAATGATTTTACAAAAACTTAGTTTTGAAAGATTTTGATAAATAGTTATAAATCAATAGCTTTTAGTATGAAATATGCAGCTTGATATAGTTGGTGACTAGAAGGGGAGTGAAAAGGTATGCAAATAAAAATATCTTACATGATATGACTTTATTTACACCTTTGAGTAATTACAAATTAGTTTTAGAATTCATTCTTGGCAAAAACTCTATACATATAGTCATGAAAATCTTTGTATATCATGACTTTATCACCTCGTTGACATAATCTTTTTATTGTGTAACTCACTATTTTTTAATGTGAAGTTTCTTTGAGTCGAACCGAACTAGCTCTAAACAACTTCATGACTATGATATTAATTTTACATTGTACCAACCAAGTACCCTACTAGTACTAAAAGTCCTGGTAGCCTCTAGATGTCATGGTTTTTCCTTTACTAGGCCATATAATATTCAAGTCAAAGTCATGATCCTGATTTAGCATTGCTACATAAAATCAAACATGAATCATGACCAACAAAAATACCATGACTCTTAGCTCAAGAGAGAAACCAAAGTCATGGCTATTCTTGAATGTCATGACCTTTGGCTATAAAAGTAAAATGCACAAACTATAGTCATACTCAGTACTATAACTTTGTGTTATAGAGGCTAAATGAGGCATCATAACTTTTCCTAGAATTGTGACCATCAAATAGAAAAAGAGACCAATGTTGTAGTTCATACCAAGAGCAGTGTCATTGTGTTAAGAACCAAAAAATAAAAAAACTATGACTTTTATTCAGCACCATGACTTCTAATTATAAAACTAATACTAGATACTCAAGTATATAAAAAAACCCCTAAGAAACCATGTGAGATTCACAAAATATGTGAGAAGGATGACCCAAAAGGCGCCATGACTTTATTTTCAAGGCAATTCATGAGCAACAAAGATGATACAAGACATAAGTATAAATCCTAGGAGGTGGGTATATATTTCGACCCCCCTTATTCATATGATATAAATTTATACTTATCTCATATGTTATTCTTACAAATGTTAGGCTAAAAAGAGAATCTCAAAATGATATACTATTTTTATTATGATGAATTCTTTATTTAATATTTTAATTTGATGTTTAGTTGTGATATTATTTAGGTATGGATAGTTTAGTAATTATATATAACTGAAACTAGGGGTTCGGCTATTGGTGAATCAATGCATGATTAGAGTGATAGATGGTGATAGGTAAGCTATGAAACATACTTATGCATATGATAAGAAGGTAGTGATAGTCTTTCTGATCATGATGTACAATAATAACCCTACTTCAAAACCAAAAATTGAGTTAAATTTTAATCATTATGAATATAACACTTACGAAACTAAAAATATGAATACTTTTATAGTCCACTCCATTATGCATGTTTTAGAGAAATTCAATCTCAATTAGGGTTGGGTAGTAAATATAAGATTCTCCCAGAATTTTTAACTTTAGTATGTGAGTTGCTTGTCATATTGGGGAATGTTGATAATTAAGGCAGATGATAGGCATGGATAGGTATGATTCATATGGTGATGACAATCCATTGAGTTATATTCGGTCATATAACTACTACTAAAATAAACACTTTTATTATCACATCAATTCTCATTGAAAAATATATTCTAGGTCAAACAATATTAATGTGCTTTCAAAGCAACCATTAAGGGTATTAAATGGATTTCCTAAAAAGTGAGGACTTGTGAATCACCACTGAGTAAGGATGATGTGTTATCTTAGTGGTAAAGTATGAGGTGGCAACTATGAGAGAACCATCATTAGGAATAACTCAATAGTCAATAATTACCTTGTATGCTAGTGGGAAAAAAGATCATTCAACAATTATCTATGCTACATTATATGACTGAACATTATCACAACAAGACTAATTATAAATTTTATCATAAATAAAAGTATGGCTCATCTCTAGAATCTATGATTAATGACATGAATCCTATTTATCATGCCTACTAGAGTAGTTGTTAATTATAATTGACTAATCTAATATGTGTGTGCAATCTCCCTTATGACTTAAGCTCGTGCCTTAAGTCACTCCTATGAAATTTCATATTTTTCCCTTTTATACTCGAATGCATAGGTACGAAATTTAAGTTGAAATTATTGACTTTAAGGAATGTCATGGCTTTGTCTTTTGGTCTCTGAAATACAAAGTCATAATTATGTGAATGAGTCATGGTTTGGGTCTCTTTCTAAATTTAGAATGTCATAGCATTGGGAATGATCATGTCATTAAAACTCAAAGTAATGGCATGGCACTAGAAATAAGATGCAACTTTGGTCTCACTTCTACATCAAATGACCATTGTGCTAGGAATGATCATGAGTATACATTTGATTTTTATAACAATAAGTCATGGTATTGAGAATGATAGTACTTTGTGCATTTCATCTTTGTAACCAAAATTTATGGAACTGGGGATGAGCTGCAACTTTGGTCATTCCTCGAGAGTAAAAATTCATAGCCCTGGAAATGGAAGTGTCTCGAGTATTATTCTCTAAAGCTTTCTATAGCTAAAAGTCATCGCACTAGGAATAGAGTCGTGGATTTTACCTTGGACTTAGTGGCTCTGTAATGAGATATTCATGACACTAGAGCATATCACAGCTTGTAGCACTAGTAGAATACTTTGTATTATTGTGAGGTAGAATTAATATTCCAACCATAAAAATGTTTCATAGTCAAGAAGAATGTTTAGTGCAGCAAAATAATTATGTCAATGAGGTGATAAAATCATGGCGTATGATGATTGTCATGACTATTTTCATAGATCTTCGGCCAAAAATGAACTCCAAAATGACTCTATAGCTCAATGAGGTATACCACAAGTCATAGCACAAGAAATATTATAATTTTATGACTTAGCAATTTAGTAAAATTATACAATTATTCATCACAGTCTATCAAAAACCATAGTAAAATTATTTATTTTAAAATTCTTTTGTATACAAACACATCATGAATATTCATTAAAATAACTAGTTTTATTTGGTATACTAAATAAACTCACACACAAAAGCAAGTGCTCGTCCCTTAGCAATTTCTCCTCCACATAAAAATTGCACATTCCATCCTTCATAAATATTTACTATGACAAAGTTTGAGTGTTGTATTATATCTAAATAATAAGGTTACTTATTTTTGTGGACATATAAGTGACTCATAGTGGAGTTTGAATTTCATGACTAAATTTTGTGAGTATGAAAGGATCTATGTGAGTGGGTATATTTATTTCATCACATAATACATAAAAACCTTTTTTTCATTGCCTCCCAAATATGAGTACTACATTTAACACCCATAGCTTGATCATCAAAAAGTTTTTACCTCCAATGATGCTCTCACCTGTCCTTGCTAGCTTCATCGTATACTCTCTCAATTCCTCTTTTCAACTTTAGCTTTCTTTTAGCATTAAATCTTATTTTATATGTTCTCGATCATGATTTACTTCTTTTCTTTCTCTTTTCAGGGATGTTATGGCATTTTGGATCATTACAACTTTATCTTTGTTAGGTACTATGGCTTTAAGGATTTCCATGACTTTTTATTAGGTGACACCTTGAGCTTTTTCATTCTAGAACTCCAAACTTAGTTTTTTCATAACTTCTTTCTTTTACTTTTGTATCTTTAGAGTCATAGTGTTGGTAAAAACTACAACTTTCATTGGTCTTTTGTTTTTTTCTTTTTATTTTTAATCTTTTAAAATTGTTAATAATTTAATATTTTCCTCTACCATTTCATTAGGCACCATTTTGGATTCTACCTATGCTTTCACTATCAGTATTTTCTCCAAATTTTTTACATTATTTTCTCTATGTAGCTATGAAGAAAATTTAGGCATTTCAATTTATTTTTCCACCTCTTCTAAGTACTCTTTTTTGGGCTCTTTTGAAGTTGTGACAGTGAAAGATGTTGCAACCCTGTAGTAGTCTTTCTCCTTAGTCCCAACTTCACTTTCATAGCTCATAATTTCTCTTATATATCATTCTTCTTATATTCATCAAGCCTATAATCTTCTACAAAATTCTTCTACTTAAATTCCACATTTTGTTCCTTGCAGTAGGGAGAAGTTTATCAATTTTCTAATAATCTTTTTCATCATTATTTGGACTCTTCTCACATTTGTAAATGATGAACTTCACTTGCTCATCGTATATGCATAACATGAACTCTCCCTTTTTGATATTAATGTGGGCTTATCTAGTGGCTAAAAATAGTCATCCCAAAATCAATAGAGCATGTTGATCTTCCTTGTATCTAACACTACAAAATCCATAGAAAAGATAAATATATCAACTCTAACCAACATATCTTCAATAACACCTATTGGGTGCTTTGTTAGTTGATCATCCATTTGTAGTGAGAGAGAGGTTAGAGTGATCTCACCGAGTTTTAATCTTTACATTATTGACAAAGGCTTTAAATTGATACTTGATCCTAAATTACATAATATCTTTTAGAACGTATGCTCCCTAATTATACATAGTATCATAAAATTATTTAGGTCTTTCAACTTTTTTGGGAGTTTTCATTAAATAATTACACCATATATTTCCATCATATTTACCATGTCAAACATCTCTGACTTTTTCTTACTATTCATGATATCCTTCATGAATTTTATATAATTAGGCATTTAAGTCAATGCTTCAATAAATGGGATGTTGACTTCTAATTTATCAAAAATATCGAGATACTTTTCAAATTATTCGTTCAATTTCTCCTTTCTAAAATGATACGAAAAAAGAAGGTTTGGATAAAAATTATGATTAACAACATTTTCCATCACATTTTCCTTTATAGCAGTTTGGATAATTTCTATTTTCTTCTCTAATACTCCTTTTTGTTTTGTCATTATGTTCTATAAGAATTGTGGCTTTCAAAAATTCTATGGTGTTAGGTGCTATGGCTTTTGAAAATGTCATGGTGTGAGTCATGAATTTTGAGAAAGTCATGGTGCCATTAGTTCTAGTACCATCTATTTTAGCTTTCTTAATTGTTATCCTTGAATCTCTTTGCTGCTTCTAAATACAATCGACAAGAACTTCTTTGTATTTATCTTAGTATCATTTAATAGTTTATTAATACTCTTTCCCTTCATTGATAATACCAATTATGTGATATGATTATATATATTTCTCATTGATTCATTGATTTTCTACTTCATCTCAAGCCTCTCCAAGTGATCCGCTCAAAAATTATTTCATCATTTCATGTTGGTCAACAATTCTATCAATTTATCATTGATGAAAGACTTTTATTTAGGTCTTGAATATAGATAATGTGAACTCAATCCCCCTTGAATATTATGTCACATAGAATTATTTACAAAATTATTTAGGACTTATCTATTTTTTTGCTACCCATTTCTATAACCTTCATAGGAAAAATTCTTCTTTTTCACATTCAGATGGTAATGTGTTAGGATATTCATATCTGGTCAAAACACATATCATTTTCTTTACAAATCATTAGTCTTTTCCCCTTGATAAACAAAGTTGAAATTCACAATTTCTTATGGTTACAAAATGATAATTTTTTTTTCTTTTTTCTTATCCTCTTGGGCCATCAAACTTTTCAGAAATATCTTCAAGTTTTGTATCCATCATGGTAAATCTATCCAACTCCAACACACTGACTTATTTTTTTTCCTAAACAGATGGTTGCTTAGAGTTTGATAAATATTCTTACTAACTTCTCAAATAAATAATCTACTTCCTCGGATGATTTTTTCATAATCAACCCACTTGATGATATTGTATCATTTTCACACCTCGACATGTAGTTCCGCTCATTATAGAAAGTTTAGATGTGGAACCACAACTCAAACTCATGATGAGGTCATCTTCTCAACAACTCCTTAAACTGATCCCAAGCATCATATAAAGTCTCAAACTCATCATGACAAAATTGGTTTATCTCAATTCATAACTGTGAGATGATGTGAGATGGAAAAAACTTTGGGATGAAAACTTGCACAAGTTTATCCAACTCTCAATGAAGCCTTAAGATAGGCACTAAAACCAACTTCTTGCCTTGTCTCTCAAAGAAAAATGAAATAAATATAATTTGGTAGCATCCAAACTAACTCCATTCATTTAAATATGTTGTAAAGAATTAGAAATATCATGACAAACTCATTTAAATCCTCTGACCTCTGATATCAACTCACTATTTTGATATTGTTGAACCATTACTATCAGACTCGATCTCAAATCAAAATAGTTGGCTTTCACTATTTTTATTTGAATTATAAAGTAGTTATCCATCATAGTAGGATACACATAGTCTCCCAATATGTGGTGATGGTTGGGCTATTAGTCAACTTGTCCATCACCTCCTTGGGCATCTCTGTTACTATTAGTTCCTTTGATATTTTCTTTCTCAGCTCTCCATCTCAAGAGTACTCTTCTTGCTCTTTCAATTTCTGGGTTTAGAGGTATTAGCTTAGTTATAGAGTTTCTACTCATAAATAATATGGTGCCTATAAAACAAAATAAAAAACTTTAAAAAAGGATACGATAGGTACCACAAAATAAGTAATGCGAATCAAGATGTAAAATTAAGATATTAATATCCAAATAATAAAAATTAGAACTATCATTTTTGAAGGATAGTTACGTTAATTAAGAATAACTAACGAAACTAAATAATTCTTGACAATGACACCAATAATATATTACAACTTTGTTATGAAGCTCAATTTTTATGATTAAGCTAAGTCTCAAAACTTTGAAGGGTGAGAGTCTCTTATTTAAGTAATCCTACAAGTATACGAGTTATATAAGTAGTAAAGTAGATTTCCATCCATATATAAATCATGCATGAATTATTTAGGCAATTCGATCAATTAACTATTAGTCAATAGCCATTCTATTTAAAAGGATAAGATTGAGTCTTAGGAAAGATTTTTAAATACTAGGGTTGGTACATTCAATTACACATGATGGTTTGTCTAAATAATTTGGATTTTATTAGACTTGGTTACAAAATGAATGTAAGATTATTATGAAAATGCTTTGGTGCCATGTTATCATATAAGATGGCCATCAAATATTGAGCCCTCACCATTGATGGCCACTCATAATTGTCCCCTCTATACTTTTATCACTAAGATGATAAATCATTTATATTCAAGGTCATTCATAATTCCATACAATTTAGGCAACTTGTCAACTATGATTGATGGTTGCATCAATGTGCATTCTCATTCTCAAACATAATGTATTATATAGATATAAACAGATGAGATAGTAAATGCATTTGCACTTTCTACTTTCTAAGTACCATTCTCACAAGATTAATAAATATTTTTCTTCAAATCTCACTATTTGGTAGTCATATGATAAAAAGTAACTCATAGGATTATCATCACCTTATGAGTCACCTCTAATCATGTTTGTCATGTGGCTTACCTATCACTATCAATAATGAAGATACATGACTCCCACACTAAAGGTAAAAGATTTAGTAATATTTTATAAAACATCCGCATAATTTGAAAGTTGATTCTTCTAAGATATTCACAATGGAAAAGCTTATAAAAATATTCATACTTGCAACTTTATATATATCATACTTGTATGATTAATATATCTCAATGTCAGGTTTTGATATATAGGTTTGTCTCATACATCATGATTGAAAATGCTCACTTCCTTTCTATCATTATGTGTGAGTTTACTTTATGACATATCTATCAATGTTCACCATGATAGCACACTCAAACCCAACAATAGTAAAATCCAAATTTCAATTCTACATAAATACAACATCCATCAATATCTAAACCAAAATTATTCATTAAGTATCATAACACATAATCAAATACAACAATCCTAACCATCACGCACCCCCCCCCCCCCCCCCAAGGTTTTATTCTTGTGCCTTGCATCACTCATTTGATCATGATCTCTCCAAGGTTTGGGTGAAATTTTACTGCTAAGATCCTAGATTTTCTTATTTTTTTCTTGTGCCATAGAATCTTCTTTTTCATATTTTTTGATTTTATATTCCAATGGTTGGATATGAAATTTAAGTCAAAGGTCATGACTTTTAGGATTACCATGACTTTATTTTTTTATCTCTATAATAATAAGCCATGACTATGAGAAAAAGTCAATGCTTTGGTCTCTTTCTTACTTTATAATGCCATAATATTGGAAATAACTATAACTGTGCATTTCATCACTACAATACAAAATCAATACACTAAGAATAGACTACGACTTTGGTCTCTCTCTTGCATAAAATAGTCATGGTATTGGGAATGACCATGACTATATACTTTGTCTACAATCATGGTATTGGGAATGGCTTTTATAATTCATCTCTATGATCAAAATTCACAGTGCTAGGAATGAGCCATAACTTTGGTCATTCCTCAAGATTAGAATGTTGTGGACTTGGAAATGATTATGACTTGAGTATTACTCTCTCAAACTTTATATAGCTACAAGTCATGTCATTGAGAATAGAGCCATGATTTTTACCTTGGACTTAGTGGCTATGTAATGAGAAAGCTATGACACTAGAAGGATACCATAACTATTAGCACTTATGTTGTACTTGGTTGTTGTGTCGTTAAATTAACATTGTAACTGTAAACAATAATATGAGCTAGTATGGTTGTGACTCAATTGAAATTTCATAGCCAAAAGAGTATATTTCATAGTAAAATGATTGTGTCAATGAGGGGGTAAAGTCATGACCAAAAAGAATATGTTGCATAGCAATATACTCACATAATTAACATATGCTTCTTTTAATTCTCACTCATAAAAACTATATGAATAAAATAAACTTACAAGGATTGTCACCACCTTGTGACACACACACTCATGCATGTCTTAAAAATAATTTGTCAGCATCCTCGTCAATAACAATACAACTCTCGTATTAAAATTGAACATCTTGAGAGAACATTCTATATAATGTTTATTTCAATCTAGAACCACTCCCTCTAACATATGTACAATAGACTAGCATGTAAATGCATTTATACTTTTGGCTTCATAAACACTAAACTCATGATGATTAATATGCCCAAACTCTGAGGTTTAATGATTAGGTTCATCTTATGCATCAAAATTGGAAGGATTATCACCACCTTTCTATTGCATGCACAAGTGAGTCTCATTACTTATTTATTATCATCTACCATGACAACATCACACAAACTCACTAATAGTCAAAATTCTAATTCAATTTCTATTTAGTAATATCTATCAGTATCATTAATATAAAATATAATCAAACCATGAATGCATTAATCATCCAAATCAATTACATCACATAATTCAAATCATATAAATTCTAGATCATGCTAATTTTATACAAATTCTTGAATTAATCCCTAGAGGCAAGGAGTTTGAGAGTCATGCCACCCAACTCTAAAGATTGACATATTTCATATTTCTCTTGCTTTCTTGTGGAACCTCTAGGTAATGCAAAAAAAAATTTAGGGTTTGTATTTCCTATGGATTTTCTTGTTTCATGAGAGAGAATGATAAAAAATAAAAGATCATTTAAAAATTCTCTAACTTTCACTTTTATATTTGTGTGGCTATGCATTACCTTGAGTTGGAAGCCATGACTTTTAGATGAAAGTCATTACTCATTCCCTCATCTCTTTATCTTGAGGTCACAGCTCTAGAATATGATCACAACTCTATTCAATATCTTGATCTTTCTATAACACAAGGTTGTAGTACTAGTAATGACCATGACTTGTACCTAATATTTCAATTATACAAATGCACAGTGCTATGAAGTGGTTGTGGCTTCATGCCTTGATTATATGTAGTCTATAGATGGTGGCAATGATGTGGAGTGGCCATTAAGTAGAAATGGGTTGTCATATTGTTATATAGTCGAGACATTGTGTGGAGACCTCAGTGTTGGCTTTTTCTTCTCTCATATCAACATATTGCTATGATACTATTAGGATATCATGGCATTTGCACATAGTTTACACATATAAGTTGTGCCTTTGCATTTCTTTGAGGATAAGAGTCAATTTTGGAAATAGTTATACTTGAATAATATTCTCTATAATATTTATTATCCAAAAAGTCACTTTTTTGAATAATTATTTAGGCATTAGCATGAGTACTTATTATATTTTGTATTTTACAGCTCAAAAGTCATAACTTTTTAAGAATATCACAGCCCATACTTGAGACTACCAAGTCATACAAAGATAAAGCCACAACTCTGAAACTTAACCATGACTTCGAGCATCATTTGGATATTTGGTTATTGTGACTAAGAATTAATGTCATGGAGATTAAAATTTTATGAGCTAAGTTTGGCTATGACTTCATGATAATATTATAGTCATTGAGAATATGTCACATAGTATAAAAATTATGCAAATGAGAGAACTTGGTCGTGATGTACAAGATTTTACCCATTGACAATCTAGGTAGAGTTTTGGCCAAGAATTGATTATTATTTTCTAGAAAACACCTCCAAAAAACTTATTTATTTTATAACTATTCATCAAGGGTCTCCATAACATCAAAAATTATGAAACTAACACATATTTGTCCTATTTATACATATACACATCATTTGTAACTACCAAAATATACTAAAATATTTTAGCAAATTGAAAAATGAATATTATGAGAGTTGCATCATCATCAAGAAGGATGGTGACAAATAATCCTCAAGATATGTGCGAGTATGTTGTGATCTATAAGATGATAATAGCTCTTGTGTGCTACTTTTACTCATATGATTCCCAATAGTGAAACTTGAGAGAAATATATGTTTATTATGCGAGTATAGTATTTATGAAGCTGAAAGTACAAATACTTACTCACCTTGTAAATCATTAGTTTTATGATAATGGAGGTTTAAGAATAAGAACATGCAAACAAAGCAATTATTAAAGGTACTTGATGAAATTACCTAAAAGGTATGTGATTATAAATAACTATTATACTAAGATGAATTATTATTTTGATAGTGATGTACTAATAGAAAAACTAAGAGTAGATTACCATTTTTAAGGGCTCAATGGTAACAAGTACCTTGTATGCTATTACAGTAATGAATCATTATATAATACCTCAACCTTTGTTATGTGTCCAATATAAAATATATCAAATGACTTAACAGCATAACATAGATTAAATGAATACATCACTGACCTAAAATTATCTAATAATCTGAGTATCTATTTTATTAAAAATGAGTTGGCTTATTTTTGAATAACTGAATTGCTAATGCAATCCCTATACGATGGAAATCTAGATAAAAGTCAATTATACTACTTGTATGACTTGTACACTTGTGGATTTTAGTTGATGAGATATTCTTATTAAAGAGTTTTTTTTTTATGTTGTCTAACCAATAAAATTAGGCAGCATAACAAAATTATAATATATTTTTAGTATCATTATTGGAGATTATTTAGTTTGGTTGGTCAATATATGTTGATATAATTATTCTTTTAAAAAGATAATTCATTTTTAGTAGTTTGAATAATATTAAGGTTGATAAATATTCATGGATATAAAAGCTAAATCATGTTAACTTGTTTGAATGTTGATGGTTATATTTGGTTTTGTTTGTGTTCTTGTATTATGTTTTTAATTTCTTTTTTTTAGCAACCTTTAAATGATTCAAAGCTTTGAGATTGAACTAATCTCTCTAGACCTAGAACTTGAAAGAACTAGAAAAACTCTTGCTAAAAAAAGAGCTGGTAAAAATATTATCTATTGTACCATAAATAACAAATAGACCCAAGGGGGTAATAAGAAATATATTTAATAGCTCATCTACTACCATACTTTGGGGATTATTGGAAGCCCATATTAATGGACAATTATTTTGGGATTCATTTGTAACTAGTTACAATCAATTACTTTGAATTAAAATTGAACCTAATAGCTATATGATTTAGCAACACAAATATAATATAAAAACATATGAGAAAATAATGGACATATTGTATTGTTTTTGGAGCTATACAACACTATAAAAGTGAATAGAATTTGGCTAGAGATATTATGTTTATTCTTATATATATTTTCATTATGTGATAAATTCTTGAATGAATTGGCAACACAAATATAGCAGAAAGGAGTTGGTTCCAATGTTTACGGTTTACCACAGAGCTCTATTTAAAGCTATGATGAATTAGTAAGTGTATTCAATAAATTATTTTCACCTAGAGGTGTCAAAAGGGCCGCTTGGCCCATTTGACACCTCTAGGTCAACAGGGCCAGGTGCCTAGCTCGGCACAGCATGGTAAGACTCATGCCCATGTCATGCCATGTCGTGCCTAGGCCAATAGGGCCACGTGCTGGGCTAGGCACAGCTCGGTACCATGGTCCATGAGCATGGATTTTCAGCACGAACTGAATGGTGCCCCGACCAAGCCCCACCCCAAAGCCCGATGGATCCCAATGGATTTGAAATTCCATTGGGCCCATAACATGACTCATGATCATTTTTTCCCAACCCCCTAGACCCGAGCCCAATTATTCTAAAAGTCGAAGCTCCTGGATCCAACGACCATTCGGGTCAGTTCGATGATCGAACCAACCTAACGGTCCCAAAAAAAATTAAAAAAATTCAAATCTAAGCCATTGGATTGTGCCTCCAATGGCTATTGGGCAGAATCTGATGGCCCTAAAGATTCTACCTAATTTTTAATTAAAAAAATTATAAAAAATTATAAAAAATTATAAATATTATAAAAAATCAAAAAAAATAATTTTTTTATAAATATATTTTCTTAATCTATATCATCCCCCTCATTTTTATGTTTTTAAAACATAAATATCTCTCTCTCTCTCTAATTTTCTCTCTCGGGCTCTTGATTTTAGTTTCAGTATTTTGTCTTTTGGGACTCGGGTGTGGTGTGGATTGTGGTGCTCGTGTAGTGTGGACATCAAAAAAAATAATGTTTTCACATTATGATTTATAAGTATTTTTTTATTTATTAGTTTTTTTTAGTTTTTAATTTTAAATTTTAAAATCTTCTTCTCTCTCCTCTGCCTGTCCTAAATTCTAGTCCTAAGTCGAATCTAAAAAATACAAAATATAAATAAACTTTGGTTTCTTCGGTCACCTCAACCAAAATATTTAAAAAACAAAAAACTAGAAGAATATCAGTAGTTTAGACTCACTTTAATATAATAAAATAAAAAAATACTAGGGGCACCGAAGAAGAATCAGTACAGTGAATATATTATAAAAAAATTTTAAGCTGTAAGAGTTCATGTGGGACTGGACACTTTAAGAGGCATGCCGAACTATATACCAAAAAATATGGTGCATTAAATCCTAAGCAAACCCAACTCAAAGGTGAGTTTTTTGAGGTAGGATCCAGTTTAGTCTCAAAGTTTGTCCTCTTCATATACCGCAACGAGTTAAAAAGGGAAGACATGACCCAACTGATCATAATGATGTGTCTTCCAATTAGGTTTTTATAGGATTCAAGGGTAGTAAATATCATGCATAGATATTTTTAGCATGCATATTATAGGATTCCTAAGTCCACGTCTAGGAATATGACATACTAAAATATTATAAGTTAGAAAAATAAATAATAATTAATAAATTTAGGGAATATAGTGAAGTGGTGTTCATGACATCCAATATCTAAGCTAGTCACGAGATGCATCTTATGCATGCCTCACCTCTAACTATGTAGATTCTAAATAGATACTAAATAAAAAAAATTAAGATTCTCTGAGATTCTTTATACTCATGATGGTACAACCATTTTTGAGTGTATGATAAAAATTTTTAGAGAATATAAAATTCAAAATAAAATATTTAGTATTACATTTGATAATGTATCTAATAATGAAGTAGAAATTAACATGTTTGTTAGGAGTATTAGAATGGACTATTAGGAGATATTTTCCACATTAGATGCATGTGTCATGTCATTAACTTGATAGTATAAGCGGGGATGAAGGTGCGTGCGCACACTTTAGAAAATATACGTAACTCACTAAAATATATTCGTATGTCTTACAGACAATAGGAGTTCGGCAGTCTCTGTTTGTCTATGGGTCTAAAAAAAAGAAATTCCAATCGGATATGAGACATCGTTGGAATTACACATACCTTATGTTAGAGTCATGTATCGGATATAAACACGTGATATCCGACTACTTCAATAGTAAGAGTGATGACCTTATTATTGATGATACTGACTAGCTACAGAAATTTTATTTATGAATTTTCTGAAAATTTTTTATGATACGACGAAAATGTGTTTGTCAGTTTATACTTCTATGACTTGCATTGAACTCAAGTGCATATGTAACATTAGTAGCATGTTTAAGAAATTTCAAGATGGCCCGACACTTATCGATATGGTTTTAGAGATAGAAACCAAGTACTTAAAGTACTAAACCACTATTCTATCTCTTTATTATCTGGCTGCCTGCATAGATCCTAGGGTTAATGTGGAAGGGATAAAGAATATTTTGACATATATATCCTCGTGCATGAACCAGGAAGACCCACCTGAAGGGTTCATTCACGTGAAGTTAACTGAGCTATTTACATAATATGATACTAGGTATGGTGGTAGTAGTAGCGAGGCTTCTAGTACGGACATGAATATATTGTTCGAAGATAATGACTTTTCCATTTAGGTAGTGAGGGAAAAATGATGGGGTGGACCATTGAATAGGAGCGAGCTATCTCAGTACTTTGATACTAATTACTGCTCAATCCTATCACATTCTAATAATAAGAATCTTGATATATTACAGTGGTGGAAATCATATGAGTCTACCTATCTCATGCTATCTAAGATGGTAAGGAATCTACTAACTCTTTTGGTGTCGAGCGTAGCATTGAAATCTACTTTTTCTATTATAGTGAATATTATTTTGGATATGAGATCCAGCTAATGGCCAAATAATGTTGAGGCATTAGCATGCATGAAGGATTGAAATGATTTGAGCATGGGTATCCAGGATTATGCTAGGACTACAGTAAAAGTAGAGGAGTTGGTTGCCGATGATGATCCGTGTAATATTGAAATTTGATTATGATTTGACGATTGATGATGTTGACAATTAATAGATTGAGACACTAATATTTGATACTTATCTTATATCATCATTTATCATATGCTATAATGTTGTCTGCTGATGATATTTTTCATTTTTATTTTCCTTTTTTTTAGATTTACTCATTTACATTGTCTTTGTTTAATTTTTTTTGTCATATTACTTTGAGTTTGAGGCTTAATTCTTAAATATTATTTTTTTATGATTTGCATTGGTTTGTATTAATATTTAAGTTTTATTAATTCATACACATTTAGTTTTAAAATTTTAGTTGTTTATTGTAATAAACTTGTTTTATAAAATTTAATAAAATAAAATTTAAAAATTTATTTATTTATTCTAATCTAATAATTAACTATTAACTAAAAACTATTTAAGTAATTATGTATTAATAATTAAATTTTAATTTTATAATATTTTTAATATTCTGTATTAAAATAGTTAAAAATTTTCAAATTGGCATGAACTAGGCTCAAACTTAGCCCAAACCTGACTCAATGGAGAAAACTATGCCTCCTACCTAGCCCAAACAAGCTCGACTTGGTATGGCTTCATCACAGTCGGGCCAATGGGCCATGCCAGGCTTACTATGATGAAGTCGTGTCAGGTCAGGCATGGCCCGATGCCCCGGTCGGGCCATGTAAAACTGCGCTGAGCCAGCCCAGCCTGACTCATTTGACACATCTATTCTCACCTCAAATTATTCTTAACTATGGAGTGATAGAAGTCAATTCTAGCTAGATGAGCACAAGAGCTTATATCACACTTAGAACTATTTTAAGGAGTTATTGTGAAAATGACCTCAATATGAATTTGAATTATAGTTCTCAACCCAAACCTTATATAATGGGCTAATCTATATTACAAGATGGATGGTTGATGTAATCACTGAATGGTATATTATAAATAAATTGTCAAAAGAGGTATATTATTTGTTGGAGGAGCTAGTGAAAAATAACTATCCAACTCCAACATATCATTCACTTTGGAGATGACAAGACAGATTGTTAGAGTTGGATAGGTTTACCATCATTGAAACAAACATGAAAGCCACAATAAAAAAAGTTGATATCCAAGAAGAAAAAAGAAAATTATAGAAAGAGATCACTACTTTACATTCATATGAATTAGTGAACTCGGATCTTATTTATCAAATGTAAAAGGATAATCAAATGTAGAGTAAAGGGTATGTGTTTCGACCCAACAACAATGTCTCAATGCAATACTATCTAAATATAAGAAATCACACAACTTTTTAGTATGAAGGTTGTGGGAGTGGGCTGTAGCGTATCAGAAAATTCCCTATAAATATTGGAAAAAATATGGTGAACAACATTAATCAAAAAGATTCTAGTTTTAATTACCAACTATCATGAATGATAGAGAAGTCAATTGTGGATGATGGAGTGTAGGCTATCATAACATAATTAAAAAATGATGATTGAGATAATTTAAAGGAGTTGCTTGAATTGAGGAAAATTGAATGAGTTTGGTGATGAGAAACATAGAGCATCACATTGATTAATTGACATTATTAATGAAGGAAAGAAGAGTAAGCATAATGTCAAATGATATGAAAATAAATCCAAAGGATTGTTCCCAAATTTTACTTAGAAGTGGGAAGACCTACCAAAGAACCTTGGAGGAAATAATTCTAGAACTTTTGGGGGTAAAAATACTACAACTCTAAAATTCTAGAGTTTTATGCCTCCGAAGCTACAAGGTAATTTTGAACACAAGAATTCTAAAGTTTTTAGGATAACACGCCCATGACTTCTTCAAAAGTCATAGCTCAACCTAAAATTTTCCAAGAAGCTGCAGCCCCAATAGAAGAAAACCAGAACAATTATAGCAATGATATCGTGACACATGAGAACATCATGACTCAAAAAGAAGTATAAAACTAAGTTTCACTTGAAGATGAGAAAAAGAAAGATGAACAAATACAAATAGCACATTGAACTTACCCGAGGACATGAAGAAAAAATAATATATCAAAATAAAGTCAAATATATATTTCCAATGAATCTTTCTTTTCTACAATGATTTATGAAGAAAAATTAGATAAATACTTCAAATTTTATAAAAGGCATAATGAGTAGTAAGATAAAGTTAGAGACATATGAGACTGCGAATATGATCGAGAAGTATAGTATAATTATTTAAAGAAAACTTCCAATAAAAGTGAAAGATCACATAAGCTTTACTATTCCTTACACAAATAGAGTTCATACCTTTTGAAAGGTGTTGTGAGATTTGATATCAAGTGTCAACTTGATGCCCCTATTTATTGTAAGAAGATTGAATCTTATAAAAGTACTCTAATATATCTCTCACTCTAAATCACGGATTGGACTATCAAGCACTTGGATAAAATCATCTCAGATGCATTGGTCAAGGTCGGTATCCTTACTTTTCTAGTACATTTCATTGTAATGGATATGGAGAAAGATCCATATGTGCCATTAATTTTGGGATGAGTATTTTTGGTCATGGAACGAGCCCTCATCAATGTCAAGAAATTTTAGTTCACACTTCATGTCAATGAAGAACAAGTAAAGTCTAATCTTTATAATGAATTATAGGTGGTAGATAATGATAAAATTGAGTGTTAGACTATCAAAAATCTTTTACATACCACATAGTAACAAAAAAGTAGATTTCTAGTAGAAAGGCTTTCTAGAAGACTTAGTCTGATAAAGATGAAATATATAAAATCGAAGAAAACATTTGGAGTTATGAGTGATATGTGTATGAAACAAAAGAAAAATTTAGAATTATAAGAGTGATGAAGTGTATAAAACAAAAAAAATAACTTTGTACTTGTGTTAGTGATCAAAATGAAGAATAAGATTAATTATATTGGAGCTTTAAAATGAGAAAACAAAGGAAAATGACTGCTATAAGGTCTCGGGATTCTTCAAAGTCACAATCTTTGAGGAGTCACGTGATAATAGTTCAAAGGAAGAAAAGGCATTTATAGAAAAATATAAGATTGAGAAAGAAATCATGGAAAAATAAATCAAAGATAAAATCATGATTGTCCACAACATCTTGACTTTGGTGTTCTAGGTTGAAAATGGCCAAGGAAACATAGAAGTCAAAGTCATGGATATGCCCATTGCAATAACTTCAGAGTTATAGAAAGAAAAGGATAAAGAAAATGTACAAGACAACGCCATGACTTCAATAATGCTTTTAATAATGAGTCATGACATTCACAAAAGTCTCTACATCAAAAGAAGAAACAACTGATAATGCTAGAAATAAGTCTAGCTGAAGAATGACTAAAGAAAGAGACCATCAAAAAGGAAGTAAAATAGTATATTGAAAAAATCATATGGATATCAGACATCTCTGATACAGTAAAATATATTTTAATGGTCTAGTTATGGATATTAAACATAGTGCTACTTGGGAGGCAATCCAAGATTTTTTTTCCTGCATGTATGATATAATAAACACATATAACCATCATATAAATAAATAAATATATATATATATCTAATGACCCACAAGTATAGTCATAAAATTTAAACCTCATTATGACTATCAATATGTCTACTTGAAGTTGTTCCAATATTTATAGATCATATAATACTCAAACCTAGGTATAAAAATTTGTAGTTATGATAATTTTTTTTGGAGAGAAAAGTTATTGCTTAGGGACAAGACATTTTTATACTAAGAGAGTTTGTTTGATATTCAAATTATTGAATATTCTTTTATATTTTGGTGGTTGATAATAATGTGTAATTTGTAGAAATGAAACTAATATGTATTGATTTTATGATTTTTGATATTTTGGAGAGTTTAGAAGAATAGTCATGAAATTAATGAGTCTTTGGAGGTGTTTAGCAAAGAGGGTATATTAGTGAGTCTCGCATAGTTTTGTTGACTATTCTTAGTCAAAACTCTACCTAATTAGTTGGTGTAATTCTTATATATAATGGTTCTACCAACTCATTAGCACAATCTTTCAACTATGCGACACATTCTCAATGACTGCAATATTATTATGGAATTACATTCATACTTAGGTAATTTTAAATGATGATGACTTTAATTTTTGTCATAGTAACCAAGTATTTCACTTGGGCTTGAGAGGTCGTAAGTATTTACATAGTATCATGACTTTATATTTATATGACTCGTTAGTCTCAACTCAAAGTCATGGTGTTTTAATAAAGGCATGATTTTTGAGCTATAAAAAATTATAAAGCCACAACTATTCATGCCTAAGCCAATGTAATTATTTAAAGCCATAACTTGTGGGATACTAAATTTTATGGAAGATATTACTCAAGTATGGTCATATTTACAAGGTCATATCAAAGAAATGCATTGTCATGACTTATACTTGAAAGTTAAGTGTCAATATCATAGCATCCTAACAATGTCATGGTAATATGTTATATGAGATAAGAAAAACCTAGTATTATGACCACTAACATTGTTATAGATACTTAAGAGATATGAAGGATTACTTTTGTATTGCAGCTAGTTTTGAGTGTCATAGCCACATGTAAAACATGAAAGATATTCTCAGCACCATGGCTATTTCTTAGGATCACGGCCACATAAATATAAAAAAAATCAGTTGCCAATGTCATGGCCTCTACATGGTGTCATGACTATATAAAAATATGAGAAGTCATCTCTACTCTATGAGTACTTCCTAGTATCATGGCCCTCTATGAACTACATATAGATAAAGACAAAGTCATGTCAAATTTATAGTACTACGATTTGTGTTATAGAGATATTAGGCCCAAGTCATAGTCATTGTATGTGCCACAACTTTGTATTATAAAAATATCAAGATGTAGAATAGAGTTGTGACTATTTTCTAGAATTGTGACTAGAAGCCGAAAGGATGAAGATTGAAGCTGCAACTTTTTTCTAAAAGCTATAACTTTCTACTTAGAGTAATTAAAGGCCACCTAACTTTAAAAGTGAAAGATAGAGAATTTTTGATGGGTCTCCCATTTTTTCTCCTTCTCACAGATACAACAAGAAAAGCTATGAAAACTAACAAACCCTAGGGGTGAATTTGACACTTTCTAGGGATTCCACAAGCAAGTAATGGATGCACAATTTATGATAATCCCTGGAGTTGGGGGGCATGACTCTCAAACCCCTCTCCTCTAGGGATAAATATAAAAATTTGTACTAAACTAGAGTGAGTCTAAGGTTTTTGCAATTTAAATTATGTGATGTTATTAGTTTTATTTCTGAATGCATTAATGTTCTAATTTATTTTAATGTATGAATAATGATGGATAATGACTAAATAAAATTTGAATTAGGGTTTCAATTATTGGTGGATTTATGCAAGATTATCATAGTGAATGATAATAGGTAAACCACAAGGCTCACTCATGCATATGATAAACTTAAATTAGGAAGGAAGTGATAACCCTTCTCACTATAATGCATGAGATAAAGCTATGTGATGAATCTTGAAAATTTGATATATTAATCATTGTGAGTATTATTCTTACGAATCTAAGAGTATGAATATTTTTACATATCCATCCATTGTACGTATATTAAAGAAATTGATTTTCAATTGAGATGAATATTATATAAAATATTCTCTCAATGGGTTCACCTTTAGTGTGAAAGTCACATCATCATTGAGGAGGATCGAGACAAGAAATTCTTAGGGCATGTGTGAATATATTATGACTCACAATGTGATGACAACCCTTCTGAGTTACTTTTACTCATATGGTTCCCATTGGGAAAATTTAAGAAAAGTATATATTAATTGTGCGAGTATAATATTTACAAAGCAGAAAATATAAATACTTATAAACTATGTTAATCATTGGTCTTTATGATAATAGAGGCCAGAGAATATGAGTATACATATAGGGCAACCATCAATGAAAGTTGACAAATTTTCTTAAAAGGCATAGAATTATGAATGGTTCTAATGTTGAGATGAATTATCATCTTAGTAGTAATGTATCAAGGGAACAACTATGAAAGGAACCATTTTTGTGTCCAACATAATATATGTCAAGTGACATAATGACATCACATAGATTAAATGAACAAACTATAAACCTAAGATTTTTTAATAATTTGAGGATTCATTTTACTAAAAATTATTTGTCTTATTGTTGGATAATCAAACTACTAATATAATTCCTATTAGATCGCTATCTAGATGAAAATCTGTTATACTACTTGGATGACTTATATGCTTGTGAATCTTAGTTGATGAGATATTCTCATTATCAAGCTTTTGAGATATCACTTAACCAATAAAATTAGGTAGCATAAAAAATCACAACAACAACCCGTATACTTGTGGAGTTACATTGGTTGATAATATTTGTTCAACTTAGTTTTGTGATAATGTCAAATAAATGTGCGTTTTGGTATCCTCACAAAGTCACAATAGTCATATAGTTGAACACTACTTTAAAAAAGCAATGTCGCCCTCTAGGAAAAAAAAATTCAGCCACCCTTTTAGACTCATCTCTCTTCTTTTGCTCCTCTTGGAGTTTCATTTGCTTGGGACAATCCCTTGTTGAGTGTCCTGCTTGGTTATAGTATTTCATTTCAGCATATGTTTCACTGTCGACTTCCTTTTGAAATAACTCTTACTTTCTTCACTCGACATAAGGTTTGAACTCGTTCTAATTCTCCTCTCATTTTCCTTGAAAATAAGGATATATGGAGAAGTTTTTTTTTTCTCCATCTTACAATCTCACTTACCAAGCTATCAATGATGATAATTATGCTAAAAATATTTTTTGGAATTGAGATGCTCAAGGAGATTATGAATGTTACCTAACACTCGAAAAGTGAGCTGAGAAGTATAGATGTTTACACCTCATCATCATTCAACACTATTTTCATATATGCTAGATGGTTAACTAAAGTTTGGAAAGTACTCAAATGAGCAGCCATATCGGATCCATATTGGCATTACATTTTAATCAAGCATTGCATTAACATGATTTTATTCCTTGATGTATTTTTCTCATACATCAATTCTAATCTTTTCTACATCTCATCTGCTTTTATGATATATGGTGGAAAGTTATATCTCCAACTTATTATCTCATTGTGACATATACCTTATAGCTTATTTTTTTTCTATTTTCTTTCATTCACAATTTCTAATTTTAGATCACCAATAGTCATTTTAAGTTAATCCCTTATCATTATATAATTCATTATCTTTATTTTTTAGGTCGAATAGTTGGACGATTCCAACCTAATCTAATCATACTGAGCGAATATTTTTTTCAACCATCCCAAAGAAAATAATCTAGTCACTTGAAAAATAAAAACCACTAAAAATAATTGACACTCTAATTCTACTTATCGGGGTCAAACTAAGATGCAACCCAAAAATCAAAAATAATTTCAAAATAGATTCTTGGTCTAATAAAGTTAATCAATTTGTTGTTTTTTAAATAATGAAATTTTGCCATTTTGAAATTTATCCAAAACATATTCTAGTAGATTCCAAACAATATGTTGGGTTTCACAGGTTGTTGTCTAAAATAAGTATGTGTGGGTGTGTGTGTGCGCGACCATAAAATTCATCAAAAACACACACAATTGAAAATAAAAATTCTACCCCAAAAATGACATAATGTGCAAGCAATTAGAATTACATGATTTAAAATGTCCTAAATTCATAACATAATTTCAAGAGTGAAAGTTAAATATCATTGAAAAGCCTTTAACAATGACATATTTTTTATTTGTGCTATTTCGAAAATTTTTAAGCATTCATAAGCACAACATCAGTATAACACGAACATTACATGAACACTGCACGAACAATTTCCTCATGAGTACTAGATGAACTCTACCCAAACATCAACTTTTCCTCTACAAGCCCTCGAACATAAGGAAATGAGAAGTGGGATACTTCATCTCCAAATTGTTATACAAGCTTAGCTTAGTTGAAATATATGTAACAATTATTATTGAAACTCCATTGAGGAGAACAACCAAAGAAAACAAATAAGTTCTCATTTTATTTCCCACTGCACACACACCATTCACACTAAGCTAAAATCTCAGCTTAAATTTCGAAAAACCGAAGAAAATGATGCATGTGACATTCCCACAAATTTTCTAGCCGCATGATTTTACTTGGTGCATGTCACCTTTCTTTCAAACTAATTTTTATATATAACAAACTTGATGTTTTATTCTAATTGTTAATCATCCCCAATTTTAATACCATCAATACATTGTGATTTTAGTTGACTTTAGAAATAATTGATTGTATTTAGTTGTGAAATTAAGTTTAATAATAGCTTCGAGTGATGCAACAAGTAGATTCACTAGTTTCCAACAATCAAAATTACTGCTAAATCTCACGTGAAAAATTAAAATAGTGCGATGTTCATTGAGAAGCGTACTCACCTTTATCAAATTTTCTACTCTCCTTTCAAATTCTTATTTCTGCTTGCACATTATGAAAATGAAATGCAGGTTGAGATCTGTCCTAATTCTGATAATTTTGAATTTTCTTATTTTGAGTTATCTAATTTTATTATGAATTATGTTTAGCGGTAATTTTGATATTTTTTTTAACTGGGATATCTTTTATGATAATTATCACATTTCGTTTCTTTATAACTATTTCAGCTAATTATTTATTCTTACCCATCATTTTTTAAATTTATGTCAAAAATTATTAAAACCTAATTCTAACATTTTTAAAATATGAACTGCCCAATGGAACCCGGCCATGTGATCATCATATGACTTTTTGGAATTAGGCGTGGACCAGGAAAATTAACTCACGAGTCACGATCTCCTTGCCGCCTTCAAGCCGCCTCCAGAGCTCCAGTCCAGCTACAGTCCAGCTCCAGTCCACCTTTAGCTTTACGACTATTATTATTATTGCATGGGACCATTCTCTTCGGTCGGGTCAATCCGCCTGGCGATCCTAAAATTTTGGGAGTCAGGGACTCGAGTAGCATCCACGCGAGATCCACGGCGTGACTAATCCGTTATAAAAGTCGAAAGTCCGCCTAATTTTCGATCAAAATTGAAGACGCCGAACCCATCATTTTTATTCTCATGTATAAAAATGTACCTGCTTCGATCAAGAGAGCTTTACACCTTCATCACCTTTGTCTCTCCATTCTTTTAAACAACAATGAAGAACCGAGGCAATTCTAGATTACTCCTGAAGTGGGTGCCTTTTCTATGTGCTGCTTGTTTTGCTCTTGGCTTCCTCTTCTCCAACAGGTTCATGCGTTTCCATTGTATAACTTTTTGTTTATGGCATCGTGATTCTTTTTGCTCATGCCCATCACGTGTAAAAACTTTTTAGTAACGTTTTACTTAGTTTCCGTGAGTAATACTGCGCGTGATGGATAATGTGGTGGATCATGTGACATCCAATTCGTGTTTTATTAGAACACTGGCAAAATTGCATCAACAGGAACATATTGCACACAATTTCCATCTGAAGAATCATTTTTTCGAGTTGTGTATTGGTTCTTAACTGCACAACGACACGAATGCTGACAAAATTATATTACCAAATCATGTCTGAGATTTTTTTTTTTTTTATTTTTTTTTTTTTGTGATTTCCAAGGCCCAGAATATATGCTTTGTGTTTTGCACTGACATTAACTTCTCCACATAATTAAATTTTGCGTAAACATGCATTCAGCAAGCACTCATATTGAAGTAGTTTTTAATGGAGTTTGTTTTTTGGGTGTTGGTAGTTCTTGGAAGATGGGTACGGTGGCTAGATTTCTTATAACTGGATTGATGGTTTTTTTTTTTTTGCAGGATTGGGGTTTTACCTGAATCAAATGGGAGATTAATATCACAGCATGTACATGAACACGAGCTGCAGGTCGTGTCTGAAGATCAATCTTTTGATAAGGTTTATTTGTGTTCCATATGTTTTCATTGATGCATTTTGATTCCATTTCATGCACGTGACTTTGTTTAATGGCTGCATCAGAAGCAGTCAAATAGAAAAGATGTGATGGATGAAGCTTTGAAAACACACGAAGCAGCTCAGTGAGTGAATGCTCTTGAATAGTCTTTTCCACAGCAACCCCATTCTTTGCTAATGGATTTTGTTCCTTTCTTGTCCAGATCACGGGACAAGACAGTTGCAATGCTGCAGATGGAGTTATCAGCATCTCAGGGTCCCAATGAATTGAACCCAGGTGCTTCTTCATCTTTGGTGCTGCCTCATGGTGAGCTTCCAAGGCCAAAAGTTTTTGTTGTGATTGGGATCAATACTGCATTCAGTAGTAGAAAGAGGCGTGATTCAGTCAGACAGAGCTGGATGCCTCAGGGTATGCTATACTTTTGATCTCCTAGTGGCTGATTGGATTTCCATCCATGCCATGCTCGCCTGGCATTTTGTTTGTTATTAATGGTTTTGATGTTTGTGTTTGCTAGGAGAGAAGTTTCTTCAACTTGAGCATGAGAAAGGAATTGTTGTTCGATTCATGATTGGTCACAGGTACGCGCAAGCTGGTCTGGTGATCTTGTGATGAGCTCCTTTCATTTGTTGGGTAGGAGAGCTGGTTAATCATCAAGCATATGTTTCTGTAACAATTTCTTGATGCTCTTTTCCAGTAAAGTTGGTTTGCTAGTGGCGTAGAATTTCTGATTCAGCAGCATAAACACACTGCAATATCTCAAATTATTCACACCTTCCTGTTGAATACAAGTATCTGAGTGGTAACTGCTATGTTTTTTCAGTGCAATTTCCAACAGCATTCTGGATAGAGCCATTGATTCTGAAAATGCTCAGCATAAAGATTTTCTCAGGCTGGTAAGATTTAGTAAGCCTTGCAAGTCTCATGAACCATTAGTTGAAAGATTTTGCCGTGTAATTCAAAAAATGATTTTTAGATGTGCTGCTAATGTTGTTTTTGAAAAAAAAAAACAAGTGCTTGGAACTTTTGTGAATTGCTTGGAGGTTTTGCTCCCCAAAGAACATCCACACATGTCAGAGCATTTCATTTTCAAACTGGTTGAAGAGATAACATCACCTACATTGTCTCCCTCCTTCGATGGGAACAGTTTGAATTGGCTATAATATTTGCATTTTACAGGAACACGTAGAAGGATACCATGAGCTCTCTGCAAAAACAAAGATCTTCTTCGCAACTGCCGTTGCAATGTGGGACGCCCAATTCTATGTCAAAGTGGATGATGATGTTCATGTTAATTTAGGTGTGCGCTCTGCTCTCTACCCTATCAAAACAAAAATAAAGCTTAAGAAAGAGGAGAGGGGTGTTTCTTAAAATTTTTTTTTTTTTTTTTTTTATTTTCAAATTGATTTCTAGATAATTATAAAGTAAGAATGATGGGGAAAATATTCATTGTTTTAAAACAATGCAAAAATAACAAAATCACGAATTTAAAATCCAAGAGTTCTCTTCTGTAGGTATGCTTGCTTCTACGCTTGCTCGACATCGCTCGAAGACAGGGGTATACATTGGATGCATGAAGTCAGGGCCAGTTCTCTCTCAAAAGTAAATCCAAATCCAATTCCTTTCTTCCGTATGCTCCAAGGGATTGCCTTCCCATTGCTTTTTTTTTTTTTTTTTTTTTTTTTTGTTAATCTTAAAGTTCCTATGGTCTGGTTCTCAAGAACGGTGAAGTATCATGAGCCCGAATACTGGAAATTTGGGGAGGATGGGAACAAGTACTTTCGCCATGCAACTGGACAAATATATGCAATCTCCAAGGACCTTGCGACATACATCTCTATTAATCAGTGAGTATATCGGTAGCAATGATGAATTGTTTTGCCAGTGACAATCATGCTCTTTTCATCTCATTGAGGCTTTTTTTTTTTCCTTGTGATTGTTTTAGGCACATACTCCACAAGTATGCGAATGAAGATGTGTCTCTTGGTTCGTGGTTCATTGGGCTTGATGTTGAGCACATCGATGATCGATCTATGTGCTGTGGAACTCCTCCTGGTATTTAATGCAGCTTGTTATCTAACTTTGATCCCTCTTTTTCCATGCTTGATGGTTTTATTTGTTTGTCTATCTTTGGTGCATAACCTATTTGACTAATCCTATGGAGAGGTGAGCATCCCTCCCCCCTCTTGACATGAATATTTCACAAGTCTGTTATTCTGAAGCATGCTCTTCGACTTGCATGAACAAGATCCGCATGCGTGTAGTTTCTGTGAATTTTGTGTGTAGTTTCTTAAAAAAAAACTGGATCTTTTTTGATGTAGCATGCAATTTCACTCTATGTAAGAGTTTGCCCAGTCGGTCGTTAGCCACCGTCGCTATGGCTCTGCCTTGTTTTTGCTGCTATACAAGACTGATGAGTGATAATGCTCTTTTATACTGCAGACTGTGAGTGGAAGGCCCAGGCTGGTAATGTTTGTATTGCATCTTTTGATTGGAGCTGCAGCGGAATATGCAAGTCCGTGGAGAAGATTAAATATGTGCACGAGAAGTGCAGCGAAGGAGATGGTGCAGTCTGGCGTGCTGACACATGGATTTGAGTAGTGATTGGTGGTGAGGTAGGCGTGATGAAACTGTCCGCCGTGGGACAGATTGTGGAATTCTAGGGAGTTGGCTTAGCTTAGGTCAGGGGTTCCCCTCCTCTTCTTCTTCTTCTTCCAAGAGCTGATGGTAGGTTGCCATAATGTCTTCTTCACTCTTCAGATGTGGACTACTAATCGGCACTCTGCTCGGAGGTGTTGCATTCTGTGAGAATCCGACAAAGTGGGTCATCTGGAAAATTTGGTTTCTCAGGATGTGTTCTTTCATTTTTGTAGGAGTTGAATAGTTACTACAAATCTTATAAAAGAAAAAAAAAATGCGGTAAACCTTGTTTTTGAATTGTACCTAGTGATAAGAGTGGCTATGCTGCTGATATATTTGTATTCTGATTTCCAAGTTTATTTAGTCCTTTTTATTTATTTGCATTTCAGCTTCATCTCGACCGGCTTGTTTTTTCATTGGCATGTATTATTAAGTTCACATTACCTTTAATTTTCTCACAAATATTATTATAAATTTGACTAATGTATGTTTTATTAATTATTAGTTAATCATCTGTAGTTAAATGGATTTTTAAATTAATAATCAAATATCTTGCCTTATTTGGAAAGATCAGAATTGGACGAGAGGTGTGAATGGGCAGCTTGTGCGGCCATGGCCTGGCCCAACCAGTGTGGACTTTGCGGGGGTGGGATGCTGCACTTTGTGGAGTGGCACAATGTGGGGTGGTTGGTCCTGACCAGGTCATGGGCCCATCTGCTGAGCTTCAAAGGTCTGGGTGTGGCTCGCCATGGCTATGGAGCATTCATAGTCATTCTCTGGGTCATTCATCTGGCTCGCCCTATTTTACACACGTTAAGCACCATTATCTCATTATACATGTATATGAAATGTATGAGTAGAATACATAGCTTATGTTTTTTTTTGTTTTTTTTAATATAAAGGGTAATTTCAAGAGTGATATTTAATTGATCAAAATATTCGGAAAACGTAAATATTTTTATTTTACAACAAAAAACTTTAAAATAGGTGATTCAAATATAATTATTATTTTTTTATTTTTGGACCACTTTTCACAAATTTTTCATGAAATAATAATGATATAGCTAATGAAAAGTGTAAATAAATCATTCAAATCAAAACAAACATTTCGTCCAAAATATTAGATGTGTATTATATATAAAAGAGAATCATTTTGTTAATATGGTGTAATATGAGATTTATCGAGACTGATTCTTGGATTCTAAATATTACATCCCTAAAAATTATATATATATATATATATACTAGATAGAAAATGCTTACAAACTTTTATATTTGTAAACATCGTAAACTTTATATGTGGTGTGTGTAAATAAATCATATATATACTAGTATTACATCCCCAAACACACACACACACACACACACACATACATACATGTGTGTGTGTGTGTGTGTTTTATAAACTTTTTTATTGAAATGTATAACTCATTATAAACAAGTTATAGGTTTCTAAATGTTAACAAACTTTGAAATTTTGTTAATAATGAGTTTTCAAGTTAAGTTACACACACACCCCCCCACACACATGTTTATGTACTTATTAAAAATGTATTTAAATTAATATATAAACTTAAACTTATATAAATATTGTATATACTTACAAACATATAAATGTATATGTTTGTTTAAAAACACATACATATAAACATATATTGTGTGTGTGTGTGTGTGTGTTTTTTTTTTTTTTCTTATAAATGCATACAATATATGTTTATTCATATAAACGCATACTGAGTTTTTGGAAATACTATTTTCATAACATAGTTTTGATTTTTTTTATGTGGCGTGGTGGGGTGGGTGCAAGGGTATTTTTGGGTTTGGAGTTTGGATAGACCAGAATATAAATATTTTTTGTTTTCGTGTACTTTTTTTTCCTAATTATTAAAATTATTAATTTTTTTTTTGCAAATATTTATATTTAATGTATGAAAACATAATTTACCCTAAAAATTTACTTAAAAGTCAAAACTAGAAATATTTTGTTTTGGTATGCTAAAAATTATAAACCCGAAAATAACCTTACACACATAAAAAATATATAGAATAGTGTTTTTTAAAAAAATAAAGTGTATACATATATACATATACATGATATAGATTTATATAGAATATATATATTTACTATATTTGTATATATAGAATATATAGACATATACATATATATCTACCTATGTATGTGTGTGTGTGTGTATACAAACACATATGTATATATGTATGTATGCATGTATATTGTATATACATATCGAGATACCCATGTTATATGTGTGTATAAATATACTATTGCATATATTTATATTGTATATCCTACTATATACTTTAGATAGTATATATATATATATATAGATATATTGTATACACATATATCTTAGTATACAATATATAAAATGTACTATATATGCTATATATGCATATATACATATACATATATTGTATATATAGTATATAAACACACAAAATATATATAGGTATATAATAGACATATGTATATTATATGTATATATATACCATTATTGTATACATATATATAATATATGTATCTTATTTTTAGATATGTTTTGATATTAAGGTGGTGTTTGTTTTTTTTACTTAATGCTGAATAGACTTTTTTTAAAGCTTAATGCTGAATTGTACTTAATAGCATTAAGTATTAAGTTGTTTGTTTTTTTTATATTTTATCTCTATAAGGATAAAGTTGTTTATTTTTTACAAACTAAAAATTAACATCTTAACAACTTAATATATTAAGAAATTTTAACTACATATTTTCAAATATCTAAAGATATCACATTTGATGTCAATATTTAATCTCATTTCATAACCATTATAAAAGCTAAAAACACAAACATTAATTAAATTTAAATTATTTTAATTCAAATGCATATTCATATATATTTAAATCAAAACATGAAAATTTAAGTACAACTTTTAAAATATCTAAAGCCATAATATTTGATACTTATATTTAACATCACATTTCACACCATGATAACAAGATAAAATGACAAATATTTGATACTAGTATTTGCTATCTCGTTTTATATAATGAAAAAAGTTAAAATGACAAGTTAATTGAACACTTGAAATAGTTCATTTGCAATATGGTCTCGAAATTATAGCATGAACTCTTGATCGGTAACTGTAAAAAAGTTATTTATAGTTAAGCCTTGATTTTAGTTTTCACTATCACTTTCCAATTCTTCTTCAGTGTCATATTCAGAAAATAATTTATCTGCAGCTGAGACTTGTCGAAGAAAATTGTGAATGGAGAAATATGTCATGACTATTTTTATTTTTGTAGCATATGAATAAGGTACAATTTTCTTCAATATTGGAAAAGTGCCTTAACAACACCAAATGCACGTTCAATGATATTTTTTAATCTTGCATGACATAAGTTGAATATTTTCTCTTTTCCTACAAATTTACCACCACTACGAAAATCACTCAACCAATAACGTAAATTATGATATGGTGTCATAAAACCTATAGTACGTGTATATGTTGTATCCACTAAATAATAATTTTCTGAAAGAGAGAATTTAGTATATTATAATGTTATAAAATAAAAATAACAATAAATAAAATAAAGCCAAAATAAAATAGCAATAAATAAATAAAATAAAATAATTTTCGAATAGGAAATAGAAAAATGCTGGATCGAGCATTTTTCGATCCAGCATTTTTCGAATGGTTTTTTCTGAATAGAAAAAAGCCAAAAAATTTTGCTTATTCATTCTAGCATTTTTAAAAAAATTTTAAGTGATAAGTCTTAAAAAAAAATACATTTTAGCTTTACACAGAAAATGATTTGCTTTCAACATTAAGTCGAAAAAACAAACATGGTCTAAGTATTAGATCCCAAGCAATAGGGATCCTCATGAAAATAATAGTTGGTTCAAATGCCAAAATGTTAGGATATAATAAGGCGAATTGCACCACTATGCAACACAACCTTTTATATAAAGAAAAAATTTGAGGTTCATCCTGTAATCTTGCTCTGGTACCAAACCCAAGAATCGATACAAAAATTTTATGATATTGGTTTAGAGTTTTGAGAAGGGGGAAAATTGATATTTCATAGAAGAAGTATACCCTTAGATGAGAGAGAGAGAGAGAGAGATAGCACATGAATAATAAAGAAACTACTATTCACACTTTGTGGCAAAGCAGACACATCATTCTTTAAATCTTATTTCTCTTTACATTACAAGCTTCTATATAATAAAGTAAAAAACTTATAACACTTAATTCCTAAGTTGCGATTGAACTAAATATGTCATAGCTTCATTCATGTCATTGCCCTAAAGAATAAGTTATGACTTGAGTGCTTAAAACATCATTCACGACAGCATATAACAGGTCATGATTGAAATGATGTCATAACACCACAAAATAAAGTTACGACACTATAACAAAAGTTACAACTTAAGTTAATTCGAAACTTCACAATATAAGTCATAACTCCAAAGCATAGTTTATTGTCACAACCACACAAAATAAGTTGTGACTCTATTTAGGTCATGACTTCAAACTTTAACAACATTTTCATCTCTAGCCCAATTGGAACTCCAAAAAACATAGTTGCAACTCTACAACATAGGCAACAACATCACAAAAATATATGACTAATTTCTTATATTCTTTCACTTAGTGAATGCTTATTTTTCATTATAGTCTTATCTCTATACCACTACAACTTCTTCTTCCTCCCTATCTCATGTATGTATTAGTGGAAGCCTTTAACATACATTGCATTTCAATTGCAATTGGATTTGGAGCCAACTTCACAAGGCTTTTAAATATTGTATTGCTAATCTACCACATCTTGTTGCCTTGCTCCCATTGCACTAGATCTTCGGAGGCAAATTCTTCATTATAGTGCGTGATTATTCTCTTGTAACCTAAAGAGCAAGGTGTGCATTTTCCTTATACCCCTCAGGAGAGTTTCTTGTTGAAACTAGTTTATGTTAAAAGTCATTTATAATTATTTTATTGAATTATAGGATCCATGAAAAGTCATAATCCATGAAAAGTCAAATTAATAATTAATGAATCAACACGATAAGTTTCTGATTTGATTTTAAGAGGATCCATGAAAAGTCAGAATCATGTAGACCTATTTTCAAAATGCATATTGTCGGATTCCTAGGTTCACATCTAGGAATGACATACCAAAATATTATAAGTTAAAAAAATAATAATTAATGAATTATGAAATATAGTGGCATGGTGTCATTCCTAGATGTGGTATTTTTGAGAACCTTGATGAATAGTCATAAAAGCAATCAGTTTTTTGGAGGTATTTAGCAGATGAGATAGATCAATAAGTCACACATTATTTTGGAATCATTTCAAGGTTGAAACTCTGCCTAATTAGTTAGGAAAATTCTTAAATGTCATGACCCTACCAACTTGTTAGCATAATATTTCTATTATGTGACATATTCTCAATGGCTATAATACTATCATGGAGCAAAGCCAAACTTAGCTTAGAAAATTTAAATGACAGCGATATTGATTCTCCATCACTTCAATTGAGTACCTCACTGACGCTCAAGGTCATGGTTAAATTCATAGTATAATGATTTTATCTTTATATAGCTCGGTAGTTTCAAGTCATGGTCATGATAGTTTTATAAAGCCATGACTTTTGAGCTATAATAAATTATAAAGTCATAACTACTTATGCCAAAATTGAGACAATAATTAAAGTTATAACTTTTGGAATATTAAATGTTATAGAGGATATTACTAAAGTATAATTTCTAAGGCCACGACTTTTATCCTCAAAGGAAGACATAACCACAACTTGTATCCAGAAGCCAAGTCTCAATGTCATAGCATACTAACAACACCACAATAATATGTTATATGTGAGAAGAAAAAGTAAGTATCATGGTCATTCATAGAATCACATACACTTAAGAGATATGAAAGGTTATTTTTGTGCCATGATCAGTTCCCAACACCACAATCATAACCAACACATGAAAGATAGTGTTGTGGCTATTTCTCAATGTCATAGCCACACACACACACACACACATCAAGAAAGGTGATTTGTCAACATCATAGCCTTAACATAGTGCAATAGCTGTATAACAATATGAGAAGTCATCTCTACTCCATGGTCACTTCACAGTAATGTGGCTCTCTATGGACTACAAATAGACAAAGGCATGAATCCAAAACCATTTCATATTATCGTGACCTTGAGTTATAGAGAGATTAAACTCAAGTCATGGTTGTTGTTATGCTATGACTTTGTGATATAGAAAGATCAAGATGTTGAATAGAGTCATGTCCATTTTCTAGAGTCTTTACCTCAAAATGAAGAGATGTAGGCTGAAGTGGCATCTTTCTTCTGAAAATTATAACTTCTTACTTAGAGTAATACAATGTCGCTCAAGTATAAAAGTGGAAGATAGAAAATTTTTGAAGGAGACTTTCATTTCTTCTCTTTCTCCCTCATGAAATAAGCGAAGTCACTACAACTACAAATCCCATGAGTGTTTTTTTTTACTCCCCAAGAATTCTATAAGCAAGTATGAGATGCATGACTTATGTCAATCCCTAATTGGGAGGTAGCACTCAAACCCTTATTCTCTAGTGATAGATTCAAGAATTTTTACTAAATTAGCATGGTCTAGGTTTATATAATTTGGATTATGCGATGTAATTGGTTTTAATTATGAATATATTATTGGGTTGATTTATTTTATATATTGATGCTGATGGATGATGACTAAATAAAATTGAATTAAAGTTTTGACTATTAGTGAGTTTATGTAAGATTATCAAGGTGGAAGATGATAGATAAATTATAAGGCTCACTCATGCATATGTTATTAAGAAAATAATAGCTCTTTCAATTATGATGCAAGAGATAAACTTATACATTGAATTCCAAAATCTGGTTATGTTAATCATGACAAGTTTGGTGCCTACGAAATTGAAAGTGTGAATACTTTTATAAGGAGACTCATTATATACATCTTAAAGGAACTAGTTCTCGATTGAGATTTATATTATATAGAATATTCTCCCAAAGAATTCACCTTTAATGTTTGAATTACATTATCATGAAGGAGAATAGTGATAGGCAATCCTCAGGATATGCATGAGTATATTGTGACTCATAAGATGGTGATAGTCCTTATAAGCTACTTTTACTCATATAGTTCTCATCGGTGAAACTCGAGGGAGGTGTACTTTAATTATGCAAGTATGACATCTATAAAGCTAAAAGTGTAAATATTTAAATCATATCAATCTTTGTCTTTATGATATTGGAGGCTAGAGAATAAGATTGTGCATATAAAGAAACCATCAAATGTAATTGATTAGCTGTCTAAAAAGTATATGAATGTAAATGACTCTTATGTAGAAATGAATGATGTATTGATTGTGACATGCTAAGTAGACAACTACGAGAAGACCACCATTGGGAATTGATTAATGGTGGCAACCACCTTATATGTCATTTGGGCGAGGGATCATCGTTCAATATCCCAACCCTCATTTTATGTTTAACATAATATATGTATAACATTTTAATGACATCATATAGATTAAATGAATAAACTATGGACCTAATATTATTTAAAAATGTTAGCATCTCTTTTACTAAAAATAGGTTGGCTCATTATTGAATTACCGAATTACCAATATTATCCTTATGGGATCGATATTTGAATAAAAGTTCATTATACTACTTATATGTTGTAGATCCTAGTTAACAAGACACTCTCGTTAATGAGATTTAGGATGCTGCCTATTTAATTAAGTTAGGTGAAGTAATAAAGTCACAATAAGCTTTTTGGATATTCTAAACAATGACATCAAAAACTCATTACGACTTTGTTATTTCACTTAATTTAATCAAATGGGTGGCAGCCCAAAAGTTTGTTAACGTGAGTGTCTCGTTAACTAAGATCCATATGTGCATGGATGATACAACTAATATAATAGACTTTCATCTATATATCAATCTCATAATAATTGTATTAGTACTTTGATTATTCAACAATAAGACAACTTATTTTCCGTAAAATAGATAATTAAATTATTAAATAATCTTAGGTCCATGGTTTAATTATTTAATTTACGTGATATCATTAAAATATTCAATATATATTATGTTGGACACAAAATAAAGATTGAGATATTATTAAATGTGTCAAATGTGCTGACTATGTCGTGTTGTGTTGTGCTAGGCATGACACGATGCAAAGTCCACTAGCCTAGTACAACATAGTGGGCACAATCATGCCAACTATGTCATTAGTAAAAAAATGCAACATGACCAACCAATTAAAATCGGCCACGTGGCTGCATTTTTAAAAAAAATGGACTGCCCCGTGTTGGGGCGGTCGAATTAAAAAAAACTAAAAATAGCTAATCAGGTGGTCACCCGGGCTGGTTTACTGTGTCATCGAGCTAGACACATAGGTTGTGCCTAGCCTGGCATGAGGCATAGTTCATGCTGGCCCAGGACGACACAAACCATGCCAAGGGGTAGCTCAGCCCAACCCAATGCACGGTTCCAGACCATGTCATGCTGAGCCGAGCACTACTGAACTGGGCCATGCCCGGGCCACCAAACTCATTTGATACATCTAGATCTTATGTAATGATTCTTTACCCTAATAACATATAAAAAGATTGTCACTATTGAGCTATTTCTATGGTGATCCTCATAGTTTTCCCTCGGTATATCACCATCGAGATAATAATTTATCTATGTATGTGAGTCATTCATAATCTTATATATTTTAGGAAACTTCATCAATAGCTTCTAATGGTTACTTCATATAGACATTCTTATTTTATAGCTTCAATTGTCATAAAAACTCTGATTAATATGGTTTTAAGTGTTTGTACTTTCAGCTTCATAAGCACCATACTCGCATAATTAATATATGCCTCTTTTGAGTTTTTCTTGTGGGAACCATATGAGTAAAAATAGCTCACAATGTTTATCATCACCTTGTCAGTCATAACATATTCACATATGTTATAAGAATTATCTATCAACATCATCTTCAGTGATGATATGATTCATACACTAAAGGTGAAACCCCTGTGAGAATGTTCTATATAATATCTATCTCGATCGAGAATTAGTTCCTTAAAGATATGTATAATGAATTAACATATAAAAGTATCCATACTTTTAGCTTCGTAAATATCATATCCATGATGATTAATTCATTTGAATTTTAGGATTTAATGTCTAGATTTATCTCATATATAATAATGAGAAAAATTGTCACTTCCTTCCTATCATATAAATGAGCGAGTCTAGTAGTTTATCTATCATAATCTCACAATGAGAATCTTGCACAAACCTAACAATGGTCAAAACTCAATTCAAGTTTTATTTAATTATCATCTATCAACATCCATAGATAAATTAAATCAAATCATTCATGTATTCATAATCAAAATTAATTATATCACATAATTCAAATTACAAAAATACAAACTCATACTAGGATTTGAGAAACTTGATGTACAAGAATTTTCACAATTGTTGAACTTTATATTTATCAATTAGATGACTAATTTTCGCCTCCATATAAGTTATTTTAAACATATAATGATAAGCTTCTCCATAAAACTTTTTGAAATAAACTTAAAATGACTTATGGCGAGCTTTTAAGTTATTCTTATAACCTCAATTAAATATCTGTAAATTGTATCTTCTTTATCCGCCAGCATTAAAGTGGTATGAGAGAGCTGGGCCGTTACAGTGATTCTAAGTTCAAGAGGGGCCATGTCGATATAGTACAAAAGAAACAGAAATAATGAGCATCGTGCCGAAGGAGGCGATTGAGGTAATAGCTCAAAGCATAGGGATCAACAATCTGTCTCAAGATGTTTCTTCTGCTCTTGCTCCCGATGTGGAATACCATATGCGTGAAATCGTGCAGGTGTAAATATAATTTCGTAGCTGTTTTTCTATATTGTAGCCCGTTTGATCATTGCCTTGTGTATGTACTTGCTGTTTTGTTATTTGCAATGAGTAAGGTGCAGTTCAAAAGTTACGTTCGAGGCTAAGGGTGATTAAGCTTGGGAATAGTGTATAATTGTGATTTACAACTTGGGAGTAGAGCCCGGTGAAATTTTATATTTTTTTTATTCGGAGAATGAAATGCTATAATTTTAACAAGTTAGAGGAATTGAATTGCACATTCTTGATGCAATATATGAAATAAAGTGTTGGTTTCATGTCACAGAAGGGTTAGGTGAAACTCACCTAGCCCACATCGGAAATCCCTTTGGAATTTTCAGATTTATTTTCTATAAAAGAAGGTTCTCTCTCTTTTGAGAATTATCCTCAAAAATCATAATTTTATTTTACTTGTATTTTATTTATTGTGTATTTATTGTCTTAGGATTTAATTTTTTTATTTTAAAATTATTGTAGATTTTATTCTATAACAATGATATCAAAGGGAGATTAATTAGTAACTTTTGTGATTAATGTATGTTTATAAAAGTTTTATTAAAAAGGTAATAAGAGCTTCAAGGTTTTAAAAAGGTATTGTACCCCTCTATTTTTCTAAGAATTTTTTTGGTATAACAACATAAATAGTTATTATTATTCTCGGTTTATTATTTATTGTAAAAGTGAAACATGACAGTAAAATTTGAAATAGAAAAATTAAGTTAATTTTGAGGAATGATAATTGTTTAGATACAATTAGAAAAAGACTCATCGAGATTCTTAAAGATAAGTGAAATGAGATGGATGATAATATGATCGCTGATTTGTATTTGGTACTTGTTGATGAAGTATTGTTGAATGTGACAGAAAAAAAATACGGTAAAAGAAATTTAGACTATTCTCATAAAGTTATACGAGATAAAATCACTTCACGATAAAATCTTTTTAAAAAGAAGATTTTATACTCTGTGAATGATGAAATTTGTTATGATAATTGATTATATTAATACTTAGAATATTTTATTTTCTCAATTTACTACGTTGAGTCATAAAATAGATAAAGTTGAATGTGCTGAGATTTTACTTTAAAATTTAAATTATTCATATGATCAACTCATCATTAATCAAATGAATAATATTTTAATAGATAGTTTATTCTTTAATAATATTGTCTCTGTTATCTTAGAAGAAGAAAATAGATATAAAAATAAAGAGGATAGATTAATAGAGATCAATGGAGCATGGTCCATTGATGTCTTGACGGTGATAAAAGAGAGATCAATGAAGCATTGTACTAGTGAGAGTCAGAATTATGGCAGATCAAAATCTAGAAGTAAGAAAAATATTAAGTGTTATAACTGTGGTCAGAAATGATATTTTAAAAGAGATTGTTGGTTTAATAAAAGGAGTGTGAATGATGAATTATCAAATATTCAAGAGAATGTTGAAGTATAAATGATGACGATAATATTTTATATAGTAAGGTGATAATGATAATTGAAGCAGAAAGTAATTTGATAATGTATGATTGCTAGACTTAGGAGGTTCATGGTATAAGATATATCAGAGAAATTAGTTTCATAAATATGAACCAATCTCAGGAGTGTCTGTGCATATAAAAGATGATCATATTTTGAAAATTGTTGGTATTAGTATTATCAAAATTAAAATATTTGATGATACGATTCGTACCATTCAAGAGGTATGACATGTGATGGACTTGAATAAAAATTTATTATCTTTGGGACAAATAGATAGTATTGGATATAAAACTCTTATTAAAAATGAAATAATAAAGATTGTTAGAGGTACACTTATGATAATGAAAAGGGAAGATTATGATAAATTTATTCATGCTCAAAGAAAAAATAGTATAGGAAGTTGATGCATGTGTTGTCTCAATTAGCAAAAAAAAAGAATTAACAATGACGTGATATCTCAAACTAGGCCATATGTTAGAGCTAGGTTTGAAGATTCTCTCCAACAAAAGATTATTTTTGAAGCTCAAATTAGTAAATTTATTTTTTTGTGAGTATTTTATTATAATTAAGCAGAATAGATTAACGTTTAGTAGATTAATTATAAGAAGTAAAAATATCTTAGACTTAATATATTCTGATGTATGAGAATAACTTGAAATATTTTAAAGAGTGAAAATATTTTTAATCTTTCATTGATGATTACTTAAGAAGATATTGAGTGTATCCGATAAAGAAAAAATCAGATATATTTTTAATTTTTAAAGATTTCAAAGCATGGGCACAACTTGAATTAGGGAAATGATTAAATATTTATGGACAAATAATGAAAGAGAGTATATAGATGGTAAGTTTCTTGCTATTTGTAAGTAAGAAAGTATCATATGGAAGTTCACAGTCAAGTATATGTCACAACAAAATCGAGTAGTAAAATGGTTGAATATAATTTTTGTAGAATGAATGAGAGCGATGTTGAGGATTACAAGACTACCCAACTTTTTTGGGCAGAAGCAACTAGAACTGCATATTATGTAATAAATTATTTGCCATCAATTATGATTGATTTGAGGACATAATAGAGATGTTGACGAGTAATTTAGTAGATTATTCTACTTTATATTTTTTTGAATGTTATGCATATGTGATGTATAACACCTAAGAAAGAATAAAGTTGAATCTAAAATCTAAAAATATATATTTTTAGGGTATGCTAAAGGAGTGAAGAAGTATCACCAGTGGGATCTCACTACCCACAAGATAATTATCATCAGAGATGTAATTTTTATAGAAAATCAAAGAATTGACGATAATAACATATTAAAAATAATTTTAGAAGACTATTACTATACAAGTATAAAATAATTAAAAATTAGATGTTTCAATATCAATGGAGGAAGAACCATTACAAAAACACAATAATAAGTTGAGTCTGAGGCTCAAGAAGTTAGTTAGCCAACTCATGATAGAAGGTTGTCATCTTTGCACTTGAAGTATATTACGGAAAGTAATATTGTATACTATCTTCTAATAAAAGATGAAGAATATTTAATATTTCAAGAAGTTTTAAATAGTTCAGATGCATCTCTATGGATGATAGAAAAGAAAGAAGATATTAAAGTTTTACACAAGAATAAGACTTGAAAGCTAGTACCGTTTCTACTTAGAAAAAAGTTATTGAAAATAAATAGGTTTATAAGAAAAAATAAGATAGTAATGTTTAAGTATAATAATATTATTTTATCAGATTAAAGTTATTGATTCTTTTATTATTAGTCTTGGGTATAATAGACTCAGTTCAGAGCATTGTACTTACTATAAGAGATATGATAAAAGTGATTTTATCATTTTATTATTGTATGTGGATGACATATTGGTAGTAGGCTCAAATAAATATTGAATCCAAGAATTGAATGCATAATTAACTCGAAAGTTTGATATGAAGGACTTAGGACTAGTAAATAAGATTCTAGGGATACAAATTTAATGAGAGAGAAATAACAGGAAGATTTAACATTCTCAACAAAATTATTTCAACAAAATTTTATAATGCTTTAACATGCAAGGTAGTAAGCCAGTTTTTACTCATCTTCCTGGTAATTTTAAATTATTCTTAAGTATGTATCATAGTTTTGAAGAAGAGAGAAGGAAGATTTCTCAAGTATCATATACATCAGCGACAAGAAGTTTAATATTTGCAATGGTTTGTACAAGATCAGATATTACACAAGTAGTGAGAGTTGTTAGTCAATTCATGACAAATCCTGGTATAGAATATTAGAGTATTGTGAAGAGTATTCTCATATATCTGAAAGGAATCTCAAATGATATATTATGTTATAGATATTCAGATTTTATTGTTAGAAAGCTATGTTGATGCAGACTATGCTGAAAATATTGATAATAATAAATTTATCATGGGCTATATTTTTATTCTTGCTAGCAAAGTTTTAAAAGGCGAAAGCGTAAGGCGAGGCGTTTTTGTATTCATGAGGTGAGGCGTAAGCCTTGAGGCTTTGAGGCGTAAGCTTTTTGAGCCTCACAATATATAATTAATTATTATTTTAAAATATATAAAATAAAATAGCATAAATAAAAACATGAAAACAATTCATTAGAACTATTAAAAAAAAAGCGTACTAGTTCACTACTTTCACAAAAAATCATAACAAAGTTATAAAATAGGAAATAAATTCAATTATACTAATAGTTTCAAACTTTAACAAAAAGCCATAACCAAGTCATGAAATAAGAACTAGAGTAAATTGTTTCAATTTAAATTCTCCTCTCCAAGGGCATCATCATCCTCATCCAATGTATCAAAAGTAGGAAAATGTCCACTTTCATGTATCCTCATTTCATGTAAATCTTCATCTTCATCAATTGGCGTCAAATTGAACTCCTTCTCTTTGCCTTTGTCTCCACTTGTACCTATTATAAATTATTAATTAGGTAAAAATATTATCAGTTTTTTTTATTAAATTTAATCAAATTTATGACTTTAATTTTTGAGTACTTACTTGGTGCTTCATTATGTTTCCTTTTGTAGGAATGTGAAGAAATCATGTGATCCGATGATGCTTGAGTCTGTTGGGAGTCGGATGACACAACTCTAATAGCATCAATATTGAATAACTCATCATCCTGAAGCCAACAAAGATCAAGGGGGAGGAGGTAGAGGTGTCAAACGGGCCGGGCCGGCCCGGCCCGGCACGAGGCACGGCACGGTTCGGCCGTGCCTGGGCCGGCCCGGCACGATAAAAAAACGTGCCCGGGCCCGTGCCGGGCCCGTCCGCACGAACCACGTGCCGGGCCGTGCCCGGCACGGCTCGTGCCTTGGCACGGCACGGCTCGTGCCTTGGCACGGCACGACTCGTGCCTTGGCAAGGCACGTCGGCCCGCGTGCCTGAGTCGTGACTCGTGAGTCGCGACTCACGAGTCACGAGTCACGAGTCACGACTCACTGAGTCGTGACTCGTGACCCAACCGGGCCCCGCCCCCGGTAAAAAGACCGCGGGTCGGGTCCAAACAGACCCGACCCGCCCCGCCCCGCCTGCCCTGCCTTGCCGTGCGCCCGTGCCCGAGCGGGCCGGCACGGCACGGCACGGCCTTGCCGTGCCCACGGGCCGTGCCGTGCCCACGGGCCGTGCCGTGCCCACGGGCCGTGCCGTGCCGTGCCCACGGGCCGTGCCGTGCCCACGGGCCGTGCCGTGCCCACGGGCCGTGCCGTGCCCACGGGCCGTGCCGTGCCCACGGGCCGTGCCGTGCCCACGGGCCGTGCCGTGCCCACGGGCCGTGCCGTGCCCACGGGCCGTGCCGTGCCCACGGGCCGTGCCGTGCCCACGGGCCGTGCCGTGCCCACGGGCCGTGCCGTGCCCGAATTTTAAAAACCGTGCCGTGCCGGGCACGGCACGGTACAGTGACCGTGCCGTGCCCGGCACGGCACGGCAGCACGGCTGGGCACGTGAAAAACGGGCCGTGCCGTGCTGGGCCGGCCCGTTTGACACCTCTAGGAGGAGGAGATCTTCTTTCTCCGCAATTCACTCATCATCCGAATCAATCTCCTCTACCAAAATCGGATCAATATTTTGTTTCCTTTGTAGACTTCGTTCTCTCAATCTAGTGTTGTACCTTACATACACAAGAGCATTCAACCTTTGATGTTCAAGTCTATTTCTTTTTTTTGTATGTATCTACAAATAATAAAATAAAGAAATTTATGTGTTAAAATGAAATAAAGTTCTCTAACATTGAAATAGAAATATATGTATAAAAATTTACAAAAATAGAAATATTACCGATTCAAATGTGCTCCAATTTCTTTCACATCCTGAAGCACTACAAGTAAGGCTAATGATTCGAATAGCGAACTTTTGCAACTCTGGTGTTGAACCCCCAAAACGCATCCACCAACTTGTAGGACTTCTTAATATTCGAGAATCAATGGCAATACGACTCCCAATTTCACCAATTGTTTGGTCAAATGAGTCAAACTGAATGTCAGCTTTTAAACGTTCTTGATAATCCAACATCCTATCCATGCATTCAAATAATCCCTTCCTCACCTCATCAACATTAGAGAACTTATCCCCATACCGCAATTGAGGATTAAGATAGTAACCTGCTGCATGTAAAGGTCGATGAAGTTGCGGAGTCCATCTTACATTAATTTTTCTCCAAATCGGGCCATATTTTCTCTCCACGCCCCCACAATTAAATGCAATCTTCTCCTTAGCAGAATCCATCAGCTCATAAATATAACCCATTGCTGGTCTTTCCTCTGAATCAACCTCTCTCAAGACACTAACTAATGGAACAGTGGTCTTAATGCAAAAAGCAACATGAGGCCAAAAATTTGGATCAAACAACATTGTACTTCGAGCTTTCACACCTTCTACCTTTTTAGCCCATTTGCTTGAGCACCATTTTTCTAAGGAGAACATTGCTATAAGAGCTTGCTTTTGCTTATAAAGGCTTTGGAGAGTAAGAAATGAAGTAGCAAACCGTGTAATTGCTGGACGAAGAAGTTCATGATTTTTTGTAAATGTTCTCATCAAGCTAAGAATCCAAGTATGCCCATATATGAACTTCACTACTTGCCTAGCTCGAGCAAGTGTAGTATCATGAACATTTACCTTTCCAATATTCTCCAACATCAAATCAATACAATGTGCAGCACAAGGAGTCCACCACAAACTTCTCCTTTTTTCCATAAGCCTCATTCCAGCATTCACATAATTAGAGGCATTATCAGTGATGACTTGCACAACATTCTCCTCCCCAATTTCTTCAACCACGTTATCAAGATATTTGAACATCAATTCCCCATTTTTTATTGTATCAGAAGCATCAATTGATTTCATAAACCAAGTGCCAGCAGGACTATTCACCAAAAAATTGATAAGACGCCTACTCTTTCCATCTGTCCAACCATCTGACATAATTGAACATCCATATTGTTTTCAAGCTCTTTTGTGATCTTCCATAATGATACTTAGGTCATTCACCTCTTCTTTAAGAATCTATGTCCTCAATTCGTGCATAGATGGCGGCTTAAACCCGGGCCCAAAATTTGCAACAGCATCCATCATAGGAATCCAATAAGGATCATTCACAGTGTTGAATGGGAGACCTTTTGAATACATAAACATACCAATTTTTTTACACACTTCCTTTCTTTCTTCTTGCTTCCACCTTGAATTCAAAGTACTTTGATGATGTTGTGAAGCTGTAAATTTATCCATAGGTCCCCTATGAATAGGTTCCCCACTCCCACTCCCACTCCCACTCCCACTCCAACTCCCACTCCCTAAGGCACCAATTGTTTTGGACAAAGCACTCTCATGCATTGAAGTTGGACCCATACCAATTTCTTGGAGCAATTCATTTCTTTTTGTTTTTTGATCCTTAAAATTGGCTAATGCATCTTTGTATTCCAATCTAACATCTTCACTAAATTTGGGGCATGGTTTCATACCATGATGAGTTCCGACTAAGTGATGCTTGAGTCTATTCACCCCTCCCGCGTATCTTTGATTGCAAAATTTACATCTCAAATATTGTTCCCCGGAAACTTCAATAACATATTTTCACACAATCTTTTCTTGAATTTTTCGAATCGAAGGAACTCATTCTAAAAAAAACACCAATAATAATATTCACATTTCTATATAACAATATAATTGACTAAAAAATAATAACAAAACATAATTGAAAGGAATTTAAAAATGAAATTCAAAATTTAATTGGTTTAAATTTAAAAAAGCCAATATTTTTTTTAAAAGGAATTAAAAAATTAAATTTAGAATTTAATTGGTTTAAATTTAAATAAGCCTATATTTTTTTAAGAGGAAATTAAGAATGAAATTCATAATTTAATTGATTTAAATTTAAAAAAATGAATATTTTTTTTTAGAAGAGTGAGTGTTTGATTTAAAAAAAAAATTTTTTGATGCAGAAAATAGAGTAGCACAGCTACTGGATATTGATGATCCAATTAATTTAATTTAAAAATCAAAGAGGAGTGGGGTTGTCTTCGGGTGGAGAGATGAAGAGATCTGGGATTCTCCCTTTGACTTAAATAAAAAAAAATTAAAAAGCAAAGAGGAGGGTAGGGTTGTTTTCGGGTGACTGGGTGAGAGATGAAGAGAAAAAAAATTAAAAAGCAAAGAGGAGGAGCAGTTCGGCAGCAAAGAGGAGGAGCAATTCGGGTGAGAGATGAAGAGAAAAAAAAATAAACAGCAAAGAGGAGGAGCAAGGGTTGTTTTCGGGTGAGAGATGAAGAGAGATGGAGAAAGCGTGACATACCTGGAGATGAAGCCGAGGAGATGAAGCCGAGATGATCGAGCAGTCGCCGCTTGAGGTAGGGTTCCAGTTTTCTCCCGAATCTCCCCAAAACAGTTTGCTTTTTCTTTTTTTTTCCTTCGGTAGGAGAAACCGAGAAAGTGATCGAGCAATTAGGTTTTTGTTTTTCCTTTCTTGAAGGCCTCCCCAAGCGTACGCATCCCTCTTCAAGGCATGAAAGGCGCGATCAAAGCGCGCCTCGAACACGCTTGACTGAAAAAACGTACGCCTATCGTGCGTTTGGCTTTTTTTCAGACGCCTCGAGGCGTTTTCTCTGCGCCTCGCCTTGAGGCGCGCATCAGGGCGCGCCTAGAAAACGCGTATGAAAACCTTGCTTGCTAGAGAATTTGTAAGTTAGATTTTAAAGTTATAGTATATTGTATCTACTTCTATGACAAAAGCAAAATATGTTGTAATTACACAAGTCAATAAAAATACAATTTGGTTGTAGTTATTATTGGAAAAGCTCGAACACAAATAAAATAAAGTTATTATATTTTATGATAATCAAAGTGATTCACATGAGAAATCTAGTATTTCACTAGATTTCTTACTAACACATAAGTAAGAAATCTAGTATTTTACTCAAAGATAAAACATATCAGGATACAATATTATTTCATATGAGAGAAAATTAAAGAAGGAAGTATATATATATAAAATATTAACACCTATAAAAACATAGTAAATATTGTGATCAAACTAATCAACATTGACAAGTTTAAATGATATAAAACTTTATATGACTTAGCAAGAATGAAAGTAAGCTTCGACAAGTGAGAAAGATGATTTTCAAGTGGGCGAATGTTATGAAAGGTCTAGGTGAAATTTACCTAGCTTACATCGGAAATTCATTGGAGATTTTCAGATTTGTTTTCTATAAAAGAAGGTTTTTCCTTCTTTGAGAATCATTCCCAAAAATTTTAATTCTCTTTTATTTGTATTTTGTTAATTATGTATTTATTGTCTTAGGGTTGAATTTTTTTATTTTTAAATTTACAATATTATTTATTGTCTTAGGGTTTTATTTTATAACATTTCACAAAAGCTCATGGCTTTCTGATCAAGATGCACCCTAATAACTTCCACAGTTACACCATCAAGACTTCTATTTTAACAAATTGTCATATTTTGAGAAAAAGAATATTAGCTCAATAGATCCTAACTCTTCCAAAAGATTAGAAACCATGAAAATCTTGGACTAACTTTAATACTTGTGGGAAATTTTTGCAGAGAAACCATCAATAAATCTTGGACTAACTTCTAAGAGATTAACTTCTTGCTATCATTTCAGGGTGGAAATGACAGCAATAAAGGAAATTAAATCTTGGACTAACTTCCAAGAGATTAGAAACCATCAATAAAGGAACACTTTTCTTAGTTGTTTTAAATTGCTAGTATGAGTTTTCCACGGCTGTCATTTCAGGGTGGAAATTTTTTCTTGTTGCTCAATCTTGCAGATAACTGACAATTTCCTTGTGCTTTCAAGTAGGTGATGTCACCAATGAACATGTGTTTACCTATATGTTTTTATTTGCATGACTGAAACAAAAATACTTGACACAGAAGCATCTTGCATATATATGTGATGAACTTAATCAACAAATGTTGTAACTTGTTGATATTTCTTTATTTTTTTTAGTTTTACTTTTATGATGAGTATACAACATGTGAGCCATAGTAATCAAATTTGTGTCTTTAATAAGTTGGAGTTCAATATTTGTTTTATTTATTCTTTGACTCCATAGTATATTTTTTTATTAATTTTTTTTGTTACCAGATTGAACATCCGACCCAGCTGGGTTTTGGGCCAATCATTCAAATCCTGGGGAAACACATGGCATCCTCGTCTCAATAGTAGAGGATTTTTGATGGGGATCAAATTTGCAATCCAAATATTTTGTGTTTCTCATCTCACCAATCCAACTATCATGCCGTTAGTATTTGTATGTAATATAAAAGTTAGAGTTTGTAAATTTCAAAAGAGTATGATCATGTGCTACTATACATGTGAATATGTGACAATGATATGTGTCAATGAATAGTTTTGTGCGTAAACATGACAATGTGATAGTAATAGCATATAACAATGGTGTTGACATGGTAATGAGGTAGTGGTAGTGATGTTGAATTATTGTTGGCATCAATGTGTGTGATGCAATAATGTGTTTGGTGTGCATAGAGAGCTCGAAGGTAAATAGTGTGTGCAAAGTCATGTGTAATGTAGTGTAGCGCGATGTGGTGTGAAGTGAAGCAGGGTGATGTGTGCATTGTGAGCATGAATATGAATAGTAAGTGCAATTTGATATAATGTGCAATCTAGTGTAGCACAATGCATAGTTTTGTGGTGCATTATACTTATATTTTTTTTAGATAGAGTGGGCTGCTAGATTGTTTGGCAGTTTTTATTATTATTTAAAAGCTCAAACATAGAAATTATATAGAGTGGGCTGCTAGAGTTTGATTGTGATTTTATAGTTAGTAAAAGCTAGATTGTCTAGCGGAGGAGCTACATAGTGACTAGACAAAATAAACTTAGATATTAATGGATTCCCATTTTTAGATCGGCTTATGACTATTTTAGTATCATTATTTTTATCTCTTTCACAACTGGTAAAATATTATGAGATTATAATATTTTTATATTTATTTTATACTATATAAATATATGATGTGATTTCTTAATTAATAGGATTGAGACTTAATGAGCATAAAGAGTTGAAATAGGGTACTACTCATTTCATGAGTTTTACGTAACTAGCTACATATTTTTTAGAGGTATTTCTAGTAGAGATAGATATGATTGGAGTGAGATATAAAGGATTACTTTTTGACATGATACTATAGTATTCATTACTTGATAATTTTATAAGATTTCATAATTATATTCAATGTGATTATATTTTTATTTTTAAATTATAAATCTATTATCAAACAATTTTATACTTGTTTGGGTGAGGTAGACATGAAATCATTAGAGAGATCCCATATGACATATTTTGAAGGCAAGAGGACTACTAGTTATAATAGAGATAGAAACATGACATCCTCGCTATAATACATATATTTTAAGAGTAGTCATATTAGAGAAAATTATTAGGAGTTATTTTTAGAGAGGTGATTGAAAATATTACAAATTCTTAAGGGAGGTAGGTTAACTATTAGATCTACGTTGGGTTCCTCACAAAGTCTTTCTATTGGAATCATTACTAGAAAGGAATATGCTTATATTCTTTCTAGTAAGATGATAATAGATGTTTTTCTTTCTCTAGGCATTATAGTTCTTTTGACTCATCTTTTCACTCTAAAATTATGAGTTATTCATTTAGGGGCAATTGGTAAATGATTATATGATATGTAATCATTTTTTATTTATTATTTTTTCTTTATTTTTTAAATATTATTATAGCTAATGATAAAATATCTTAAGTCATTATATTTGATAATGTTTAATTTAATATTTTATTTCTTCCTCATATTCTATTTATTTTTAAATGCCAAAGTAGTTTTTTTCTGTGAGGTGCCTCATTAAATAATTTGATCATAATGTTATTTTCTCTTATTTATATTATTTTGTTAGATTAGAAGATTTTAAGTAAAATTTTCTTTAAGACCGAGCAACTTAATTTGTATGTTTTATCTTCTATGATTAGATGTCTTAGTAAGTATTTGAATATCATCTTGATTATTATCTCAATTTGTTTATTTATTTGGAACTTGATCATTATCAACGACTAGATGTGTCAAATGGGTCGGGCAGGGTTGGCTTGACCCTATTTTTCAGGCCAACCGAGCTAACATGTTGTGCCATACACAACATGCTACAGTACCTTGTCATGCTTGACATGACATGCTTCCTTGGAAGGCAGCCCTGACATGGGCCTGCTGCTTGAAATCTACCTGGGTTTGAGTTGGGTTGGTCAATTTTTAAAAGATCTAGGGTTTTGGCACCACGTTGCCGCGCTGCCATCGCCCATCGTGTGTGTCGAGTCTTGCCCTTTAGGTGTCGGTACTTCGTCCTCTCGTCGGGCATCGCTCGATGCGTGGGATGGTGTGCTGTGCCCACGTGCCAGGCACCAATGCTGTGCCTGGCAAGGTACGTTGGCCAAAAAACTTTGGCCCGGCATGACACGACTAGTGCCGAGGATGCGCCCGGCATGGGCCCGGGCACGACACTGTAGCGTGTCGTGTCGGGCTTCGGTCCGGTTGATTCGGCTTATTTGACACCTATATCTCTGACCAAATTAATAGTCATGGATCATACAATTTAGAGATATTTCTATGTTAGATTATGAAATATGTCAGATAATAAAATATATTTTTATGTTATATTATTTTTTTTATTTGTTTATTTTTAACTTGGTTATTATCTTTGACCAAACTAATAGATATTCGAGATATTTCTATGTTAAATTGTGAGATATATCAAATAAGAAAATATATCAAAGTCTCTTATCATACTATTCAAACTTTTATGAATATGAATTTATTTTGATTTGATTCACTTAGATGTTTGAGGACCTAATAGAGTTCATGCTTAGGATGACTTGAAATTTTTTATAATCTTTATTAATAATTATATTCATTTTATGCGATTTTTATGAAATATTTTTTATTTTTTTATTTTTTTATTTTTTTATTTTTTAGTTGTTTCATAAAAAAATTTAAAAATAAATTTGATGAAAATATAAAAATAATAAAAAATGATAATTTTTTAGAATACATATCTAATAATTTTTAATTATTATATTAATTATATTATTATATACTAGATTTTTTGCATTAGTATATACTTATAAAAAATTGTAAATTCATGGATGTGAAAATTGGATTGGACTAGATTGGTTATTCAGATTGGTCTAACCATCAACTGGTTATTAGATCAATTTGATTCTATCAATTGGACTAGTATCTCATTAAACTTGAATTGAATTGATAGAATTGGCAATTAGACCATTGAATCGGTAGAACTAGGTGGTTTTAAGAAACTAGCTCAAATTATGCCACTTAAAAAATTGTTTTGTAATGCTCAGATGGGATTTGGACCCATGATCTAAGGGCCATAAAATAAGTAACCTGCTACTGGGCTACCCAATGTTTTTCAAATTGCTTGCATATTGATGTTTTAAACTAAATTCTTATTAAAATAATATTTTAATAAATTAAGTAATCATAATTATTTTATTTATATCTTATTTTATTAATTAATAAAATATACAAATTATCATTATATTATTTTTAATAAATTTTTTAAATTATTTATATGATAATTAAATATAAAAAATATAAATAATACAATTATTTATATATTTCATAATTCATTTAATATTTTTAAATGTATTAAATTAATTAATTCTATGTTAATTACACTTATAAAATAATTTAATATTTATTTTATAATTTTTTGAAGTTTTTCTAAGTATTCTCAAGAATTTTTAATAATTTTTATATTTTTTGTAAATATTTTATTGGTATTTTTAATATATCCATAAATTTAAATATATATATTTGTATTTATTGATATTTTTATCTATATATGCATATAACTTTTTTAATTTATTTTTAAATTTAATAATATATAAAATGTTATTATGACGTTGTCAATTTAATAATAGTTTGATAGCAGTCTGATCATTGACCCAAATAGTGAACAATGAATTGATAATTTTTTTGGTTTAGTCATTGATTTGATTTTCTCAACATTAATAAAAATAATAAATAGATATTTAGTCAAGATACCTATATTTCTCTATACTAAAAATGTTTTGGTGAGATTTAGTTTTAATTATAAATTAACCGATAAGTCATACTTTTTTATATCATTTTTTCATGTTTATTTAGATTTTGTATTATAGAGATAAATTTAGTTTCTCGTAAGTTTTTGGGAGTATTTTTTTGTTCATGATACATCTTCAGGATGTGGTAAGTGAGTCTTATTGTGAGGGTACTTACTCAAATATTTGAAATTAATTATTAGAATATTTTATCTCAAATGATCAAAATTATCTCAATACAAATATATATATTATTGATGATATTTTACAAATGAAAGTACACAAGTTATATAGGTGATTAATATTTTTTTTGATGTTGACCTTGAGGTGGATGTGAATATTGAGCAATCACATGGTTTTAAATAGTGACAAAATAGTTATATATATTTTTTAGATGGTGAAAGACCTAAAATAGTCACTATTTAGTATATGTATTTGTGTTATAAATTATTTTTTATTTTTCTAAAAGAGTTCATATGATATATTTATTTTTTTTAATTGTTTATGTAGATGATATTCTTATTATAATAAATGACAAATTGAGAATCACTAAATTAAGGAATACTTTTTTGCAATATTTTTATATTAGAGATTTTATGAGGCTCAAAAAAATATACACATATTTAGGTAAATGACACACTAAGAGATGACGCATATGTATGATGTTGATAGTTTATGTAAGATGTTGATAGCATGTGATTATATTAGTTTATGTATGGTGTTGATAGTATATCTTTGATGTAATTATTAATTACTAAATTAAGGAATATTTGATTATCATCAGACTAAATATGATTCATGTAGTCAGTATAATTATTATTTTTTTAATTCTATATAATAGGTTTGTCTTAATATATCTATTCACATATTTAGGTATATGATGAAATTTTTAGGCCTTAATATCTTCTTTAGTGATCACGAGCACACTTAGTTAATTTTTTAGATTTCAATTAGATACTATCTTGCTTAGAGAAGAGATTTACTACTTGTTTTTGTACTTGTTTTGAAAATAGTCTTCTCCTAGAAAATTAAAAGATTGATGATTATCTTGATATTTAGTATAAAGACAATTCAAAGTAGTGATGATAATTACTTACATGATATTTTGAACTTTACACATACCTTAAGAGATCAAATATTTACTTATTTTTGTCACAACTTTCAATAATGATAATCAAACATTGATGTATATTATTTCTAATCTAATATTTTATGAGCGAATGTAATAGATAGAGATAAATTATTTCTTTTTCAGAGAAAAAAATTATGACGAGTCTATTGTTATTATTCTATATTCTTACATTAGATTATTTCACTAATATTTATAAAATAGTTTGGTGCAACATAAATTTATGATGAGTCTATTATTACATTCACAAAGATTTAAAGACATCTCAATTTGTTTATTTTTTCTCTAAATTTGGTGTACTGAATATTTATAAAATAGTTTAACAGGGAGCATTGTAATTTTTTATGCTTTACTTTACTTTGTGGTGTTTATCATTGATGGGAGCATTGTAATTTTTTATGCTTTACTTTACTTTGTGGTGTTTATCATTGATGGGAGCATTGTAATTTTTTTATGCTTTACTTACTTTGTAGTGTTTATCATTGATGTATTCGACCCATATGTTGAATACATGTGGGTTGTTTCTATGTTTTTATTTATTTATACGCTTTTAGGGTTTCACTTTATGTATGAGTTTTGATATATTTGAGTTGGTATGATTTTTTATTTTATCAATAGAATATATAAACACATAAAATTATTAGGAAGATTTGTGCTTTGGTGCACTCAAAATATTTGAAAAAAGAGAACTGAAATTTAAATATTTTAAAAACAAGTGTACCAAGCTCTTAAATAATTAATTTTAGTACATTAAATTGTTATACTACCAAAATACCCTCACCACTCTTCCTTTGCCCCTCTCGCGTTGCCTCTCTCCCCTTGCCCCTAACTTCTCTCCCCTTGCCCTCGCCCCTCACCTCTTGCCCCCTCTCTCCTCGCCCCTTGCTGGAGCTTCACAAGCTCCATGGAGGAGCTCGATGGAGCTTCACGAGCTCCATCGTGGAGCTGGCTGGAGCTTCAACAAGAAGCTCCATCGAGCTTCACAAGGTCCTCCACGATGTAGCTCCATGGGCTCTATCGAGCTTCTCTTAGGAGTAATGAAACATGGATATAGTAATGAATAGGAGTGTCTGTGTGTCGGATATGTGGATACGGCTAGACACGCATTGGATACGTGTCCGATATGTCATGTGGCGTATCGTTGACTAAATTTGCAAGTCAAAGTTTTGTATATATGTCCAACATGGCTTTGAGACAACTGGGCATGAACTTCGAACTTGGAACGGGGGGATTTTGAACTTGGAATAGGGGGATTCCGAATCTGGCCGTATTTTTTAAAATCATGCCCTATTTTTATTTTTTTATTTATCTAAATTATTTTTCAAGAATAATATTTATAAAGATAAATATTTTTATTTTTATTTTATCATGTCATGTCTTAGTCGTATTGCGTATTCGTATTCTAGTTTTTTGAAATTTACCGTATCCCCATATCTCGTCATGTCATATTTCCGTATTCGTATCAATGTCCATGCTTCTTAGTCGAGGAGGTTGTGGAACTCGATGGAGCTCCAACGAGGAGCTCCAAGAGTTCGTGGAGCTTCATCGGAGGAGCTCATGGAGCTCCAGGAAGAGGAGAGGGGCGAGGAGTGAGGGCGAGGGTGAGGGGAGAGAGGAGAGGGGTCAGGGGCGAAGGGAGATGGGAGAGGGGGGAGGGTATTTTGATATTGTAACAATTCAGTGTATCAAAATTCAATTATTTAATAGTTTGGTATATTTTTTTAAATATTAAAATTTCAGTTATTTTTTTTTAGATATTGTCTTGGGAGTACACTAAAACACAATTCTATCAAAATCACTTGAATATGTTTGGAATACTCCTGGTATATAAAAGTTACACAAAATTGATAGAAATGGATTAATACTTCAATAAATATGACATTTTTTCTGACTTAAGAATGTTGTATTAGATGTGGAACTCATTAGTGATGTGAAAATCATTTGCATAATTACATTTTTATCCCTAATAAGCATATCTTTAAGTTCATCTTCATTTGTCAGAAAAATGCAATCAGGTCCTTTTATTGTGCATGTGTTTTTTTAGTGTTGCTTTACTTGATTTATTGCATTGCTCACATTGGTAAATATTTGAGGGTAACTGATATATTATGATGTTTTGAATCTTTTTAACTTATAGAACCAAATCAAATAAGCTAAGTGACAAGGTTTGATGACATATTGAACACAAGCCTTGACAAATGTGTTTTTTTTTTGTAGGAGGCAATCAAATGTATGCGCCATTCGAAACGTACTATATTGACAACATATGATGTTCATGGTGCACTTCACTTAAGGAATGTTGAGGTACAACTTTTGGGATCTATTTCATTTTGAAAATGGCTGAATTACAATAGGCATTTTTGTGAATAAGGTTTATATTCTTTGGAAGACCATCCACTTTTTATGTTATCTTTGATTATTGCAAAAATGGCCGCTGCAATATATCTTTACTACATATCATGATGTGATAACTTATATAATTTGAGCATCACTAGTCTTTTTGTCATGCTATATAAGAATGATACATGAAAAGCAATGTAAAAAGTAAGAACAATTGCAACATAAATGATATCCAATATTATACCTTTAGGTAAGATCTATAGTCTAATACTATCAACACCTATGTTGCACGGACACGGATACGGACACGGAGATACGACACGACAGGATACGGGGACACGACAAATTCTAAAAAACTAGGATACGGATACGACTAGGATACGTCATGATAAAAAAAATAAAATTAAAAATAAAAATTATTAATTATAAATATTATGTATTTTAAAATAATTTAAAATTCTGTATTTTAAAATAATTTAAAATTCTGTATTTTAAAATAATGTAAAAAAAAATTAAACCCTCTAACACCCCCCCCACCACCCTCCCTTTACAGTTTCGATTTTCGAACTCTCCCCCCTCCCGATACATATTCCAAAACCCCTCATTTTCCTTTATAGATTTAGGTCACCTTAGGTATTGTTGGTGTCTCGGCGGTGTGCTCCTCCCCTCACCGTTTGACGCAATGACAATTGACAACTATTTCTTGCAATCGGCTTGTCGGCAAATCACTGTCGGCAGTGTGCTCCTCAATTTGTTGGAGATGTAGGAGTAATAGTTAATATATAGTGTATTTTCGACGCGTTAGAATCGTAAAAACGCGTCAGTTGATAAACGACGCATCTGTAGGTAAATGACGCGTCTGTTATTAACGATGACTGTTTCCGAACAACGCGTCAGATATGTCTCTAACGCGTATCCGATATGCCACGTGGTGTATCGGACACGTGGACACGGCGACACGGGTCGGATACGGCGACACGGCAGTTCCTAGGCGTATCCGTGCAACATAGATCAACACAATATAATACTCAAAATATAATTGTTATGATACACTAAGAAATTAAAATATTAGATATTCTTATATAATGAGCAAAAGTGATTAGGATCGTTCATATGTAAGGTGCTCTCTTCAAAAATACAAAGAATAAAAAAAAAATAAAAAAAAAATAAAATACAATACTTATCTTCAAGTTAGTGCATACAATATACAAGTCTATAATATTAAGCTTGAAAGAAAAAAAAATAAGTTGATATTTCTTCAAGATTTTCACAAGGATGTTCATTGTCTACTTTGTTATTTGAATGCATATTGTAATAATTGACCCATTATAAATCTTCTCTCTTAAGAAGACATAATTTATCTTTGTGTTTTGTCTGCTCATGAAATATTGGATGAGATGTTATATGTCTGATTGCTTGTCTATCATAGTAAAGTGTAGTAGGAGACAAGAGTGCTTACTCGATCTCCCAAAATAGATGATACTGCCAAAATATCTGGTAAGTAATTGTTTCTATTACTTTGAACCATGCACCTATATTTAATCTTGAAATTATTATATATTTTTTATTTTTTTTAGGAAACAAGATTGCCTCAAAGAAAAATACAAATTTCTATCATTAATTCTTTTTCAGTAAATACTGGTGTCCAACTCAAATTTGAATACTCAATCAATTGGATGTATCTATGAATCTTGAAAAAGATCTCAAGTCTCATAAATTTTTTTATATACCTCAATATACGAAGAACTGTGTTAAGATGAACATATTGAGGAGAATCTATAAAATAACTAATTATATTGGTTGTGCATATTATATTTAGTTTGATTATAGATAATTAATTTTTCATATAATTTTCTTATAATAGTAATGATAACTGGAGAAGTTATATCAGATGTAATTGATATATAAATCAATAAAAATAAGTTAAAGCACGATCCAAAAGATTGATATCCGGAAGAGTATCTAGTACATATGTATTCAATTACAAGATGATATCTCTTATAGATTAAATTAATTCTATGCTAAGAAAATATCTGAATCTTCTAAATTTTTCATTGAAAATTATATAAGAAGATATGCCCTGAGATGAATGATCTTTAACTCGTCATGTATGATTATTATAATATAATTTATGTAGATAATTAATAAAATTATTCTATTATCAGAACTCATCTGAAAAAATAAAGAAAAGTCAAAGTCACCTATGTAACTCAAATGAAATAATAGCTTATGAAAATATTGCAAATTAGACTTTCGTTGACTATTTCAAGCTGAATATTTTTCATAATCTACATATTGTATCTAATTATACTGCTCAAAATCTTTATATCTACTTTATATATACATTCTCTTCAAGGTTATTATAAAAAATATATTCTTTATTTCTAATTGATATATCCTCTAACTGTGAGATGTTACTAGAAAATTAAAAATTCATATTAAGATCATCTTGATTATTTGAGTGCCCTAGTAGTTAAAATCAAATCTATAGGTGAATCCCCATGCAACATGCCTCACACTAAAATGATCTACATTTTCATCTAGACCTATCTTTATAGTGAACACCTACTTGTAACTAATAATATATTTTTTTGAAGGTCTTGATATTAGTTCTCAGGCCTTATTAGAGTTGAGAGGATGCACTTTTTTTATCATAGTTTGTTATCATCCTGGATGATTTAATATTTTAGAAAGAGATTTGAATATTCTAGTAACTTCAAGAGGAGTATTAAAAGAAATAAAATAAGAAACAATGTGAGATTATAACAAAATCTGTGAAATCGAGTGTTAAGTATAATTTTTTTTATTTTTTATAGAGATCGATTAAATGATCAAGATTAGATATACTAGCTGTAGAAAATCTGTTCTTTGGTAAACTTATTTTTGGTTTGAGTAGGCCGAATATATTTTTCTCTATTAAACTCTAAGTCGTTGGTGGTCATGTCTTATAATTATCAACTCAATTTGAATATGTACTTGTGAAAACTTGTGAACTATTATATCACTTAGACTTGAAAGAGATTTTTCTACTTGAAAAATTTTATTTTCTTCAGTATTAATATGATCTGAATTTATTAGTAGATGTGATGATTCTTTGCAAGTAGCATCATAATAAGTACTAATATGTTTAAATATAGTTGATGAGTGATTTTTTTTACTAACTAGTGATATAGGCAAGATTACATGTAAAAGAAAAAGAGATGAATTTAGATATAACATCTGAATTTATACTTTTAGGTTTTTTGAAAACAATGAGTCTTGGTCAAAAAAGATAAACTTTCGCACTTAAAATTTTATCAGTTTATAGTAAAAAAATACTTGTATTATGTTTGAGTATCTCAATGCTCTAAATGTCAACTAGTCTCATCCCAAAGATTGATGGAGGATAAAATACATGAATATAAATATTTTGAAAGGTAAACTTAATAGTTTTTCTATAAGATATAAGATTTAAAAATATATACATTGAGAAAAGATATAAGAGGTATACGATCAATATAGATGAGATATATTATGGTTAAACATGTATTTTTCAGAAAATATTTTAGAAAACTTTTTTAAAGTACGAATGTATGAGTTATCTCAATTAAATGTATATATTTTTGTTCAATAATTTTATTCTATTGAGATGTGTTGGCATAAAAAATTTAATGCATATTCTCATGATCAATAAAATAAAATTTAAATTGATCTGACATATATTCTAATATTTTATTATTTTTAAATTTTAATATCTTTATTAATTTGATTTTTTAATATATTATTATAAACTTGAAAAAAAATTATAATATATCTCAAAAGAGATATAATAATGTATATTTTAAGTAGTAATCAACAAAATTGATTAGATATTTAAATTTATCTTTGATTGTATCTCTACTAAATCATATTAAAACTAAATGTATTCGATCGAATAAATTTCTTCTTAAGCCAAATTAGTGTGTTAGTTAAGAAATTTTGATAAACAATATAAATTGACACGTCTCATATTTTAGGATCGAAATATCATTAAGAGTAAGATAAAATTTTTTAAACTTGGTCAGTGATGAATGATTGAGTTGAGAATGCTCATATAATAAATTTAATATATTCAAATATTTAAAAATAGATATTATTGTTGAATAGAGAATACATAATTTACTGTGTTAAATTTTAAATAGAGTTTTTCTTAGAGCTCTTAATTGTATAAATACATATTAACAGAAATAAAAATAAAGTTATATTTGAGTTGTTTAGAAAAATAACTTATAAAGACTAAGCTAATAGTATAATTTGAAATTTGCAAGATAAATGCTATTATATTCAATGATTTTTGAATAATTATTTTTAACTATAATAAAATTTTTATAATTGGAAAAGAAGAACATAATAAATAGGGTATCATTATTAATAACGTGTGTGTTAACTTTTATATTGATAATTTATTAGTCTGTAGAGAGTATGTGAGTGAAATAACTTGAAATACATGAAAGAAATGAATGAATTGCTATTGCATTAATAATGAGATATTCTTTCTAACAAGTCTACTTGTCATGGTGTGTAAATTCTATGAGGACATCCGAATGCTTCCGTTAGTTAGTTTATATTTCTTAATATTGTGTAAAATTCTTGGTATAACTATCTCTGGTGTGACTCATAATTCTCTAGTGGGTATATTGAACAGTGATTCTCCTTTATCTAATCCTATTGTGATAATCTCTCTATATTTAACTATAAAATTTTGATTCCTCCATTAAAAAAAAAATTGCACACAATTAAGATTTTTCTAATAAATCATAGTAAGGGCTCGTGTACAAAAATACATATATGTCAAATGGGTCGTGCTTTGTCTATATGTTTTTTTTTTTGGGTTTTTCCAGGCTGCTATGTCATGCTTGACATGACCTGATTTTTAGCACGAGTCATGTTATGTTGTCAAGGTTCTAAAATTGGACAGTCCGACATGACTCATTGGCACTCATTTTACTTGAGTTGTGTTGGGTCATGCTGAATCATGCCTGGTTGGCAGTTTTGCCATGCTCAGTCAGACTTGGCCAGGTTAGCCTGGTTCATTCAAGGTTAGCATGTTTGACCACTTGGACATAAATCATCTTGCATAGGGCATTGTGCCGGGCCATTGTGCTGGGTGGTGTCATATTGTGCTTTATGCCAAGAACTTGGGTTTGGCTTTGGCACAGCCCAAGCAGTGCAGGCCAACATGAGGCTGATCCAAGCACGACTCTGAATTGGGCGGTGTTATGCCATTCCATGCACAGCAGTATTGTGATGTGCCATGCACAACCGAATTGTGCTGTGCCATGCACAACATGATTGTGCCGTGCTACATGTCGTGATTGGGCTGCCCGACTAGTTGACCCATCTAAAAATACAACAATGCATCCACCATCTTGAGTCACCATGTGCCACTTAGGATTGCTGTTCAAAAATGTCACTGCCACTGCATGTCACCGTGGGCCACCTAGGATTGATGTTCAAAAATGTTGCCACCACTATGAGCCACCGGGTGCCGCCATTGAACGCCATCATACACCACCTTGTGCCATCAAGCACCACCATACGCCGCCTTGTGCTACCGTGCACCACCGTGTGCCGCCTTGTGCTACCGTGCGCCAATGTGTGCCACCTTGTGCTACCATGTGCCACCGTGCACCACCGTGCGCCACCTTATGCCACCTTGTGCCATCGTGCACCACTGTATGCCACCTTGTGAGGTTGTGCCACCATGCGCCACTATACACTACTGTGTGCCACCACCACCATGCACTACCATGCCTCACCGCCATGCACCACCGCCATGCACCATCACCATGCACCATCACCATGCGTCACCATGTACCACCACCATTTGCCTATTGTCGTGTGTGCTTGTTGTTGCCAACTACACACTCTGTTGCTGCTACCCTGCATGCCTTTTTTGTTACCACCATGCGCCTTTGTTACTGGAAAAGATATATTTTTAGGTCTAACATAACTTTGATATCATGCTAGATTAATATTATACTAAAAATATAAATATAATGACACACTAAGAAATTTATATATCAAATACTATTATATAATGATTAAAAGTAATTGAGGTAGTCTACATCTAGATTCCTTCATCAAAAATCCAAAAAAATAAAATAAAAAATAATATAAAAAAAACTAAAACAAATACAATAACATATAACTTCTGTAAATAAGATAAACTATTTTTATATGGATCTAATCTTTTACAAATTAATTAAAGTAGGCATAATAATCATATTTTTTTTTTCAATTTGAAACTATATATAGATTGTTAATTTGTTCTAGTTTTACATGCTACTTTATTCTAGTTTTTATTTTCTAATAAATCTTTAAAAATTTTTATAAATAATTATGTTTGATACATATTTGAGATCCAAGGTGGTTATATTAAATAAAAGATATTATTTTAAACTTGTTCCTAAATTAGCAAAGGTAAATTTTAAGATTTAAGTTCACAATTGCATAGAATTAACATTTTGGGGGGGGGGGGGGGGGGGGGAGCATATGGGAAGAAGATAATACTCACCATTATAAAAATTATTAAGAAAATTAGTTATTAGATTTTAGAAGAAATGATATGTATGGTTTAGGAACATGAGATCTATGAATCCATAAGGAGTAGCTTGACTAGTAATTACTTGGTATGATCACTAAGAGGTCACATGTTTGAGTCACTATCTTACCTAGGGATTATTCTTGTGGGATTTGTTATTTCTCCCAGGAGATTAGTCAAGGTGCACGCATGCAAGCTGGTCTGGATACCCACGGTCATCATAAAAAGAAACATGGGGCCGAGAAAAAAGATCATGAGAATCATGAAAATCTCTCAAAAACAAGTTAATTACTTTTCTAAGAGAATGTTTTTTTTAACGTTATGCATGCCTTTTAACAGCTATTTGAAATTAAAATTATGTTGGTGATTATGTTAGGTTCTGTGTTTGTCTAAAAATGTTTAAAATAACAAAATTTATAATTTTCTAAGTTTCTATTCTATAATTTCATTTATTATTCTTGAATCAAATGGGCTTGTATTGTGTTAATTTGTATTCTTTTGCCTCCTTGTTATTTAGGCTTGCATCATTATGTTTGGCTCCTGACTTTCTTGTAATGTTCAAAATTACCATCTTTTTATCCTATGCACAATTGTAGAGGCATTTCCATTCCTCAACACTGAAGGATCTGCTTGGTAGTAATGCTGTAACTTTATTTATTGCATGCTAGGAATGGGTGCATATATTTGACCTTTTTTTTTTCATGTAGTTTGAAAATATGTATAGTTAGTTCAGTTACAGAATGTGATGGTTAACTTCAAATTACAGTATGAATGCTATTTTAAAACTTTGTCAATTATGAGCTTCAATCTCATTTGGTTTGGTTTTTTCATGCCAGCCAATATATGGCTTTGCTTCAAGAAACCCATTGCAGTTCAAAAGAGCAATAGGCACTAAGGATTTATTTTATATTGATGACAAGGATGTGGACTTTAAAGTTGTAAGCAATTGCTGATTTTACTATTCCTTGCATGTTAAAATTTTATATGCTACCATATGTGTGACACCTTTGCCAATGGGCCAGTGCTTTTATAATGTAGTGTGCATGCAATGCTATTCTTAGTTGACCAGAACTTACATCCAGTTGTTTTAGCTTTGTTCTTTTGACTTTTTGTTAATCCTTTCAGGTTATTGAGGCTCCTTTACCAAAAGCTCCACTTGATACCATGCTTGTTTGTCACTGGTTAGCTATTGAAGGTGTTCAGCCCGCTATACCAGAAAATGCCCCGCTGGAAGGTCAGTCTCATATACTCAACTCCAGGCATATTTTTAAAATATGTATATCTATACCATGTGTGCTAGGAGGTGTGTAAAAAAAAAATTTAATATGTAGTATTAAGTCAAGTGAAAAACAAAAGGGTTTTGTTTTTTGGAATGCTGGGGAGTTTGGAAGAGGAGAGGGGAGTCCTTTGCTGTTATGATCTCAAGCAATTGAGTTCCAGTTCCTATTGATTCAAAATAGGCCAAAAATGAATTCTTGTTTTATGACATCATTTTTTATAGTCCTCACCTATACAATTTTTCAACGGATCTGATATAGGGGCTAATTTCTAGAACCATGATCTTTATCTTGTACATAATGGGCGAAGTAATCTTCACAGATTAGGGAAAACACCCTCAAGTGTGCAATTGGAATTTCGGGGGTAAGTAATTTTTCAGAAACTCCATAGTTATAGTTTTAAATTGGAAACCCTAAGTTAAGTTTGGGGAAGATTGATATTTTTCAAATTTGAGTTCCAAATTAGGGAAACACTAGTTCATGATTTTGTAGGATAGAGTTATAATATTTGATTATTGATAGTTGTGGTATGATATTAGTAATGCATGAGATTTTTAATACATTACACTTATTGTAAGAGGAATAGACATATTAGAGATATTTGTTAACAATTATTCTTAAACAAGAGACTGAAAGTATTATACATTATTAAGAGATACATATTGACTATTAGAGTTATTCAGGAGTTTCACAAAGTTTTTTAGTATGATACATATTTGGGATTCCTCCCTAGCAGGGTAGCATCTTGCCTTTCCCAATCCCAGGGTATTATAACTCTTATATTTTGTTCATTCATATTAAATTCTTAGATTATTAATTCATGAGTCATGAGCTAATATCCATATTATATGCGTTTTTTTTTTATTTTCACTAAGTTTTTTCTTATTCTTTTAATATTGTGATATATAGTGGTATTCCCTCAATAATATTCATTTTGTCTTGTTTTTTTTTTTGCGTATTTTACTTATCTTTGATTGTATTATTAATCTTATTTTTATGAATTATCTTTTTAGATACTTTAATTTTATTTTATTTTTTTTTCAGATATTTGTTTATATGATTAGAATATTTCGTATAATATTTTGTATGCTTCATGGTGCCATGGGTGTGAAATAACACCCTCGAGTGTGCAATTGGAATTTTGGGGGTAAGTAATTTTTTAGAAACCCCAAAGTTATGGTTTCAAATTGGAAACCTTAAATTAAGTTTAGAGAAGATTGTTATTTTTCAAATTTGAGTTCCAGATTATGAAAATACTAATTTTATGATTTTGAGGGATAGAATTATAATTTTTGATTGTTGATAGTTGTGATATGATATTAGTATGTAAATGCATGAGATTTTTAATACATTACACTTATTTAAAAAGAAAAAACATATTAGAGATATCTGTTAACAATTATTTTTAGAAAATAGACTGAAAGTATTATACAATATTAAAAGAGACATAATGACTATTAGAGTTATTCATGAGTCATTATAGAGTCTTTTTAGTATGATCTATATTGAAGGGTGATATTTGGGATTCCTCCCTAGCAGGTAGCATCTTTTCTTTCCCTATCTTATGGTACTTTAGCTCTTGTATTTTGTTCATTCATTATATGTTCATAGATTATTGACTCATGAGTCATGAACTAATATCTATATCATATGTGTTTTTTCATTTTTATTATATTTTTTTCTTGTTCCTTTAATATTGTGATATATAGTGATAATTCTTTAACAATATTCATTTTTAATCATTATTTTTTTTTTGCGTATTTTACTTATTTTTGATTGATTTATCAATCTTATTTGTATGAGTTATATTTCTAGATAACTTAATTCTAATTTTATTTTCTTTTATTTAGATATTTGTTTATAGCAAGGAAGCACAAACACGGGTCCCTACAGCCGTGTCCAAGTGTCCGATACCTGGACACGACACGGACACGCACGGATACGTGTCCGATACGCCACGTGGCGTATCATTGCACAATCCGTATCCGATACGCCACGTGGCGTATAGGATGGTTGCGTCGGCAGCCGTATCCACATCTATAGTGCCCGACGTCCGACTACGTCTGGTGGCCAACGTTGCAGCATGGGCCACGTTGGCCACTGGCAGGGGGCGGGCGTGATTTGAGGGAGAGGCAGGAGCGGGCGCAATTTGAGGGGAGAGGAAGGGGCGGCGCGATTTGAGGGGAGAGGAATGGGCGGCGCGATTTGAGGGGAGAGGAAGGGGCGGCGCGATTTGAGGGGAGAGGAAGGGGCGGCGCGATTTGAGGGGAGAGGTAGGGGAGGCGCGATTTGAGGGGAGAGGTAGGGGCGGCACGATTTGAGGGGAGAGGTAGGGGCGGGCGGGTGTGATTGAGGGGAGAGGCAGGGGCGGGCGTGCTTGAGGGGAGAGGCAGGGGCATAAAATAAAATATTTTTATAAAATAAAATAAAAAATATATATTTTTATATAATATAATAATAAAATATTATTTTATAAAATAAAATAATTATAAATATTATCTTATAAAATAAAATAAAATAAAATATTTGTATATTATAAAATAAATAATATATATTTATTTTATATAATAAAATATTTTAATTTAATTTAATTTAATAAATTTTATAAAATAATTAATATTTATAATTAATAATTTTTATTTTTATTTTTATTTTTTTATCATGTCGTATCCTAGCCGTATCCGTATCCTAGTTTTTTAGAATTTGTCGTGTTCCCGTATCCTGCCATGTCGTATCCCCGTGTACATGTCCGTGTCCGTGCATCTTAGATTTATATGATTAGAATATTCTAAGAAAGATTTAATTTTGAATTGATCAAGGTGGACTATATATCTTTTCTCCTATGGTTGGATCTTGTGATATGTGTTTTAGTTTGTTTGACTCTTGGTTTGTCTATTCTTAGCTTGATTACCTGACCTAATATTAGTCAAGTTAATATTTTTTTTATAATTTTAAATCTATATCTATCCTAGATTATGTGATTAGGGATCTATGTCATTTGATATAGTCAGACGGATACAGACCTAATAGATATGAGGCATGAGAGAGCTTTATGTATTTATTTATTTTTTTTTGATAATTATTTATTATTTATTCAAGTTTTTTTTTGTGTTGAATAAAATATATATATATATATATATAAATATATATAATATAAATATATAAATAAATTAATAAATAAAATATATATATATATATATATATATATATAATATAATATATTTATATATATAAAAGATAATTTTTATATAATAAAAAAAATTGATAAAAATATTAGAAAAATTTAAAGTGACATTTCATTATTTTATATATTAGATATTTTTAATAATTATTATATGAATCATGAAATTATATATAAATTTTATGTGTCCACATACTCATAGAATATGGTTGCGAAAGTAAAAAATAGACATTTAGGTGAAATAGCTCGTACATTTTTATTTGGTAGAAGTATTCTAAAATATTTTTGAGAAGATATATTATTCGTTTTTAGTGTGTGCACTTTCAATTTTTGTATTTGTGAAAAAATTATTGTCTAATAAAGTTTTTGAGAGTACTTATTTCATCTATAATCTTTATTTAAGATGAGACAAGTTGACATCGAAGGTTTTGAGATGTGTATTCTTTGGATAATTCAGTACTTAAAAAGAGTATAATTATTTTTACTATATATTAATATGATTTTAGTAAATGTTGATATTATTTTTTGTGAATAAAAATTATTTTTTAGTGAATCTAGAAAATAAAATTTGAGAAATGCATTGTAGCCTTTTAATTTTTCTTACTCATTAGTAGTTTCACTTGGACTTCTTACTAGGATAGAATCATCTGTCATCTATATTTGTTCTTATTGGTTCACATTATAATGACATTCCTATGAAGTTATTATATGTATCAACAAGTATATATTAAATTGATTTAGACAGGACAATATATCTCAAGGGAGGAAATTTTCTTTGAGTCAGGACGATGCATTAGCTCAAGTTTACTCTAGTTGAGGCTAATGATGAGCTGGAGACTAGGAGATGTGGCCACCCAAGATTGGAGGTGGCAATGACACTATTTTTAACATTAGTTGTGCTGTGCTAGAATGACATGAAAACAAAGACAACCTGGCATGGCCTGTTGGCCCAAGGTCAGAATGTGTTGTGCTGGGTTTGGTTTGACTTGGATTAAAACATGTCATGCGGCTAACCCAAACTAGCCTGGACTACTGCAAGCATGCCTCAGAGGGTAGAGGCTAGCCTACCCTTGCCTATGGGCGAGGGCTGATCCAGTACACCCCAGGCCCAACCCAGCCCTATCCCAGCTTAATTTTGGTCGGCTGGTTTGGGCTGGGTACTTTGACCCTTTCATCTATTGCCTATATGTATAAAATATTAGAAAACTGTAATGTGGATGAAAATGATTGTAAAAAAATATATTAAAAAAATATATTGAAGTTTAAAAATATAAGTATAAATGCTTATATAAAAAATACTATAAAAAGCTATAAACTAAAATACACCACAAGGCATAGCCTGCATCATAAATTACTCTGTCTAGTTCTAATAATTATAATTATAAGTTTCGGTTTTATTATTTTCATGTATGTCATTATTCACTTATAATTCTTGGAGTTTTTTTTTTTTTTGAATATGTATTCGTGTATATCTTAATTTTTTAAATATGATAAAATTCTAATAATATTTAATAATAATCTGATTCATTTATCTAGAAATATATATTTAATCACAAAAAGAAAATAGTTTTCAATGTTACTTAGATATTTGAATAGTTAATAAATTACGTGCTATTTTAGATAATATTAATCAGTGTGTAATTATCATGACGGCTATGGAAAAATTGAATTTCCATAGTCAAATCCTTAAATTAAACTTAATTTAGTTAAAATCTTCAACTTTTTAAAAACTTAATTTAGAAAATAAGTTTTTGAATTTAATCCTTTAAATTAAACTCAATTTTATGAACATTTTTAAATTCTCAATACTCTAATTTGGATTTAATATTCAATTTGAGTAGAACTAAATCTCACTAGAAAATAATACTCTAATGAAAAACTCTAATTTTCATAGTCAAAACTTAATTTTCTTTTTATTCTTACTGGAAAATGTTCATTTTACTCTTACATACCGAGAAAAATCATCGTCCTTAACCTCAAAACTAAATCTTATAAAAATTCTTAAATACACTTTTATTTCCAAATTTTTAGAGTAGAATAAGAAAGTTGGAAAATTGGTTATGTAGAATCTCACAAGCATCATTGCGTGCTGACGGAATGATCATCACACCCAAGCTATGAAAGTTATATGTAAATATGATATTAAGTTTTAATTTGTACATTTTAATTTTTTTAATTAACTTGAATCTATTAAAAGGGATTGGTCTTGAATCTCGACAAGATTGGCAATTCCCCAGGGCACGTGTCGGGTTGTGCTCGTGCCGTGCCCATGTGCAAGACACTCAGGTCGTGCCTGACACGGCACATGGGCCTAATTCCCTCGGCACGACACGAGATGAGTCGTGGTGAAAGTCCGCCGGCCACAAGACTGGGTATGGTCCTAGCCAGTTTGACACCTCTATTCTCCCTTGTTTTACTTCACTTATTATCTTTTTTGATAATGATAGGATACTCGAATTTTCTTCTGAGATATTATCTTGCTCAGGATGATATATGTAAAATTGGAAGAGTCAAGTATTCTTTATTTCAATAGGACTTAATAACTAGAACCATAATTATTGGGAAAGTTTGTTATTAATTGAATTTGTGTTTTTACTGCAAATACATTTTAAATGAAAAGGTAAATCGTCTTAAGACGAGCTGACAAGGCTTATAATAAGAAGATTCACATATATATTTAAATGAATTATTAGAATATATATTTTTTTATAGTAGTCAAGATAATCTTCATATGAATTTTTATTTTACTGATCACATATCATAAATTGAGAATAAATTAATTAGATATGTAAAATAGTTTTTCTCATGGTGATCTTAATCCTTGAGCTACACAGTCAGACATTTTTTATATATTGTAGAAAATATTGTATGTCCTGAACATTTATTGAGAGCTTGGTTTGCAAAATTTATATGGATATTTACTCTTTTTTCTGTTACACGTATATATTTTTATTTTTTTAGATAAATTCGAATAATATGATAATCTTATTTATTATGTATGTAGATGATATTTTGATTATTAGATACAATGAATTGAGAATCACTGAAGTAATGGAGTAGTTTTAGTCGTAGTTTCAGATGAAATATTCTAAGAGATTCAAATACTTTCTTGATATAAATGTGACATTCTACGAAAATGTTAATCTTGTCACAAACTATAAAGTATTGTTTGATTTTTCATGAAAGATGATAGAGCGATTTATAAAATATTCTCTTCTAATTAAATTAGTGAGAACAATAAAAAAATAATTATAATTATTTTTTCTTTAGTCGATTTAGGGAGAATAATGGTAAATATAAATATTTTTTCCTAATCAACTTATGAAGAATAACAATAAAAAATTAAAAAAAAATTTTCTCTAGTCAATTTAGGAAGAATAATGATAAAATAATATAGAAAACATAATATCTCTCCTGACCGACTTCGGGAGAATAATACTAGAATTTTTTAGGCTTGCCCGGGCCACCTTGCCATGCTTGGCACAATATGGTTTCTCTCTTTGGGCTATGCCGTATTGGCACGACACTAAGGGAGGTGGCCCGACATTGCTTGATGGTTCAGCTGAGACATTTGGCCATGTTGAGTCATATTGGGTCAGATTCATGCTGGGCAAAACCAGCATGATCGGGCCTACGGCTAACCCACACTACTTTGGATTCATGCTGGTCAGATGTGATCTAGTGTCTGGCCCGGCCTGCGGCTAACCCACACTACTTTGGGTTAGCCTTCATAGGCAGCAAGCTACAGCCTGACCATGCATTTAGCCCCTAGGCGAAGGAATCATGCAGGCCCCAAAGCAGCTTGAGCTAGTAAAGCCCCTTCAAAAAGGCTAATGTAGGCATCAAATATTGCCTACGTTTAGTATATTAATAATATATATAAAATAAAAAAAAAACTTATTTAAAATTTAAATATAAGTTTTTGTAAAGGTAATTCATATCAAATATAAGAAAAAATATTGAAAAAAATACACTCATGTATGATTCTAAAAATATAAACCTATAGTACATAAAATTTCGAAGAAATGCATACTAATTCAATATCATTCTGTTTGGTTTGGATTATTATTATTCATAATTTTGGCATCATTGTATTTGTTTATATTATCATTAACTTATAGTTTTTTTATTTTATTTTGAAGATTTATTCGTGGATCCTTTCAGTTTTATAAGTCTGATATAGTTTCAATGATATTTGATCATAATATCATCATTTTATATGATTAGTCCAAATATTGGATGTACAGAGATCACTCTATGTTGGATCATAAGTTCATTAATTAATAATTATTTTTTTATTTTTATAATTTTTTATTATGTTATTCTTACCTATTGATATAAGGATCTTATGATAATTAGTCTGAATGTACGTTTGTATGAGATGATATAGTCTAAGATCCTTTGAGAATCAAATCAAAAGACTTATGCTAGTAATGAATTTTGCAATGTCTTCCCTCGAAAACTCATGATGGTAAATAGTAAGGTTTAGTGAACTTGAAGTTAATCTAACTTCAAAGACTTCATCACTTAGTTGAGTTTGTTTGAGTTTCAAAATATTATATTTTTTAGTATATTGTTTAATGTCTTTTAAGATGTTAGTGACACCATTACTCATATATATATATATATATAGATATATTTATATTATATATATCACGTTAATTTTTTTATGCTTCTAGAATTTTTATTTTTAATTATCTTAAATTGTATCAATACTACTAATATTTATTTATTCTTATTTTTTTTTTGGCATAGGGGCGAGGCTGATCTATGATTATGATTAGGAGATAACTAATATTTTGGCCGTGTTATCGTTATCTATGATTATGATTATGATTAGGCTGATCTATGATATTTTGGCCGTGTTATCGTTATCTATGTCAAAATATATTTCATTTTAATAATATTTATTAATTGATATTTTTAAAATTTTTCATTTAGAGAGTTTTGAGTATGAGAATTTTTTTTATTTAATTTGATACCAATTTAAATAATTATAAAAAATAAATTTCAAAAAAATTAAAATGTGTATTGTGTATCTTGAACCATTTTTCCAAAAGGCAGCAAGTCAATAATGCACAAAATCCAACCAAAAAAATGCTTGCCCACCAATATAATAATTTATATATTATAAAATGGAAAAAAAATACTTTAATTAATAAAGTTGGGCTGATTTTGTCATACTTTGAAAGAAATAGTAGAAGAGATTATAAACAAACAATGTGAATATACTATTTATAGAAAATGTTTAACATAAAAACAAATGTTTTATACTTTTTTTTTTGAGGATAGAAATCCGATAATCATTAGATTTCTATCCAAAGCTATTAGAGGAAATCTAATGGCTTAGATATAACGAATTTTTTATTTATTTATTTTTTATTATTAATTTTGATAGGACATTGATAGCTTGTTGCGTTGTTGTTGTCCAGTAGAAATTGCAGCTGTTTAGAACAACAAATGCATTTTTAAATGTGGTCGTGTTGAAGCCATTTATGATAGGCACATAGAGTGTACCTAGCATGACATGAGGCCCATGTTGTGTGGGCCTAACACGTGACAAGATTCATGCTGCATGGGCTTGACACGACTTGAGCCATACCACAGGCCAACACAATACATTTCTAGGATTGACTTTGGACCATGCTAGGCAATGCAATTTTGTACCTTGCCTCGTTTTGGACTTGGGGTCGCTCTACCTACTTGATATCTCTAAATTCAATATATCAAAATTTTTTATATTATTTAAAGATAAAATAGAATAGTAATTAATGTTTAAGCATCTTAATTGTTTACTTTTATTTGATGTAATTCTTCATTATTTATTTATAGTTGATTGAATCAGAAAGTTGTTATTTCCAAATATAATATCGATCTTCATATTTAGAGACTCGCTAAATTTATAATATTTATTTTTATAATACGTAAGTATGTTTTTAAATTATTCATAAATCTTATCATTTGATTCTTATGGTTATTTTTTTCATGTGAATGTGTATTTGATAATATTTTTCACCTCATTCATCTTAATCCTATGATCTCTATACGCATCTATGCAATAAAGAAATGCAATGGAAGACTTTATTTTAGATACTTTCTTTCCATATCAATAACAATGACATAAAAATTTGAGCATTCTTTATATTTATTAAATAAATTACTAATATTTTATATGTACTTAGGTGTAATATATGTGATATAAGTATATACAAATGAATATAAGTTTGTCATATTATAAAAAAACTAATGCAATTTTAGAAATATTATTCTAAAATCTCAATTTGAATTATTAATTATTATTTTTTTAGTTTTACTATTAATGTATCCAGATATCATATGTTGATAGACAACATATAAATTCAACAAGGTATATATAATGTCAATAGTGTTTGACATTCACTTGGATTTTTTAAAGACATATTAACCCTACAGAGAATATAAAATTTATGTAATTTGTTAATGTATTAATATATTTTAGTGTATTTTGTATATATTCTAATAATTGAGAAATTATTTTTACGTTGACTTGTATTATTAGTAAATTATGTGATATATATACCTAACGTGCAAAATTTGACCTAAATGATCATTTTTAATGATTTTTATGAATACATTTATAATGACATTATTTGACTCGTTATAAAATAAAACTAAAATCTAAATATTTTATTTTTATCTCGTACTCCTTAAAAGCCCCCGATAGACAATTATATATGATGATACTATTATAAGAATGAAAGATCTAATGAAATCTTAGTATATTTGTTTATTTAATTTTTACTTAGAATCAATAAACAGAGTGATGATGCATTCGAGTGCATTGTTATCATAGCTAGTTCAAATTTTCAATTTCTGTTATAAGGTCATTAATTATTAAGTATTTTTTTATTTTATAATTTTTTATTACATCAATCTTAGTGATTGACTTAGGGATTTTATGATAAGTGGTAAAATATATGTTTGCATAAGATGTAATTTAGGATTTTCTAAAAATTTAATCGGAATACTTATGTTAGCAATAAACTTAGCTATAAATTTTTATGCAAACTCATGATGATAAATAAATGAGATCAATAAATTTGACATTGATTCATATTCAATGATGACACCATTCATACGTAATTGAGTTTGTTTGAGATTCTTTGTATTATATTATTTTGGTGTATTATATCATTTTGGTGTATTATATAGTATTTTTCTTAAGGTGTTAAGTGTCACCATTACTTTTATAAGTATATACTTTTTTGATGATATATATATTATGTCTAGTTTTTTTTTATACTTATACTATAATTTGGTTAGGTTGTCATTATCTATGTAGTCATTATTTTTATAAAATTTTTATTTTTTATTTATTTTAGTTTAGTATTTAGAGAGTTTTGAGGATGAAATAATTATTTTTTATTTACGTTATGGTTATTCTAGAAAAGCAATAACTCAAAAAAAACGAAATGTGTATACCTTCAACCTATGTCCTCAGCAAGTTCACAATCACCAACTAGAATGCTTGCCTTTAATATTATTGTATTCATGAAAATTATTTATTATTTATAAGATATAACAGTATAAATAAAAAAAATACTTTAGCAATTAAGGTCAAGTTTATTTTGTGATATTTTGAGAGAAAAAGAGAGACAATATTACAATTTCTATGTTAAAATTATAAATATTAATATATAATTTATGGAAAAAAATTAATATTAAAAAAATAATTTTTAAAATTTATGTTTATATAATTTATAACATAAATCTAATAATTGTTAGATTTATATTCATAATCATTGGAAAATATCTAATGGGTTACGTCCTAGTTAAAAATTTTATTTTTTTATTCATATTTTTAATATGACAGCAACAACTCGTCGCCCTCTTGGAAAGTAGCCATTGTTGCGAATAACTACTTATATTTTAAGAAAATTTAAAAATGAATTTTGCATGCTCCAATTTAATTTGTTAGTTTTTATTTTAATATTTTTACTATTAACATAGTCAAATATCACATATTAGTAGCCAATATATATGTATAAATCCAACATAAGATATGTATAATTTAAATGGTGTCTGACATTCATTTAAATTTTTTTAAGACTTAATAACTTATATATAGTGAAATATTTATAGTTTGTTAGATATTATAATATATTTTAGTTTATATCATATATGTTCTAATGTTAAATATTTTAGTGTAATTTTAATGTTGATGCGTACTATTATGTTCATTATATGTCATGTATATCTTATGTGAAAAGTTTCTCTTAAGGATTTTTTTAATGGTTTTTAAAAACATATTTATTATAATACTATTATTTGATGCATTATTAAATATTATACTAAATATTTTATTTAATATCTCATATTCTCTATCCCTCTCTATAGACATTGATATAAGAGGAGATCATAATGAGGATAAAAGTTCTCACAAAATACTTTTATTTTTTTATTTTTTTTAATTTTTATTTAAAATCAATAAAATAGGTAATGATGCATGTGAATACATTATCATCATGACTAGTTCAAATGTCAGATGTCATGAAGATTATTTTTATTTGTATTATATGATCGTTAATTATTGATTATTTTTTTATTTACTCAAAAATATTTGTAATAAGGCCAACCATAATATTTGTTTGCCAATATTAATTTACTTGCAAACTTGATTTATTATTTTTTATTACTTAGGAATTGTGGACTTCCTTAATCATTTAGCTTATTTGTGGGAGGTGTTGTGTATGTTAATCGTAAGAGTTGTTTTTATTGCTATAATTTTATTATGTTAGAACTTTACATGTTATCAGTCAGAGCACATGTTGTAAAGTAGGTGTATGTGGTAAATTTCTCAAGATTCATGGTTGCACACATTGTCGTGCGCATAGTACATGCGCACGCATAGTGCCGGCATGTAAAGGCGCACATGCATGCGCACAAGCACAAACAAACACAAAGGCATGTAGGCGAGCATTGACGCGTAGTGAAGGCGCATGGTGCAAGATCCTGGTGCTTGATTTCACCCAGGCAGGCCGGGCATGGTCCATCATCCATGTTGCTTACATGACCTTGGTATGACCTATGCTTGGGCACGTACCATACGGACCCTAGTACAGACTGCGTTTAGTGGAGTCAGGCACAAACTGGATCAATGAATTGCCTGGGTATGTGGACCATGGTACACACCATGTCTAGTCGCTTAGGGTATGGTTCATCCCATCTGCACATTCCAGACATTGGACCGGATCATGGGTAACTTGTTGGCCGCCCCCATCAAGCATGGTATTATCTATTCGAGACTTCAATTTTGAAACTATATCATCTTCTTTTACTAAGTATTATACTAATTTCTTTGAGGTTGACTGTATGAATTTTATTTTTTTAATTAATTATGTTAAAAATCATATTTATTTTCAATCCTTTAGTTATTAAATTTTTATTTATAATTTCTACTCAATTCCGAAGATATGTAATTTCATTAAATATATCGATTAATTGTGAATACATTTTTTAAACTCATCTTTTTAAGTAAATCAATGGATTTGGTACAAAAAAAAAAACACTTTTTGCATCAAACTGGGTTGTAATACAGGCACAAGCTACACCCATATTTCCTCTTAAGTTTGATTCCAAAGATAGTTTTTTTTTTTCATTTTCTTTTGACTGATTCATTTTCAACGTGCAGTTATTGCTCCCCCTGATGCAAAAAATTTTGATCAAAAAGATGAACCTGCTTTTGATATCAAATTGCCAATTAGGCATGTATTATCAAAGGAACTGCAGCTATATTTTAATAAAATCACAGAGCTTACGCTGACTAGGTCCGACTCGGTCCTTTTTAAAGAAGCTTTAGTTAGCTTGGCCACAGACTCGGGGCTCCATCCATTGGTTCCTTATTTCACCCACTTCATAGCTGATGAGGTAACTTGATGTGTTTCTTGCATAAAGAATGAACTTGGTGCATGTTCATTTTCCAACTTTTTTTTTTTGCATTTCCAATTACATAGGTTTCTCGTGGACTGGGTGATTTTGCCCTCCTGTTTTCTTTGATGCGCATTGTTGGGAGTCTTATCCAGAATCCCCACATCAATATTGAACCTTATGTAAGCCAATTTTTGATTTGGGCAGCTTTGTTTTAGAAAGGTTGAGAGCAGTTTCATGTAATATGAATAACAGTGTCTGACCCATCATATAATAATGACACGACAAAAAAAATATTCAGGCTAATAGTATAGTCATTTGAAAATTTTAACTGATAGATTTAGTTAGTCTCTGTAAATTTTAGTAGATCTAAGATCTTGTATACTGATGTTGGATCTGAAATGTGACTTTTTATCTTGTGTGAAATGCTATAAAGGAGTATTATACATGGAAGATTATTACTCCAATAAGGATTATTATCTCACTTATTTGAAAAAAAATGTGATGGGATCCTCCTTACTCTCGCGTTAAATATATTTAAAATAAGCAATACGTGTGGATTTCCCACTATTCATATGCTATCTATGAGAATACTTAAATTAATGAGTTTTTCCAACATGATTCCTTCCACGTGTCAAAAAATTACAATCCTTGTTGCAGTAGGACATGAGAATGTGTCTCCTAATAATTTTGAGGAACCTCTGATTATTTTATCCAAGTCAATTCTTGATCCAGGCATGAGGCCTTCTCGTTGGAAAACCCACGACAAGAAAATATCTCTTTATAAAAGTCCATTAGAAGAACGATCTATGAATAGGTGCACATCTTTCATATGCAGAACATCTGCCAAACATGGAGAGGGATTCATCACTTGCTGATGTCGAAGATGCAATGATCTGTATTTGCAATGCTAAAGGAGATGTTCAGTTGGTAGTTTCTGAAGTTGTGAAAGACCTCTTCTCCATTGAAGAGAGGAATAGAACTGCTGGGACTTCAAATTTTGTCTTCCATGAGTAGGCTGCCATATTGTTGGTAGATTGGTATAGAATGTGCGAGCTTTCTGTTTCTGATGCTATTTCTTCTCAGTTCATCTTGCAATTATAAAATCGTGGAAGAAACTGTTTCAAAGTGTTTTTCCATATCCACTTGGAGAGATCTGTTTCACACTCCTTGTCTGTTGAAGTAATACTTCTAGCTTATTTTAAACCAGTCAGCAAGCTCAGAACATGCCCTTTCATGAAATTGATATTATTGCAAGGCTCGTGTATTCAATCCTAAAGTCCTTGACAACACTTGCCTATGGTGTTGAACATGATAGAAAGCTGAACATTCGTGAAGGGGATTTGCAGGGGGGTGCTCTTTGCTAGAAAATTGGTTTGGTGGTACAATGGAAAGTACAATTGAAAATTTGTTTTTTCCATACTGAAAAAGTTCTGTTTGCAATTGTTATTCTTTTCTTCCAGGCCAGATGTCAGGTGTATTTCCAACTTGCCACAGTGAAGATGCTGAGCAACCTGGAGGTTATAGTAATTGCTGTTTTACTAAAGATAATAACGAGGCTATGATTCTCTACTCTTCAGTGGGAGGCCCTTGCTCTATTACTCATTGGTTTTAGTTTAAATGTTAAGATCTAGGAGTTTCAATTGTTGGCTTTGATATTAAATATTGAGAATCCAATGGGTACCGAGGATGGATTATGGTTTGGAGTTTAGGGTTTTCAAGGAGGGAAATTAATGACAAACAAAACTATTATAGAAGAAGCACACACATCATGATAGAAGAGGAAATAGAGAGAAGAAGATGAGAGGAAAATTTCTTTATTATTCATGCTTTGTGGTTGACTAATATTTTTGTATTCATATACGTATTTTCACTTGCTCACATTTTTAATTTTTTGCATTTACAAGTCTTTAAATAGTTATCTAAATTTTTTAAAATTTAAGTTAAAGTCGCAACATCTGATTACATTTAACAAGTTCATTCATATTGTAATCCTAGAGAATAAGTTGTGACTTGAATTTTCAAGTTACTAGTTCCTATATTTCATATATATTTTGATAACAATGTTGTTACTACATAAGTTGATTGCGACTTAATAATATAGGTTTTGACTCTAATGCTGTAATCTCTTGTTGCAACCTTTCTTAATGGGTTGCAACTCCATTCAAGTTGCAACTCTAAGATTGATGTCGCGACTCCAAACTCTAGTTGTTCTAGCTTTAGTTCAGTTACGCCTCTATAGAACATGGCCGTAATTCCACAACAATTGTTTTAGTTTTAGTTCTGTCATGATTTCATAGAACATGGTCAAACTCGCAACTCCTTAGTAGTTATTCTAGTTTTAGTCTAGTTGCGACTCCATAGAATTGTGCTGTGACTCCGCTTCATAGATATCCTTTTCAGAAGAAATATAAGTCAATCCTAACATTTTTTCACTTAGTGAAGATTTCTCCTTCTTCATCTTAGTTTTAGTTCTACACCACTGAAATTTATTTGTATTCATATTTTTGAAGTATGTCTTTCATATACCTTTATTATATGAGAAATCATGTATCCTTCTACTAATTTTTTCAAATATTCATGTCAAGTATAAAGTTGTTATCCTGAGATTAGTCATATCAAACTTCTTGACAAATAACTTTTTCACTAAAACAATTATGTTCGTGTTAATTTACATCGATATCATGTTATCCACATCTAAAGTTCAAATCATAAAATTTATTTATAACCTTTTAGTGTGACGTAGTAATAAGCTTCACATTTGTTGAATCCCAACTATAAGATAAATAAATCAAACTTTTGATATCATATATTAGGAGATAATTTTAGCTAATAAAAAAATTTTTTTAGATTACACACTATGTTTTCCTTGTCTTCTTCTTAAAACTTAGTTAGTTGCTCCATCGAATTTTTTTTCTCCAGATTATTATGCTTGAATGTTATCTTAGTATCTAGCTGTTTAATTTTTAGGTCATACCTTTCTGTAGCAGCTAGTACTATCCAAGCTGAGGTCATCTTTATTATTAGTGAGAAAATCTCATCGTAGTTTTTATTCCATTGACATTTATCTTGAGAATAACCATTGACAACTAGGTGTCTTGTATTTATCTTTCTTTTCATTGACATTTATTTTTTATTTATAAGTTTAATTGCATCCAATTTCTTTTTGATTCGAGGGTAACTTCACTAGATTTTAGGTATCATCCTTCTTCATTAAATACTATCCCTCCTTCATGACATATTCTCATTGTATTAATTCCCTGGAGGCTCTAGCCTTTGGCACAATAGTGGACTCATTTCTCATAGAATATTGAGTATTATATGTATTATCAACATATCTAATGAGTGAATTTCTAACACATGTAAACCTTCTCAATGTAGGTGTTACCTCAACTAATGTTTCATCGGAAATGTAAGTTCTTGAAAAGTCAACATCTCTTCCTCACTTGTTTACCCAAGCCATTAGTTTCCTCTGTATTGAGTTCTTATATTATAGTTTCACATTGCAACTCTGGACAAAGTTGTGATTCCATCTCTCTATGTCTTGACGTTGAACTTGAACCTAATCGCGACATTATATTTTCATGTTATGACTTGAGTTTATTTTTCACCAAAGACTCGTTGCTCTCTAAGATCATATTTATCTTTTCTGAACCAGGGTCTTCAGATAATATCTTCTCAATGACTTTATCCTTACATTTCCGGAATACATCTCTATTATAGGAGACTATTATTGTATCTTTGTTCTATAATTTGTAGTCCTTGACATATTTTTTATAGTCAATGAATTTGTACTTCTTTGATTTGACATTCAACTTATTCATTTTTTTCATTTGTTACATGGATATATGTATCATATCCAAATACTCTTAAGTTGATTATAGTTGGCTTTTGTCCATATAACAACTTAAATAGTGTTTGATCATTCATTATAGATATATGAGTATGGTTCGTCAGGAAGCATGTTGTAATAACTATTTGAGTTTAGAATTGACTCTAAATATGTCCAATTCCTCTTACACTTTGTCTTTTCCATTAATGTTTTATTTAATTTTTTAGTAATTATATTTCGTTGTGGTATTATTCTAATTGTGTTTTGTTATCACTGTCATGCTCAATGCAAAATTGATCAATTTTATTCTAAATCTTTAAAATAATATCAAATGAACACAAATTAAACCATTGCAATTTTATGTTTAACTTTTAAAAATAAAAGTTCCACATAGTTTTAAATTTTAATCGCACACATTTACTGTATTGATTTTGTATCGATGCCACCATGCCAACCACTATGGAGATTACCATCGTGGCCATCATTGGGTTTTGGATAACTAGAATCATGCTGTCACATGTCTGATGGCCACAACACACAAAGGATTTTTGAGAAATTCATTGAATATTAATTCCCCCCCTCAACAATAAGTTATATTTATCATTGTAGCCCCCAAACATTGGCGCACACTATAATTGATGCTGGTGGAAGGTACATCATTGCCTCTGCAACCCAATTACATCTCTTACAAGCAGAAAGGCATGTTAAGGGTCAATTAGGGTTTTGACCCTTGGTAGAGTTTGGGAAGGTGGAGAAGTGAGAGAGGAAAGGTGGGAAAAATAAAAAAAATATTAAAATGAAAAATTATTTTTTGAAAATAAAATAACCATCATATATATGATCTTAGGTAGCTCACATGTCGGGTGCTTCCAAACATTGAAAAAGAAAAAAAATAAACAATGAAAAAACTAATTTAAATCTCAATAAATTGCATGTTCTTATTTTTAAGATTTTATATCTCATTAGCTATTTGAGTATTATTTATTAATTATTTGTTTATTCTTAAATTGATCATATGTCATAGAGCTTCCTATCATGCTCGTAAGATATGTGTTAGTAATGACTTATTTAATTTGTTATATTCAAATATATGAGAACCTAGTCAAATTGAGACACGATATTGAGTGAGGTATTTTATTATATTTATCAATAATTATATATATTTTATTTGATTATTTTTTTTATTTTAAATGATATTTTTTTATTTTAAATTATTTCATTAAAAATTATTAATTAATTTAATAAAAATATAAAAAATTTTAGGAATAATAATATATTTGAATATATGCCTGATAGCTTGAGCATTTATTGTAATTATCATAAGATCATATATTAATTTATTGTACTATTATGTTCTAAAAATAATTTATAGAAAAGAAGAATAAATATTTCATTTGTTCTTTCTTATCATGTACTTTTTTAGATTGTTTATATTATAGAGATATTATTTAGTTTATTTCTCAATGTTTTTGAAAGTATTTAATTTATTTTGTATTTTTCTCTAAAAATATGACAAGATGATTAATAAGACAATAAAATATGTCTTTATTAATTATGCTAGTAATCAAAAGGGGTATAAGTGTTATTCACGTGAGACTGATAGAAAATTAATTATTATTAATTATATTTTTTGAGTTGGACATATTCTTTAATAGTTTAGGCAAGGTGAAGATTTAAGATACATTTAAGTTTTTTATTATTAGTTACTCCTAGAGTCTCATGTAGGTCTTCAACTAGGCGAGAATATCAATTCTTAGCTACTTCTGCACATGTTGGTTTAAACTATAATGACTCTTTCATTGAGTCATGATATGTACTAATGAATATAGAACAAATTAATTTTGAAAATAATACAATTTTTTTGGAAAGGATTTATCCTTTAGTCTAATTGTGGTGGTAGATACCAAGTAGATTCAAATCCAACTCGAGCAAAGAGACTTGACTAATTAGGACATGAAGTTTATTCTTAGGAGAAGTGAATATGCATAACCTACTCAAAATGGATGAAAATCTCTTGAGAAAACAAATGATATCTTGATCTTCTAATTTTGATATTTTAATTATTCTCTGGAAAAAATAAATAAGTTGTATTCAACATTTTTTTTTGAACATATGTATTATTTTTTTATTTGTATTTTTTATTATTTCTTTTGATGATGCTATGATACTCAAGTTTATTTTAAATACTATATTATCAAAGATGATATTTGATTATGTTGGAAGAGATACATATTTTACACTTTAATAAGAATTGGAAACAAGCACTTTGCCATTTAGAAAGTTTTGTTATTTGTAAGTAAATATTCACCGTGAAAACTAATCTAGATAATAAAATGTATTATCTGAAGGCAAGACTTGTTATAAGGAGAGATTTACTTAAATATTTGAAGTGAATTATTAAAATTTTTTTCTTTAGTTGCCAAGATGTTATTTGTAATGATATTTGTATGATTTGTAATATTTCATATTTGGAGGATATAATAGTTAGATGTGAATAATATTTTTTTCACGTTCACATTGAGAGGGAGGTATTTATGAAATATCCACTTGGTTTTTGAGTAGTAACATAATAGTTATAATTAGTTTATAAATTATGGAAGATATTGTATACATAGATGATATCTTTATTACAGAAGAAAATGAGTTAAATATTATCAAACTTAAGTACTTTCATTCATAGTTTTCGATGAATAATTTTGGGAAACTCATATTTTCTTGGGATAGAGATAACTTATGATGTGTGAGATATTATATTTTTACAAATAAAATATGTAATTGATATAATCATAGGGTTTATTTTTTGAGTTGCGTTCCAACATATATTCTTATCATTCTAAATACTATTTTCTGATCTGGTATGAGCTTTTTAGCTCGATAACACATGAGGATAATTAGGAAGATTGAGATAGGTACCCAAGCACATGGTTTGAACTCTGCCCAAAAGCTAACTCATGAGTGGAGGTTTGTCCTATGACTTAAGTACCAATCTACACTTTTATGAGTATCTGATGTGAGTCATATCATTGCTCACTCTTTGATAAGTTGGACATCCATGGGTAGCCTTCATTATGTGTAGCTCACACTCTGTATAGGATTCACTATCGGACTTACCTTTGGAAATCAGGTAGCCCTCTTCCAGGACCATGCCTGGGCCTGTGCTGGACGCACTCTCGGCACAAATCGTGCCGTGTATTGCCGTGTTGTGCCAAGGAATATTGGCCCTTGTGTCGTGCCAAGCATGATCTAGGCATGTCGCGTCAATGTCCAATGGGTGACGCGACGAACCGAGCAGGTTAGTGGGAGCGCCCATATCCCCAAATCTCAGCACGAACCAGCCCAAAACCGGGCTGATTTTGGGTGGCATGCCGTGCCAGGCATACCCTCCAGTGAACCGTGCCATGCTAACATGGCATGCGGGCTCGTATGGGCCTAAAAAAATGGGTCGTGCTAGCAAAGCACTGCCCATTTGACACTTATAGTATTTTCCTAACTAATAGGCCTTACATTTAATGATAAAAATATCTTTAATATCATGATCAAAAATTCTTAGTTTAATGAGAGATGAGTAACTATATCAAGAATAAATAAATTATAAATCAAGAATATTTAAATATTTAATGAAACATCTAATTATAAAAGCAAAAATATATAATTTATCATGCTTAGTTTTGAAGGAAGTTGTTCTTAAGATTTTTTATTACTGTAAACCAATATTGACAAAAGAGAAAATAATGCAAGCATTGAATTGTGTAGAAAAATAAATTATAGAAAAAATGATTATGATATCATGGTACAAAACGAATACTCAAAAGAGAAAAAATATCAAGATTATATTCAGGCCTTCAGATAATTTGACTTTTACTATTATAACATTCAAGTCAAGGAACATGGAGAAAAAAAAATAGTAAATAAAAAATAATTATCCTTGAGGATAACCTTATCAAGAAGTATTGATAAAATATTTTTATATAATCTCTTATCCTACCCACAACATGGTAGTTAAAATGGTAGATGCCGGATGCTCTCATCTTTGAGGTTATGAGTTTGATCCTCATTGTATCCTCTGCTTCAGGGATGAGGATGACCTTGCTCTCGCCACAGGGCCCCAGGGATCAAAACCCCAGGTTAAAAAATATCATCTTGTCGACCTTAAGGAGCCATGATATATCATGGAAAGAAAGTTACATAAGCTTCAGAAATGAAACTATGAAAGTGATTTTCAGGATTTTTCTATTAATGTTAGAGTTCCTAGAAGATCAAGTACAGCACTAAATCATAATTAGTTGGTAAAAAATATTTAAGACGGGGCTCCCTATTGATATACTTCTAACAAATGAGACCTCATCTTTTACACTCAGACATCGTTGTGTTAGACTGTTATGTGCCAGTTTAAAAGTGGGCGCGAAAATTTTTTTTATTATTTATATTCTTTTTTTTTTATGTTTTTTTAGAAAACGCCCAACTTGTGGGTTGTATCAATCTTTTTAGCCTCTATATAAGAGGCTCTGTTGTATATTGTTTATAAGTTGAATTGAGTTAGATGAAATTGTTGAGTTTTTTTTTTTTTACTGTTTTATTGTTTATGGTATCAGAAGGATTATACTAGAGGCAAGAAACCCTAGGGGATCTTGTGAGGGAAAGGGCCAAGAACCTTAGGGGAGAGGGCATGGGAAGTAGCCTAGGAAAATGACTCTGCTGGAGTGGGCATGGGAAGTTGTTTATAAGTTGTATCAATGTTTCTGGGTTGCCTTGTGATGCTTGGTTCCTTTTTACACGGAGTTTCTTTCTCTTCTCTTCTGGAGTGGGCATGGGAAGTTGTCTAGGAAGTTGATCCTGTTAATGGCTTTCTTTGATAACTTGGGGAATTGCATAAATGATGCTGTTTCAGCTCCTCGACCCTGCAGCCCTCCTGTTAAAAAAACAACTGCTACCGAAGATGAGCAATACAATACTCTTGGATTATGTTGAATTTGTATTGGTGAATTATGTTGAATAATGTTTTAAGAACAACTACTACTATGATTTCCTTCTTCTCATACACTCGATGCAGTCTGCCTGGCTGGGGGCATCTACTGAATTATGTTGGATCATACGCTCCAATCGAAGATATGCTAAGTGGTTTTGTACTTTACATTGGCGGTACTCGCTTTCTGGCTTATCGTGCATGCCTATGTTGACAATTTCATAGCCTAGTGGTGCCGCCTTTTTTTCAAATTCGTGAGGTTTTCATTCTCTATCTGGATATGACGTCGAGCCTTATTTTTCCTCAATATCTGGGCCAGACTTGTTATGCTGGATCACGTGGTTTCTGCGAGACAACAAAAAAGGGGTATTTTCCTTGATTCAACTAGGGGAAAATTTTGTTCTCCTGCTGTTATGTCTCCTCAATTCAGTTAGGAGGATGATATTTTGTTCTGTCGTGTGTTTTTTCGCCTTTTATTTTTTATTCCTCAATTCAGATAGGGGGTTCAAACTGCCTAATAATTATGATTTAGTTCTAGTTCAGATTAATTTAGATTTTAACTAGTTCATAGTTTAATTCTGGTTCAAACTAGCTCAGATTTCATCTAGTTTATAGCTTGGTTCTAGTTTGGATTGGTTCTTGGTCTGATCACAGTGCAAACTGACTCATAGTTAATATCTGGTTCTGGTTCAAACTAACTTGTTTCTGCTCCAATACCACCTAGGATAGAATAATGAAAAATTAAATGATTTCATTCAACTCTATTCAAGTTAGAAACAACCCACATGAGATCCTCTTATATAGAGGCATCCCAGAGGCTGTGTACTCCCATTAAAAACACAAATAAATATAGTTAAAAATAAAGAGCTTTGTAATTTGAACACGAAAAGCTAGAAATCTCAGTAGTATGCATGAGGTATATAGGCATTGAAACTATGGAAATTGCAACTTTAATAATGCATGCTTAAGTGAAGATTATGATTCAGATTAGGAGTAGTTGCTTTAGTTGCATTGTCATTGTACTTTTTGCTTAGTATCATTCTCCTGGCACTGGGGCATGGATCAGTGCCAATCTACCAAATTGGCCCACTTCTGATCTAGCCTCACCATACCATAAGCATACTCACTGCACACCTGCTAGGTCGATCATTTGGAGACAGAATATGGTAACCACATGAGAAAGTGGTATGAAAGCATAGAATTAATATTCACGCTAAGCATTCACAAACCTAGCAGTTTTATTCAATTGTGCACATCATTTAAAAGTTTTTGTCATTCTTTTTTTTGCCCTTCCAGATTATATTCCCTCTGTGGAAACTTGTTCCGAGATTCAAATTTTAGGATGTGCAATTTTTGATTCATATTGTTTCTACCTCTGCAATTTGCATAGAATATGTGCTCGATTTGTAATTGAAAAGGCATTAACAGCTTCATCAATTGATGCCTTCCGTGGTCACATGCATAGTAGCTAAAAGATTAGGTAATAGGTTTTCAGATGATCACTGGAAGATCAGAGATTTTTCAGCTAGCCTTGTTGCTTCAATATGCAAAAGGTATATGATATTTGTTGATTCTCATGAAGTAGTCTGATTCACTGTTCATGTGGTGATGGAACATTTTCATTTTCAAGAGGTCGTGCAGATTTGGGCATGTCTTCCATGGCCTTCAGACTCGTCTAACAAAAACTTTGCTCAATGCACTACTGGACCCAAAACGGTCACTAACTCAGCATTATGGTGCGATTCAGGGGTTGGCTGCGCTGGGGCCCAACGTGGTATTCTCTTTTTTCTTAGCCTAGCAGTTTTAATTGATTATATTCAGTTGATTGCTTTCCAATCTGGAACTTTGTTTTGTTTGTCTTTTCATGCCTCCATAGATAATGATGTACAAAAAAGAGGAAATAAGTATCTGTTCTTTTTTTTTTTCTTGTATCAAATTATAATAATTACATGAATATTAATCGAATGGAAAAAAGTATGCATCAAAAATGCAAAAAAAAAAAAAAATGGTATTCAATACTCACATCTAGTTGGTGCACAAAAATAATCTGAGATCCTAAAATAATCTATATGAAAATATCTACTATTGAATCTATATTCTTTAGACTACCTATATGAGTATGCCATAGTAATTAAATTTCTATTAATTTTTTTTCAAATGAAATAATAATCTATTATATATTTTTCACTTGCTTATGGAAGATCAGGTCGAATTGTTTGCGGTTATACAATTACTAATACACAAGATTTTATTAGAATTTTAAAATTAAATATATTTGGGTGAGAATAATATTGATATAAATGATCACCTGAAAAGTAACTTTGTTATATATATGTATTAGTGACCATGCCTTTTTGTAATGATAAATGATTTCGTCCAAAAATAATAGGTCTTGGATTCAATGCTTTTTAAAAATGGTTTCTTTGATTTATGAAGGTAAGGATGTTGAAATATTAATCTTTCTTGGATTCCATACTTTGTGAGAGTATGATACACTTGTATCTATGTTGCTACATAGATAATGTCTATGTAGAGATTGAACATCCATCTCTCTACACATCAATGTTAACAATCTATGAAGGAGAACTCAAGTATTGATGTATTTCCATCCAATTTCTAAATGATTATATTTTAACATTGACATGTAGAGCACTAAAGTATTGTCAAAAATTCAATAATCTATGAAAGAGTAATTAGGTTCTCAGTAACTATTATAAGTTGTATGTCTTCGTTCCACAATATATAAACTGTATCTAACTATTTTACTTAAAACCTAGGTGATTGCTCTGTTTGAACATTCTCTTCAAGATCACTGTGAATAAATATTTTCTTCACTTTTAGTTGATGTATTTTTTAACTGTGAAATACTATAAGAAAAATAATAATTAACAATAAGGTAATGTTGGTTACTGGAGAGTAAGAGTCTTAAAAGTCAATATCAAATATCTGAGCGAATTTACTTGCTACATGACTCGTCATAAATTGAATTACTTTTTCATCTGGACTTGTCTTTATAGTGAACTCATTTCAACCAATAACTAACCTTTCTAAAAATCATTGTATTATTTCTAAGTTTAATTAGACTGGATAGCATGCATCTCTTTTATCATGACTTGATATCATCCCGAATGAGATAATATTTTAGGAGATTTGAATATTCTAGTATCATTAAGTGAAGTAATACAAAAATAAAAAAAAGAACAAGAGAATATGAGAAAATTTATGAAAGAGAGTGGCGAGTACAAATCTTATGTTTTTTTTTGAGAGTGATCATAAGATCAAAATCATAAGAAATGACAATAGGATTATCTAATTCTTCAGCAGGCTATCCTCTAGCTCGGGAATGCTAGGTATTTCTCTCACTTGGTATAAACTCTATCCTAATTGTGTTATTTGGGTCCAAATTAGATACTTCTTAGGAAATTTTTCTCTCAACTCTCAATGTGATCTGAATTTATTACTAGAATTAAAGATTTAATAGGAATAATATTATATTGAGTACCAACATGCTGAGATGTAGTTGATAAGTAATTATTTCTATTATTTAGTGGTTTAGGAAATTTTACAAGGCAAGAATAATGAATTCATATGTAATATATGAATTCACACTACTATCTTTAGACTTTTAAAAAAATGGATTATGATCAAAAAATAATTTTCACACTTAATAAAATCATTATAATATCTAATAAAAAATATTTATAATCTCTTTAGATATTAGATTATTTAATGAAAATATATTTCAAGTCCTTGCATAATGTCACTCCTAGAAGTACGATCTAAAAGGCTATACGTTAAAAGATGATCTAAAAGAATATATGATTAATGAGAAAGATTATAATTAAAATATATATTTTCAAAAATATTTTGAAATATTTTTTTTTAAATAAGAATATATAAATTATTTTTTTTAGCAATCCCGTTCTGATAGGATGTGTTAGAACGGGATTTCTTATGTTTAATCTTATGATCATTATAATAAGTAATAAATCAATATGAAATATATTTTAATGCATTATTATTTTTTAATTTTTTAATATTTTTATGAAATTATGTTTTTATTATTTTGAGAAAAGTTTGAAAAAATAGAAAAAATTATGATGTGTCATGAAAATGATATATTTATATATATATCTTGAGTAGATATTAACAAAAATGATCAAATAACTAAATCATTCTATGGTCGTCTTTCTATTAGATTCTTATCTGTTCGAGTATATCAGATCGAATAAAATAATTTTTTTTATCTTGAATGAGATATTATTAACAAAAAGTGAATATATAATCTATCATCTCAATCTAAAATAAATTATTATTGAAAGTTTTTTGATCATGCAATTAAATTTTAATAGAAATATATCTAATAATTTTAAAATATTTGTCATTGATTATAATATTATTTTCATAATAAGAAAAATATATATTTAAGAGTATAATTACTAGTAATGTGAATGTCTGTTTCTATGTCAATAATTCACAAGTATAAAGTAAAAGTACGAATAATTCATGATATTCTAGTAAATGTCATGATGAATAAATTTTGTGAAGACTAATGAATAATTCTGGTAGTCTGAATGTCTCCTTTCTTTTGTATAAAACTTGATATCTTCGCAGAAAATTATATCTAATAATTATCGGTAGTGTGATATATATTCTTGTAATATATACATAAAATTGAGACTCTTATTCATTTATCTTTATTGTAATAATTCATAATAATTTCTCTAAGAATTAAGTAAAGGTGTGTAATGGGTAGGGTCTGGCTAGTTTTAGGTGGCCCAACAGGGACACTGGGCCGTGTCTGGCCTGACACAATTTCATCAATTAGGTTCGGCAGGTGATGATACTATGCCGAGTTAGGCCTCTACGGGCTGATTTTTAATTTTTAATAAATTAATTTTTTTATTCAGAATATTTAATGTATATATATTTTTAATACTTTTAAAGTATTTGTTATTATTTTTTTGTAATTAGTTAATGTTAATAGTTATTGTTAATAGTTAATGTTAATAGTTAATGTTAATAGTTAATGTTAATTATTAACTATATATAAAAAATGTAATTTAAAATTTTTTTTATTACATTTAATAAAATATTAAGTTTATTTATTATAATAAAAAACTTAAATTTCAAAACAAACTATGTATGTATATCAGTGCAAGTGTATGAATTAATAAAAATTATAACTTAAATATGAATAAAAATTAAAAACCAATACAAAATGAAAATTCACAAAAAATAAATATTAAAATTTTAACTTTCAAGCATTAATCCACAAAGACACAAATTCAAAATAATATCATAAATAAAAAATAAACAAACACGAATATAATGTAAATGAGTAAATTGAAATCATATATCAGATATCAGTGTTTCAATCGTCAACCATCAATATTATCAATCATCATATTATCATCAATATCAATATCATATGAATTATCATCAGCAATCAATTCTTCTATTTTTTTGTAGTCACAGTACGATTCTAGATGCTCAAGCTCGAATCTTCCCAATTCTTCATACATGCTAAAGTCTCAATAATATTTGGATATAATCTTAATCTTCTATCCGAAATAATATTCACTACGATAAAAAAATTAGACTTCGATATTATACTCAACATCGGAAGAATCAATAGATTCTATGTCATCTTAGATATCACGGAAAATGTAGACTCGTATGATTTGTATCACTGTAATATATCAATATTTTTAGTATTAGAATATGATATGATTGAACAGTAATCGGTATCTAAGTATTGAGATAACTCATTCCTATTCTACGGTCCATCCCGTAGTTTTTACCTCGCTAACTAAATGAAAAAGTTATTATTTTCGAATACGGTATCCATGTCTATACTCGGAGTTTCAATAGTACTATCACTATACCTAGTATTATAGTATGTAAAAAACTTAATCAATTTTTCATTAATAAATTCTTTATGTGGGTCTTATTGGTTTATGCATGAGGAAATATATGTCAAAATATTTTCTATCCTTTTCATATTAATTATAGGGTCTATGCAAGCAGCCAGACAATAAAGAAATGAAATGATGGACCAGTATTTTAAGTACTTGGTTTTTATCTCTAGAATCATATTGCTAAGTTTCGGGCCATCTCGATATTTTCTAAACATGCAACTAATGTTGCATATACACATGAGAGCAATGAAAGTCTTGAGAGTATAAATTGATGAACACATATTCGTTGTGTCATAAAAAAATTTTTATGAATTTCATAAATAAAATTTTGGTAGCCCAGTCAGTATCATCAATAATAAGTTCGTATCCAACATATGATCTAAATATCATGTATATTTAATTCCAATTGTATCTCACATCCGATTAAAATTTATTCTTCTTAAGATTTGCAGACGAATAGAGATTACTGAACTCTTTTTTACTGTGAGGTATGCGAATATATTTTAGTAAGTTACACATATTTTTTAAAGTGGGAGCATACATCTTCATTCTCGCTTTTACTATCAGGTTAATTATGTGACACATGCATCTAACGTGAAAAATCTCTCCTAATAGTATATTTCTAATATTCATAACAAACATATTAATTGGTATTCCATTATTAGATGTATTATCGAATATGATACTAAAAATTTTATTTTGAATTTTATATTCTCTAAAGATCTTTATCAAGCATTTAAAAATGATCAGATCATCATAAGAATGAAGAATCCCAGAGAATCCTAAGATTTTTTTATTTAGTGTTTATTTTGATTCTATATAATGAGCGGTGAGGCATATATAAGATGCATCATTGTGACTAGTTTAGATATTAGACGTCATGGACATAACTCCACTATATTTCTTAAATTTATTAATTATTATTTATTTTTTTTACTTATAATATTTTAATATGTCGTTCCTATATGTAGACCTATGAATTGTACAATATGCAGACTGAAAATATGTCTACATGATACTGACTATCCTTGGATCATTCAAAAATCTAATTGGAAGACACATCGTGGTGATCAGTTTGGTCATATATTCCCTCCTCAACTCATTGTTATATATGAAGGGCATAAACTTTGAGATTAGATTGGATCCAACCTCAAAAAAACTCACCACTGAGTTGGGTTTACTTAGGATTTTATGCACAATATTTTATGGTATATAGTTTGACATACCTCTTAAGGTGTCCAATCCCACATGAAATCTTACGTATTAATATATATTTTTTTCAATATTTATATTATGTCAATTCTTTTTCGGCGTCCCTAATATTTTTTTTATTTTATTATATTAAAGTGAGTTCAAATTACTAAAATTTTTTTAGTTTTTTATTTTTTAGATGTTTGAGTCGAAATGATCGGAGAAACTAAAGTTTCGGCAACCTCGGACATTTCCATAGGATTTTTATTATCTAATAAAACTTTTTGATATAAATTTTAAAACTTTTAAACTTTAAAACTAATAAATAAAAAAATATCCATAAATCATAATGCATAAACTTTAGTTTTTTTATGTTTGCACCATGCGCGCACCACAATTCACACCAAAGCCGAGTCCCGAAATGATGAAATCCTGAGAACCAAGAGTGAGAAACTTAGAGAAAGAGAGAAGTGCAAGAGATCTATGTTTTTAAAATATAAATCTTAAAATGAGAGAGGGAGGAGGGATTTAATAGACTAAGAAAAGATATTTTATAAAGAATTTTTTTTTATTTTTTTTATTTTTAATAATTAAAAATGAGCAGAATCCTTAGAGCTATCAGATTCTATCCCATAGCCATATGCGGTGAAATCATATGGCTTAGATTGGATTTTTTTTCCATTGGGTCGTTTCGATCGTCGAACCAACCCAAACGGTCTATTCTAGAAGCTTCTGCTTCAGAAATGAAGTAGAGGGCAAAGAGTCGAGCCTCAAACTCGGGTCAAAAAAGATCATGTGTTGGGATCGGGCCCAAAGGAAATTTTGGTTCTGTCAAACCTCGGGTAGTCGGGTCGGGGGCGTGGGTGGGTCGGGGCATATCTCGGCTCGTGCCGAGATACCGTGCCCATGGGCCATGGTACCGGGCCGTACCCAGCCCGACACATGGCCCGGTTAGCCTAGGCAAGGCACGTTACGAGCCGTGTTGTGAACAAGTCCAACATGGCCGAATCAGGTCATGCTGGTCCGATCCGTTTAACACCTCTAGAATAAAAATGTATTAAATCTTAATTTCTACAAAATTAAATTAGGGTTTATTTTCCATGTTTTTGTTTTGTTTATAAATTTGTCAAAACCCGATTAGGAGTTATGCCCACAAATAGCTATCCACATCATCACACTTGCCATCACGTGTACCACTATACACCTCTACTCAGCTCAAGTACACCATTAAGTGTTTATTATGTGCCTGTGCTTATCTCTATGCACTTGTGCAGCTACTTGCTCATGTGCCTATCGTGCATCTATGTGCCTACTATGTACCTATTGTTACGATATATGCTTGAGCACCATATTGATACAATGCACATGATCTATTGTTACGATATATGATTGAGATGAGACACATAAGTTAGATGTTCTTATAAAAAAAAAAATTATTGTAATTTATTGTTTTTATGTTATTTTATATTTTTTTCATTGAAACATTCAACTCATGAGCTATTCTAATTTATTTTTTTCATTTTATAAGTGTATGTTTATATGATATTTTTAGAGTGCATTATTATATTATTTTTGTTTTATTTTTTTTTGCATTTATTCACAATATGTTATTGGAGCTTATGGTGTGTTATGCGTAAAAGAGGGTTAGAAACCCTAAATCAAACAAAAAAAATTTGTAGGTGTGTGTCCATCGAGAGTAAAGGTGCACATTGTAGGTATGCACACAATATGGACAGAGGCCCACAGAAGTGATTTACACAGTGCTCATGCATGCAATGGTGCACTTGAGCACAATAGAGATGTGTGGTGGTTGTGTTGTGATTGTGTGGTAACTGATAACCATGTCATGGTCACATGCTGTTCGTGTGGTGGCGGCACGGAGGTAATGCAATCGCAATATATTGTGGTAGTGCATGGTAGAGGTGTCAAACGGGCCGGCCCGGCACGGGATAAACCCGTGCCGGTTTGCCGTGCCGCGGGCCGAACCGTGCCGGGCATGGCACGGCACGGGCCCGGGCACGGAATTTTTCCGTGCTGGGCCGGCCCAGGCACGGCTGAACCGTGTCGTGCCTCGTGCCGGGCCGGCCTGGCACGGTTGACACCTCTAGTGCATGGTGGTAGCGTAGGTTGGGTGCCTTGAAATCCTAAATTTTTTGGGGCAATTTCATCCAATCTAATGTTTGAAAAGAAAAAATAATAAACTTGGGTTTACTGTTCATCAAATCCTATTTTATTTAATTAGAAAAAATTTATACTTTTAGGGTTTTGAATTAAGAAACCCTAATTTTAGTTGGCATATAAAAAAATTATCATAACAAAGATAGATAAATGATAACTTTGTTCAATGTACACGTTATAGGAGGATGAGCCACACTAAAGATATCTATTGTGTATTATTTTTAGAGAGGAGATTGAGAACTTTATATTATATTGAAAAAGATAGATTGAATATTAGAGTTATTTAGGCAGTCTCACAGAGTTTAACTAATGTGAGATTTGTACTTAATAGAGATAAATATATAAAATTTTTCTTTAAGATAGTAATAAACTATTCTTGTCTTTTGAGTAATATTAGTTTTACTTGTATTATTATTCTAGACTCTTGGATTATTGACACAAATGCAAATAATCATGTTATCAGTAATCATACCATATTTATTATATTTATTTTATTTAAAAAAAATTATTGTATTTAATGAAAATATTTGAAAGCTATTTGATATAAGAATATGTAACTTGATTCTTTATTATTTTTTTCCTGTATTAATATTATTTGTTGGCATGTTAGTTTATTTTATGTGATTTATACTTTCAGACAATTAAATTATGATTTAATTTATTTTTTATTAATATATGTTTGCATGATCATGAGTTTTCGAGGAAGATTTAATTTGATATTAAACATGTTGAATTATATATTTGATAAGATTTATCTCTAAATATTTATGTATTATATTATTTGCTTGTGCATTCTTAACTTTATTATTTATTACTAACTAAGTTTAAAATATTTTACTATACTCTTAATTGTATTTTGATCTTTGAGTAGGAGATATATTAGATATGAAGTGTTATTTGAGCTTCTTATCTTACATGGTAGTTTGAATTGAATAGGAAATTATTTAATCTAATACACTCATATGTATGAGAATTTAGTAGAGATATTACTAGAGGGTGATTTATATTATTGATCATTTTTATTGATTACTCTTTAAATTATACATAAATTATTTTTGAGATACATCATTATTATTTTTTATTTTAATAAATTTTCATAAAATAATAAAAAAATAATTTGATAAAATTATTTAAAATTTAAGAAGTGAAAATGTATTCGACTATATGACAGATTGATTAAATATTTATTATATAAATTATGAGATTATACATTAGATTTTCTATGATAACATGACCCAACAAAATAGGATTGTTGAATGGAAAATAAAATTTTGATTGAAACAATTCAGATATTTCTATTTGATAAGAGTGTTTCAAATTTTTTTTTGGAGAGATTTAGTTTTAAGTGCAATCTAACTAATTAATTGTATGTACTCTTATTTTTTTTTCTTGGCATATATCATCACAAATCCTACAAGGATAAGTTATTTAGTTTTTCTTTTAGGATTTCTGATTTTTCTTATTTTGTCATGGTCACTCTCCACGATGAAACAAATTAGAATATAAGGTTTTTTGATATATTTTTATTAGATATTGTAGTACTCAAATAGAATATACATATTTTTTTGAGTGTATAAACTAATACTATTTTAGTAAGTATTGATATTATCTTTTTTGATCATGATTTATTTTTTAATGAGCCTAAAAAAAGTAAATTCAAATGATATATTTGAATTAATTACTCTCTCTTTTACTTGGTAGGACTAATACTTAGTAGAGAGAATTACTCGCAGTTATATCCAAGCATATTCGTACTTAGTATGATGTTACTTTCATAGAGTTATCATATCTATAAAAAAAATAGATCATGTCGAGTCTAGAGAGAGTAAGGTTCTCTGGGTAAGAATATATCTCTCAGCTCTAGATGCCATAATAGTGCACGAGTTTTCATCAATATGAACTAATATTCAATCAATAACTAGGAGACTTAACTACCTATGACTTATAGTTTATAACAAGCAAGATAGATATATCTAGCTTGCTTAGATAAAAAATGAGTCTATTAAAAAACCAAATGATCCCACATCCATGAGGCCATTCATCTAACCTTGATCTTTTGATCGTTATTTAGTAGGGATATATGAACTATTCTCAATACATAATTTCATATATTTTGTGGCACTATTATATTAATTTTTATTTTATTTTTTTTATTATTTTTCTTGATATTACTAGCATACTAATGTTTTTTTTTAAAAAAATTATTTTATTCATGATGATGTCAGATCTTGATGAAAGAGATATATTCAATTCTAATGTGACTTGGGAATTAGTGTCATAACACTTAGGAAGGTTTGTTGTTGGCCCTAGGCAAGTATTCACTATAAAAAAAAATATTAGATGAGAAGATAGACTACCTTAATTTGAGATTTGTAATGAGAAGTTTTACTCAGATGTATGGTGTAGATCTCTTGATTGACCAAGATGACCTAATTAAGGATCATTATATTTTTTGTAGCATTTCCATGTTAAAAGGGTATTTTAGTTAAAAGTTAAATATATATTTTTTCATGATAATCATAAGAAAGAGATGTATATAGAACAAACACCTGGATTTTGAATAATATAGCCAGATATAGTTTGCATATTGTGGAAAATATTATGCAATCTAAAATAATCATCAAAAGTATAATTCATGAGATTTATATATATATCATAGATTTTTTTTATAAATGTTTTTAGAGGAGCATCAATAGTAAGATATTTTTGCTGATTATTTAAATAGATAATATTCTTATTATATCAGATGATAAGTTAGGGATCAATCAACTCAAAGTATTTCTTTAGGTATAAGTTCAATCGAAGGGGATTTGGAAAATTGTGTATTTTCTTAGAATAAAAATTGTTTATTCTACGAGTGAAATCATCTTGTCTAAGAGAAAATATGTATTTGTTATTTTTGTGAGAGTTGATCTTTTAAGTTATTTCAAATAAACATTTTTATTAATTCAAATATCAACTTTAATTCAGATAAGATCATTTGGTTGACATTATAGGTCATAAAAGAATTGTAAGAAAAATTAAATATCGGATTATGCCCAGATCAAATATAACATATACAATCGATACAATTAGTTATTTTTTAGATTTTTCTCAATAATTTTAACTTTATGCAATTCATTGCATACTAAGATATGTTAATAAATCTCTAATACTTGGAATCCTTTTCATAGATTATAGATACTTGTAGTTGACTAGATGTCTAGATTCGAGTTTGGTGCCAATATGCATCAAGATGATAATTATGATAGAATTTATATTCCTATTTAAAAATAATCGTGTCTCCTAAAAAATAAGAGAAATAGTTGTGTCGAGATTTAGTGCAAAGATAGATTTTAGAACAATCACAATAATTATTTATGAGTTATTTTAGATGTATCCCCTGTTTCAAAAGATTGACTATTTGTGTTTTTATTATTCTTTATTATGACAGTCTTATAAAGTTTTAAATTCAATCTCGAATATGAGATATACTACTATTAGACAAAAAATATATATGATTGCTCCAAAGGACCTCCAATGTATGCATATAACATAAAATATTTTTATATTATCAACCATCAAAGTATTATTCTCGACCAAATAGTTGACTTTAAAATTCTTATGAGATTCAATATATTAATATAATTACACATTTAAGAAAAAAAACATACTGATGGTTTGATTTTCTTTCAAAAATTATATAAAAGAAATATCAATTTAAATTTGAAAAATGACAGGGTCATCACTATGATAATGATATCTTGTTACATGTGATTAATCAATACATATAATTACAAAGTATATAAAAGAAATATGATATGTGGACCCTTGTATGTCATATATTACATATACAGCTTATTTAAGTAAGATGATACAATGAAAGTAAATGGTACCTTACTGTCAAAAGTTCTTTAGTTTTGCGAAGCTTTGGATTGAGTTATTAGAGAAGACAATGACAAATCAATCATGTAGCATTGGCTATTGGGTAAGCATGCAATCTTTGTGAGCAGGTTCGATTGCTCATACTTCCAAACCTAGAGCCATACTTGCGGCTCCTTGAACCAGAAATGCTACTTGAGAAGCAAAAGAATGAGTTGAAGAGGCACGAAGCTTGGCGTGTTTATGGAGCCCTGTTGGTGAGTTATTAGTACAAGGCATTGACAAAAAATCATACTCATGCATCAAAATGGTTAAATAAGAACTCTTGCTCTTGTGTGCTGCAGTGTTCTTCAGGTCAATTTGCATACAGGTGCCTAAAGATTTTCCCCCCTTTTTCATCGCCCAGCCCACATGCTGCATTGCGAATGAAGGAGAAGGTGGTTACCACTACTGGGCAAAGTAAGAATGATTGTGCTTAAAGCTTCTGAATCAATCACGCATGCTTCATCTTCACCACCTAAACCTTGTTTTTTTTTTTTCCTTTTCAACACCTCAAAGATAAACGGAAAGCATTGCCGGAGCCTTTGGAGCAGCCTACTACTCCAAAGAAGATAGCTGCTGAAAAGCCAGCAGATGGTCCCCCAGGCGATGATTCTACTGACAGTGCCAGGCCGCCTGGCGAAAATCAAACAAAACAGGAAGAAGAGCATGGTATTAATGGTCAGGCAAGTATCAACAGGGCAGCTATCCTGAATCTGATATGGAAAGATGATCTCAATTCAGGCCATCTTCTACAATCTCTGCTTGACTTGTTTGGGGAGGGCATTTTGCCTTTCATTCCTGCTCCTCCTGAGATGGGACTGTTCTTCTAACTAAAAATATTCACCAACAAGAAATTGATCCATTTGCTCGTTCTATCTCATGAAGTGAGAATTGCTTGGAAAATTGACTAAAATTGCACTTTGGCCAGGATTGAAAAAAAATTCTACTGACACGGCCCGTTTTTCACGAGCACGGTCTTGCTACCGTGCTGGGCACTGCACGGCACGGTGAGTTAAAGGCGGGCACGGCACGGCACGGCACGGCCCGTGGGCACGGCAAGGCCGTGCCGTGCCCGGCCCGCTAGGGCACGACTTGGCTTGGCCAGGCGGCACGGGCGCACGGCAGGGGCAGGGCAGGCGGGGCGGGAGCCGCAACGCGGGACCGGCTCAACTGGGGTCCGGGTCCCAGGAGCCAAGCACGAGCACGGGCTGAAAATGTCAAAATGGCAGATTAGAAAAATTTTTTTTTTTTTTAAAAAAAATTTTTATTAAGATTCTGTATAGACTTTAGAGTATTAGTAATAATTAAAAAATATAATTTTTTGTAAAAATTATTACATTTAAAATTAAATAAAACAAACAAATATTAAAAAAAAAAATTTTTTTTTTTTCAATTAAGTTTAGCTTTTTTTATTATTATAATTTATTAATTATATATTGAAATTTAAAGTTATTAAATTTTAAAATAAAATTTAAATCGTAAAATAATAAATAAATACATTAAGTTAGTAAAAATTTTAATTAAAAAAAAAATTAAACAACACAAATGAAAAATTACCATTCATGCTTTTGAAACCAATAGTCCGAACAAAACAAGTATAAGTTTCAACAAAACGTATGGTACAAAGTACAAACAAAGTGTATAAATAAAATGAATAAAAAAACATCGAAAAAAAAGAGCAGATGAGCATCAATCGTCAAGCGGCATATCATGAGAATCATCAGCCGCAACATCAAGATCAGTATCATATGGATCATCATCATCGGCAATCACCTCCTCCGCCATCGTAGTGGATGTGGATGCGACTGCAGTGTCTGTCACAGTCCCAGCTTCAGCACGATCACTGATGCTAAATCTCGATTCCTCCCAATCCTTCAAACATGCCAAGGCCTCAACCATATCTGGATGTAATCTCGATCTCCTATCCGAAATCACGTTCACTGCAACAGAAAAAGCAGACTCCGATGCTACGCTCGACACCGGAGGAGTCAGGATATCCCGTGCCATCCTAGATAGCACGGGATAGGCGGACTCATATGATTTCCACCACTGTAATAAATCAAGATTCTTATTGTCAGAAGGTGATAGGATTGAGCAGTAATCGGTATCTAAGTACCGAGACAGCTCGCTCCTATGTGAAGGTTCACCCCTACGTTTTCCCCTCGCTAGGTTAATGGAATAATCGTCATCTCCGAACAAGGTATCAGTGTCCGTACTCACAGTCTCACCACCACCACCACCATACCTAGTATCGTAGTATGTGAACAGGTCTGTCAAATTCTCGTAAATGAACCCTTCAGGTGGCTCTTCCAGGTTCATGCACGAGGAAATGAAAGTCAGAGTGTTTTCAACCCCTTCCACCTTAGCCCTAGGGTCCATGCATGCTGCGAGGCAATAAAGAGATATAATGGTGGACCAGTACTTCAGGTACTTGGTCTCCATCTCTGCAACCATATGGCTAAGCGTCGGGTCCGCTCGATACTTCCTAAACATGCTACTAATGGTGCATATGCAACGGAGTGCAATGCAAGTGGTGGGCGTATAAACTGACGAACACATGTTCGTCGTGTCATAAAATATCTTCAGGAATTTCATAAATGAAATTCCTGAAGCCCAGTCAGTGTCGTCAATAATAAGTTCGCCACTCTTACTATTGACGTAGTCGGATATCACATGTTCGTATCCAACATATGATTCCAACATCAGGTACGTGTAATTCCAACGATGTCTCACATCTGATTAGAATTTCTTCTTCTTAAGATTCGCAGACAAACAGAGATTACCAAACTCTTGTAGTCTGCGAGGAGTGCGAATATACTTGAGTGCATTGCGTATATTTTCCAACGTGGGGGAACAGACCTTCATACCCGCTTGAACTATCAGGTTAATAACATGACACATGCATCTGACATGAAATATCTCTCCTAATGGTGCGTCTCTAATATTCCTAACAAACATATTAATCGCTACTCTATTATTCGCAGCATTATCGAAAGTGACACTAAAAATTTTATTTTGAATTTTATATTCCCTAAATATTTTCATCATACACTCAAAAATGGCCGGGCTATCATGAGGATGAAGAATCTCAGTGAATCCTAATATTTTTTTATTGATTGTCCAGTTAGAATCTACATAATGACTCGTGAGACATGCATAAGAAGAATCATCGTGACATGTCCATATATCGGACGTCACGGACACCACTCCACTAAATGCCAAAAATTCCTTAATTATTTTTTGTTTTTCTAACTTATATATCTTTAGTATGTCACTCCTAGATGTGGACCTAGGAATCCTACGATAGGATGGCTGAAAATAAGTCTGCATGATGCGCACTACCCTCGGATCTTCCGAAAATCTGATCGGAAGACCTATCAATGTGATGAGTCTGGTCATGCCGTCCCTACCCAACTCGCTGGAGTATACGAAGGGAGTAAACTTTGAGACTGAACTCGATCCAGTCTCAAAAAATGTAGTGCCAAGTTGGGTTTACCTAGGATCTAACGGTCCATGTTTTTTGGAGCATATTTCAGCATGCCTCTTGAGGTGCCCAGTCCCACATGTACTCTTGCATGTTAAAAGTCTCATACAATATTTGCACTGTGCCATTTCATGTTTCTCACCCCTAACATCTATTTGTGTTATGATTTTAAAATGTGTCCAAACTACAGAAGTCCTCCTAGTTTTTTATTTTTTAGAACTTTGGGCTGAGACGACAGGAGAAACCAAAGTTTCAAGAGCCACAGACGTCTGTGTAACACTAATATTTTTATTTTCCAAATTTAAATACGTGTTAGGTGTATTTGTCAATTTTTATTTTTCGTAAGTTTTTCTAGAGAGAGAAGCTTTAGAGAGAGAAAGTACAAAAAAACATAAATATATTACCCGGTAAAAGTAATGAGGTCAGTCACGTGCAAGGTGCACCACAGGAAGCTTTGATGTTCAAAACTCAAGTTGAGTTTCACGAAAATCAAAGCCGAAATCAAAATCACGAGGCCCAAGAGAGAGATGCACGGTTTATGTAAGAGAGAGATGCACGGTTTATGTAAGAGAGAGAAAGTATTGAGAGGTTTTATGTTTTTAAAAAACATAAGTGTCATAGGGAGGGGGGTATAATTTATAGGCAAAAGATTATTTTTAAAAAAAAAAAGATATTTTTTTATTAATTTTTTGAATTTTTTTATGATTTTTAAGGGGCAGAATCACGAGGACCGTTGGATTCTGCCCCCTAGCCGTTGGAGGTGAATCCAAGGGCTGAAAATCGCTTAAGTTTGAATTTTTTTTTTTTTTGCCGTTGGAATTGATTGAATCGGGTCTATGGGCGTCGGGAATTGGGTTTCGGCAGAAAAGACCACGGGTCGGGTCCAAACAGACCCGACCCGCGGTCTTTTTACCGGGGGGCCATGGGACGGCCCGATGGGTCACATGGCGTGACGCGTGAGTCGTGACTCACGACTCACGCCACGGCACGCGTGACACGCCGCCAGTGCCACGCGTGCCTGCGTGAACCGGCACGTGATGGACCCGTGCCGGCGTGCCGTACCATGGCACGGCACGAGATTATCTTAACCCGGGCACGGCACGGGCCCGGGCACGGTTTAAGAACGTGCCGTGCCTCGTGCCGGGCCGTGCCGGGCCGGCCCGGCCCGGCACGTTTGACACCTCTACCCAGGATCATTGACGACCATACGAAGAAATTTCTTCCTGGCATTTCTTCGAATATCCATCAATCATTATCGTCCATGCAACCACAGTCTTCAACTCACATGGCACCTGCTCAAACATGTGCCTCGCGCGTACTATGTCACCAATCTTCAAGAACCCACCGACCATTTCATTCCACGTTACGTCATTTTTCTTGCCCATTTTGTCGAATAATATCGACGCAGATTGTAAATCCTTGTTCTGGATATATGCACCGATCATCGAATTCCAAGTGACAATATTTCTCACCGGCATATTATCGAACACTTTGCGTCCATCACCGCACCTGCCACATCTCGAACACATGGTGATCAAGGATGTTGCTATAACAACGTCAAAATCTCCTCCTATCTTTATCGCCTCGCCGTGCAATAATTTTCCATATGTCATCGTCGAAGTACTATCGCATATCTTTTGAACTAAAGGGACTAATCCCAAAATGTAAAATCCTCTCCTGCGAATTTGTTTGTATATGACGATAACTTCTCTGTATGATCCTAGAGCGATGTGCTTCCCCATGAGGGAAGACCAGCTCGTCTGGTTTGAAAGTGCTGTTCTATAGGAATATTGAAAATTTTGGCTTGCCATATTTTTCAAGAGAGGCGTGTGCCTTAGTTCTTGATTCATATTCATATCTCTCTCTCTCTATTTTTTTTTTTTTTTGATTTTTTGATCCGGCTCTGTATGAGGGCAATCTCAGAGAACAAGTTTGATTGACGGACGACAACGCGTTTGAATTGATAGCTCGGCCCCATGGGTTGGGACAGTCTAGGCTTAACCCAGGTCAAGTCCACCTCATGGATATTCAAATTAAGCTAAAATGCTGAAATTCGTTGCCTTCATGTTTAGCATTCTGATGAAACTCGCTTTTCACTCATAACTGCCAAAGGGTGAAGTGATTGGCTCACCCAGCTCAGCTTGATCAGCCAAGAGTAGAGGTGTCAACAGGGCCGGGCCGGGCCAGCACGGCACGATTCAGCCTTGCCCGGCCTGGCACTGCATTGGAATTTCTCGTGCCCGTGCCTGTGTCCGTACGTGCCTGGCTAGTGCTCATGACGTGCCCTTGCCCAGCCCCACGACATGAACCATGCCGAGGCCAACAGGGCCTCGTGCGGTGCCTAGCTCGACATAGTACCGTGGCCCATTGACACGGTACCTCGGCAAGAGCCGATAAATCATCTCAGCAACAGAAGTTGAACGCGATGGTTCTGGAAACTGCCTGGGCCTGGGTCCGATCCGATTTTCAGAAGATCCGATTTTCAGAAGATCCAAAGGTAGTGAGCATCATGTAGATATATTTTCAGTCTGCTTATCATAGGATTTCTAGGTCCATATTTAGGAATGACATACTAAAATTTTATAAGTTAGAAAAATAAATAATAATTAATGAATTTATGACATATTGTGGAGTGACGTCCGATATCTGAACTAGTCATGATGATTCATTTTATGCATGTATCACCGCCTACTATGTATATTCTAAATAGACTATGAATAAAAAAAATTAGGATTCTTCATTCTCATGATGGTCTAGTTATTTTTGTGTGTATGATGAAGATCTTAAGAGCATATAAAATTCAAAATAAAATTTTTAGTATCACATTCAATAACACATCTAATATTGGAGTATTGATTAACATGTTTGTTACGAATATTAGAGATGCACCATTAGGAAAGATTTTCCACGTTAGATGCATGTGTCACGTGATTAACTTGTTTGTACAAGCGGGTATGAAGGTGTGTTCCACCACTTTGGATAATATACGTAACTCACTAAAATATATTCTCATGCCTCACAAACAATAGGAGTTTGGTAGTCTCTGTTTGTCTGCAAATCTGAAGAATAAGAAATTCTAATATGATGTGAGACACCATTGGAATTACACGTACCTGATGTTGGAGTCATGTGTTGGATACGAACACGTGATATCCGACTATGTCAATAGTAAGAGTGACGAACTTTTTATTGACGACACTGACCGGGCTACTAGAATTTCAGTATTAAATTTCTGAAGATCTTTTATGACATGACAAATATGTATTCATCAGTTTATACTTCCACGACTTGCATTGCACCTCAAGTGCATATGCAATATTAGTAACATGTTTAGGAAGTATCCAGCTGACCTGACACTTAGCCATATGGTTGTAGAAATATAAACCAAGTACTTAAAGTATTGGTCCACTATTTCATCTCTTTATTATCTCGCTACATGCATGGACCCTAGGGTTAAGGTGGAAGGGGTAGATAGTATTTTGACTTACATTTCTTTGTGCATGAACCTAGAAGACCCACCCGAAGGGTTCATTCACGAGAAGTTGATTGACCTTTTCACTTACTAAGATACTAGGTATGGTGGTAGTAGTAGGGAAACTATGAATACGGACATCGATACCATATTTAGAGATGATGATTTTTCCATTCAATTAGCGAGGGGAAAATGACGGGATGGACCGTCGAATAGGAGCAAGCTTTCTAGGTACATAGATACTGATTACTACTCAATCCTTTTACATTTTGATACTAAGAATCTTAATATATTACCGTGGTGGAATTCATATGAGTCCACCTTTCCCGTACTATCTAAGATTGCACGGGATCAACTAACTCTTCCGGTGTCGAGCGTAGCATCAGCGTCTGCTTTTTCTGTTGTAGTGAATGTGATTTCGGATAGGAGATCGATATTACGTCCAAATATTATTAAGGCTTTAGCATACATCAAGGATTAGGAGGATTCGAGGTTTAGCATCTAGGATCATTCTGGGACATGGGCTACAGTGAAAGTGGATGAGTTGATTGCTGATGATGATCTATATGATAGTGATTTTGATGTTGAGATTGAGGATAATAATGATATGCTGATGGACGATTAATGAGGTTGCCACTTGATGCATGATGGTTGATGATTGCGGGATTGCAACACGCCGACAGTGACACTTATATTACAACTATGCTTATTCTTGATTCCAATGAGGTTGATGGAGCTTGATGAGCTTTATCGAGCTCTTCTATGGAGCTCATGAGCTCCATCTAGCTTGTGTTACGTGGAGTTCCAGCAATGATAGAAGTTAAGTTAGTTTATTTTGTTTAAAAGGAAAGGTATTTATATTTTTGTTTTACTATAAATGAGTATACCAAAAATTAATTACTTAGGGTTTGGTGCACCATTTTTTAAATATTAAAACTTATGTTTTTTTTTTTTACTTTTTTAAATGGTGCACAAAAACATAATTCTTCCTTATTAATATTGTAATGTAAAAGTTAGTTATATTAAGAATATTATCTATGTAAAAAGTTATTATGATTTTATTCAAAAATATTTTTATAATTATTATATAAGATCTGTGTATCTTTCTAACTAACAAGTTTATTAGAATGATGTAATTTTTGTATTTTATTCTCATTAACTTTAGTTTATATGAACTGAATAATTAAATCAATTAATATGTAACATATTTTGAACACTATAAATATTAACAAATATTAAAATTTAAAATGCAAAAAAAAAGTAAAATACAAAATAAAAAATTAATTTCCAAATTATTTAATCAACTTTTAGATTAATCAAAATTCATTCAATTATTTTTAAAATTAATAAAATTCATTCACTAAAACATCCATCCAAATTTTTTATTAAAAAATCTTAAAATAAACTCCAAAAAAATCACTAAATTTATTATTAGAAAAAAGAAAACATAGATACCAAAGAGTGCATTACATGAGTCTAGCAATAGAACAGAAATTTAGTTGTTTTTGAGGTGCATTACACCAAATTTGATCAATCCAATATCGAAATGATATTTGTCATGTGTATAAGAAATAAACTCAAGCAAAAGTCATTCTAGAAGCTAACTCAAAAGATAGGAAATTCAAGGTAAATTTAACTTTTAATACACCCCAATTCATGTCCAAGATTAGACATGAAACATTAAGTTTGCATGACTAAGCATCTACAAATGATTCATAAAATATCCAATGCCATATTAGAAATGAGAATGATTAATTAGAACTCATTCTCAAAAGTTATCTCAAGGAAAAGAAAGTCATGTCACATACATGCCCCACAATAACTCAATATGACTCACCTAAATTAAATCTTGACTTTTAATAAAGTCCATCCAAAGATTCAAACTAGATTATAATTTTAGGTCAATCAAGCTGGTCACTAAGATTTATCAATGCACATACACATATGCCGATGGACGATAGGTTTTAAGTGGATAAAACTTTTCTTTCTTCTAACTTTAGCATAAAATTTATTAGGCTACACTACTACAAAAACCATTATCAAAGATACTTAAAAAGCATCATTATATATATATAATGTCGCTTATCGATAGTGTCATCCGCTAGCGTGACATAAAAAGTCTATACATACAATGACGTTTTTTTGCAATGTCATTGAATCATACATTGACGCTAAAATAAAGTATCATTTTTATTAACTATGACACTTAGTAAAAGCGTCAAGAATGATTATGATTTAAATAAATTTAAATTTAATAATTATTGTAAATATATTTTTACCTGTTATTGTAATACTGCATGCACATAAGAACAACATTCTTTACAATTCATACCAAGAATATAGTTTTCCAGTACAAAGGGGAACTCGGACTTCATACAAATCAAAAAAATATATATAACATAATTTCAACATTCATTTCTTAAATTCAATTCAAAATTTCTGATATATGCAACCCTTGTGTGCCTTAACTCTATAAAACTGGTTCCTACTAGCATGATAAAGTTGAGAGTTAATTTCTTAATAATGTAACCTGGATACAAAAAGATGAACAATAAATACTTATACTTGCAGAAAAAAATATATTATAGAGCATTAGAAAAAAACAGGAATGATAAGAACATATCATAAAAATAATTTATATAACAATTGACATATACGATTAAATAAATTTAACAACAAAAAAAAACAAAGTTAGTAGTAATGGATAAAATATAATGCATGAGATGTATCAATTATGACATAAAAGTAGATAAAATTTTTTTTATTACAAAACAATAATAATTCATTTAAAACCTGTAGGTGTGTAGTGAGATTAAAGATCTCACAAACAACTTGAAAAAATACTACAAAAACCAATTAAATATAATAAAATGAAAAGTTAAATTACTTTTCATCTTCCCAACACATCAAAAAAACTCGATGAGATGCTATGTAATGTAATTTTAAGTTCTATTTGATTACACAAATATAGTAATCCAATCAACTTATAGTTCTAGATATATTAATAAAATATTGGCTGTAGGAAAAAAAATTGTGCCTTGAAATAATAATTGTGTTTTTTAAGGGTGAAAAGGTAATTTACACTGTTGTGGTAGAGTATTGAAGCCAAAAGTGGATATCACAATTTTTTCCATTGTCAATCTACAAAAAAAAATATATGGTTGACAACATAAACAAAAGATAGTATGAAAACATAAAAATTGTAATTACATATTCAAGTTTTGAATATATAATTGAAAGTAAGAAGTAATAACTTTGATCTCATTAAAAAAAATACCTTTATTATCACAATAGTTCATGGATCATTCCAAAGTTGGAAGATCTCCTAACTTTATCTAAAAAAAGTTTACCTTTAAACGCCTAAGAATCATGCATATAATATACTAACGTAATTCAACATATGAAAATTATAGAAATATAATGAATGTGTAAGGAAAATACTAAAATGTCTTCAAATGATTATGTCGAACAATTTACCTTCAGTCATAGTTTGAGTCAAAAGAGATATAAATTATGAACATTATCAAAAGTTAAAGTTGGAAATACCAAAATTTGTTCATGCTTCAATACAAAAAGGTGTCCACAATGCTTTTCAAACCAAGGAAAGTATTAATTGAGTCACCAACATCACCCATTCAGATCGTATTTTATTCAACTCATCTTTGTTATATGATTTCTTCCCATTAAACTGCTAAAGATTAAAGTATTATCTTAATCAATAAAATTGGAAAATTAAAAAAACTTGATTTATTGAGAAACAAAAGATCAACACATACCTTTGTTGTTAGACATCCTTGATCAAGAATGATATCTCTCAAATATCTCATCACATAGTATCCACATTCAACACTACCTTGTTGTCTTGGGCATTAAATGGAAAATATAATCATTATATATATATATATATATATATATTGGGGTTACTTGCAAGACTTATTGTAATAAGTTTAAAATAAAGCAGAAGAAACTAAATATTATATTACTCAGTTAACGAGTTATGTACCCCTAGTTCAACCTAATTAGACTCTCTTTTTGAAGATGTATATTTTTTAAAGTGAAGAATTCTTTGAGCCCTGCATTAAGAACAAAAATTTTTGTTGCCAACCAATGCTGCATTCTATGTTAAGAAGGAAAAAACTTACATATTAACAATGTCTTTAAGATCATCTGAAGGTTGATGATGCAAGGAATCAAGGTAATAGGCGATCAAAATCTTTATTTCAAGTACCACCAATACCCAATGACAACTACAAAATTAACATTAGTGTATCAACATAACATTTATAATTTGATAAATATGCATACTTATAATCTTACTTATGTTAAATAACTTACCCTGGGTTATATGGAATAAAAACAAAATCTGCATTATTTGTATTCATCAACCGATTAGCTATAACTCTTGACCTATTTTCCTTCCTTACTTCTCCCAATCCAGCTTTGGAAACCAAGGTCGGATTTACAAAAATAAATCGCTCTACCTCTTTAGCATCAACCATCATTGTATGCAAGTGCCTGATTTAATTTCACACAATATTTAAAAGTTTTAATATTTTAATTTAACTAATATTTAATACAATTCTCATAATAAAAAATTAAAGCATAAATAAGATAGTTAAAATATATGAAAACCATATTAAATATTTATTTTATCATATATAGAACATAAGACAATTAGATGACACCTTTGTTAATGATATTATGATATCCATATCTTCTTTCATGAGGAAGGTCTTAAATGACTGTCCAAAAACCCCCTGTATGATTTCTACTGCATGTATGATCTCATCATTTAATATACGCCCAACTCCATCTTCATATTCCTCTGATCTTCTATCCTTTGAGATCCATGAACGATCCATTTTTAAAGAAAAGATTAATTCTAATAGATATCACACTTCAAATGGAAGAAATCATCAACAGTCCAATGTTATTCGTTGAGCAACCTCTTATTTATCTGTTAAAAGAAAATTCAAAAATCAATTTAATAAAATATTTAAATGCATGTCAGATATAAGATAGAAGAGATGAGCATTATTTTTTGTAATATTGTTGAATTTGTTAACATAGGCAAAATTATTTAAATAATATTTAAAAATGAGAAATTATTTCTCACAGTAAGTTTGCTTCATAGAAAAAAAATTATTTAAACAAAAAAATATCATTTAATTATACTTTAAATTAAAGTAAAATATGATAAAAGTCATTTTATAGATATGACATTAAATGTCTCTAGGTTCTTAGGCTAATTGATTTTGAAATGACATGACTATAGAGCACACATTTTTATGAAATATAGTCTCATTTTTTTTTCATTTCTGTCACTGTCTGATAAATAGAGGACGAGAGAACAAATAGAATAACATGTATAAAAATGACACGAGATAAAAAAAAAGAATGGATAAAGACCTGCTCAATGCTAACAACAAGAATTGCTCACTCTTTATCTCTTGTAATTAGCAAATTGGACCTTGCAAGATGAACTAGAGACTGAGCCTGAAAATGAGAAATGGAAAAGAAATCACTATTACTCTGTGGCAGAATAGTAGCCTGAAAATAGGGAGCAGATAACTCAATTAAGGCAAAATCACCGACAAAACCAGCACTAATATCACAAAATCTACATAGAATGATGAAAACATAACTAATTAAACTACACAAAATAGCAACACAAAACACGATGCCGAATATATGATGCATAAGCCATGTACAACTCCACTTTCCACAGTTTGTAAATCAAAGTCGAGTAGAAACTTATGACAAGATTATTTGAACTACAATTTCTATCTTTCGATCACAATTTTAACTCATTTTCATCTTTTTATTCTGTCCTACCAATCTACACAAAATATCAGTATAACAAGGGTAGCCATTAAGCATTATGCAAATTGGTAACATATATACTAATTTAATAATAAAGGGCGACGAGGACCTGTCGTGCACCGCGTAATAATCTATTCACTAAGATAATGTGTGAGAATACAACAACCATGAGGAAGAAAGATATAGGTGGGCAAAGAGATTTTCATCCCTAAGAGAAATGAAAAACGATGCCATAGAGAAGCATGTCTAGATAAATCCTCTCCCAGAACCAAAAATGAGAACATAACATTTATTTTTCCCCCCTATCTCTTTCTCTCTACTTGTGAATTATGATAAGTTTAAGGCATAATATAAGATGCAAAACAGAAGAATTTGGAAGAGCTGCGAATAAATGCAAAATGATTGGAACACGTTCACATTCAGTTCTTAGGTTAACCTCGTCAATTCCAGTGATTCAATACACTTTTATTTGATAAAAGTTGAAAGTATGGAAGAGCTGATACAATTATAAACTTAATGGAAAAACTTACAGAATGCTGCAAATATGGCCAATGATATCGAATACGTGAGCTTGAACCCGAGCTATTGGAAAAGGCCGAACGTGATGAAGAAGAAGCGCAACTCTTTCTAGCGATAGATTCTTCAATATATTAAATTAAGTTAAAAATAATATTAAAATTTTCACATAATTTTATTAAATCACCTTATATTTACATTATATTTTTTTTTCTCTTAGGGATAAATTAAATATTAACAAATTAATTTTAAAATTAAATAATATTACTTATTTTATAAATAAAAAACTCAATTTTGAATGTAAAAATATTTAGATATTTTTTAATTTTATCATTAGTTTCAGTTTATTTTTAATAAATAATTTTCAACTAAAATTTGATAATTTTTTTATTTTTATAGAGTAAAAATAAAAATATTATTAATTAGTTAAAAAATAAATAAATAAGAAATTAGTTGAAAATCAATAAATTCAAAATTAGATTTTTCACATCCACGACACTAATAAAAGTGACAAGGTTTTTAATTTTCAGCCCCTTATTCCTTGGAAATTTTTAAGGTGGTAAGAAATTTTCCTAACCTATTAGTCTTAACAATGAAAGATCTAGTAAGTGTCATTAGATGTATAATTATAAATATAATAATGATATTTTATAAAAGCGTCAAGATATAAAGCATCATTAATTTTAAGTTTTGTTAAATTAACAATGACACTTCTAGTAAGTGTCATAAAAATAGAATACATTATCGAAATAATGATGCTTTAATAAAAGTGTTATTAAATGTCTAATTACAAATAGAATAATGATATTTTCTGAAAGCGTCAAGGAATAAAACGTCATTAATTTGCTGTTTTGTAGTAGTGTTAGTTACTAGTTCTGAGTGAATTATTGAGGTTTTGCATATAGAGAGAGCTTGGGTCGCTGAGAGTTCTTCTTAGGAAAAAAGATGAAAAAAAAAGAGAGAGTATGAGGAGAGATGCATGTGTAAATTGAAAAGTATTCAATACCAAAATTTTGTATGACATAATTTACCATATCCCTATTGAATTCAAAAATTCCAAAAATTTAAAAAAAAATAAAGAAAAAATAAACAAAACAAAACATAGTGTTGAGACTATAATGGTTTGTTATCACAATATATGACAGTTGGTTCATGTTCTTTCTCACTTATATCATTTAGTAATCCTTTCATCCAAATGGCTTGAGTAGTGACAAATGATACATAATCATATTATGCTTCAGTAGTGTATAAGGTAATAGAGCTTTGTATCTTTGAGCTCAAGATATAATTGCTAACCTAATAAAGAATATCACTGTGATCATATAGCTTCATACCTATTATTTTGAAATATCATAATCTAAGGTTTGTAGTGATAGCCTTAAGATATCTCAAAATCCTTTTAGCAGTTCCAACTTCCAAGATAATAATGATTCGAAAAAAACTTAAATCGAGATAAAATATTCATAGCATAGTTATTTTTAGGGATTATTTTTACCAACCTTGGATCATAATTGGAGAGGTTGCCTCTTCTTCCATTTGGATTTGATTTGATTGTACTAACACTGATATGGAAATTCTAGTATCATCTTTTCAACTTGAGTCTTTATCAACCAGTACGTATCAACTTACTCGAAACTTGTTGTCTTCAAGGGTATAAATAAGTATCCTTTGAATTGAAGGTTGTATCCCACAAGAATGTTTTTTTTTACCTTATCCAACTTATTTCTTTTTTACTTGGGTATTTGAGAGTAGCACAAGCTTCCAAGTACTTGTAAGTGATGAACACCAAGCTTTTTTCTACTCCAGGTTTCAGATGAAGTGGTATTCTATAAGGTTGAAGTAGGGAATATATTCAATAGGTAAATATTAGTGTTAACTACTTCAATGCAAAAATATTTTGAAAAAATTTTCTCCATCATTATTGATTTGGCCACATCTACAATTACCTGATTATTTCTCTCCACTACACCATTTTGTTGGGTAGTATGCGAAGTTATGAGTTATCTTTGAATATCTTTTTCTTTACAATAAAAGGTTAGCCACTTTGAGAGAAACTCCTTCCCTTTGTCACTTCTAAAAATTTTTATTAACTTTATTGTTTATCTTTCAATTAGGTTATGAAACTAATTCAAAAGCATTGGTGGACCTTAAGGAAACCTCCTTTGGGAAGGACTACCTAGACTACTTACCTATTTCACATCCTACACAAACTATTTGATGCTTCAATATCAAAGAGTAGTCCATTTACATATTTTTTTGAATGAGTAATTTCAAGCTTTTATAGTTTAGGTGATCATACATTTTGTGCCACCGATAAGTTTGTTCTACTTCTTACATCTTCAAAGCATAATTGATTTCATAATTGAGGGTAAAAGGAAATCTTCAAATTCTAGATATCTCTACCTTCTAGATACAATATATGACTTCTTGTCATATATAATACACATGTTCTCTTCAAATATTAGTATATAACTCTTTTGGATTAGTTAACCTACACTACACATAGTAGCTTTTGATATAATATTGGAACTAGCAGTATTTCCTCAATATGTTTTTCTCTAGTAGATGTAAGTACTTTGATTTTGACTTTGTGAACTTATAGAAAGTGCAAGCTCATAAATAGTCTTGTTTGATTGGTACATCAACTACATAGAAACCATATAGATGAATTCTATTAGTTGGAATTGACTGAAATAATGAATATATTGTCTTCTTTATGCTTTTATTCTACATAGCCAGCCTGTTGAAGACCCTTAAATATGCAATCTTTTGATTGGTGCCTAATTTTTTTAGAATTGAGATACTAAGACTTAAATTTCTTTATGCATTCATTCTCAGCAAGGTTATTCTTCTTATTTATATTATAAGTGAAAGAAGGGTAGCCATCCTCTAATGATATTGATTTAAGTCTAGCAGTTCTTCTTGTTCCTCTATGTCTTGTAGGTTTATTTCTTTTAAAAGTCTTCTAGTTGTCATGTTTAAAATCTTTTTGAGTCTTCTAGCTATAATCTTCAAGTGAAAGACAATTTTAACTGAGGTCTAGAAATGTTTCTACTATCTCTATTCATAGGACTTTGGTTACCTTAAGAGCTTATTAAAATTTATTTGAGTTTCATTTCTTCCGTCTATCACATCAACTATTGGATCATATTTATCAGCTAGACTGATAAGTAATTTCTTTATCAATTTCTTCTCTTCAATCTCTTTACCATGCATTTTTATCAGGTTGACTATCTTCATATACTTTATTGAGAAATCATTGAGTGATTCTTTCATCTTCAAAGTTTTGAGGTCTCTTCTAAGAAATTATAGCTTTATACCTTGAACTCATTTATCTCACCGAAACTCCTTTGCAGTAGATCCCATAACTCATTGTCCTAATGAAGATATTATTGGTTATTCTTTGTGAGAAAAATAGTAAGCTTTAACATCCAACTTATTCACCTCTTGGAGATGATGAGTCTCCAATAAACTCATCTTTTGGCTCAATAAACTCCTTTTACCTAGATTTTTTCTACACCTTTTGGAGATGATGAGTCTTATGGCTCAATAAACTCATCTTCGACCAACTCTCAAATATCTCATGACATAAAGAGTATTTTTATCTTCATACTCCAGAAAGTTATAGTTCTCTCATTTAAATATTGAAATCAAGGCAAAATTAAGATTTTCACGTAAAGTGTTTGAAGAAGATATCAACTTAAACTTATGATCTGGGATTTTTGTTTTGAACTCTAGGGATCTATGTCATAATTTGTAATACAACATCAATATACACATGATCTAACTTTGTTCTTTTAGATCTTCTAGATATATGTTATTTTCTTAGAGTCAAACTCTATTTGAACTATGATCTACAAGATTGATTTTCACCTTTGTAAAGGCAAAGAAGAGAGATGTTATTAGGCTTCTAGGTTGAATGCTCTAATACAAGATATTGAATTTTTGCATATAGACAGATTGACTTGTATAGAGTTTTTCTCAGGAAGAAGAATAAAAAAAAGAACAAGATAGCACGAGGAGAGATATAGGTGTCAAATGAAAATTATTCAATGCTAAAATTTTGTACTACAAGACTCACCATATCCTTTTTTTTTAATCACGGTCATTTCAGAAATAAAAAACAAAAAGTAAAGAAAAAATAAACAAACAAAAAATAAATAAAAATAAAATAATAGATCATAATGGTGTCACATGCCCAATGATGAAAATGTATGAATATATATTCTTGATATTTATAGGATAAATCTTATATCCATGATTACTGACATAATACAAGGTACAAAAATATCTATTAATTGATAAATTTATAATTATCATCAAAAAATCCTGATATATCACAATTATATTAATAATCACTAAGATATCCGGGTATCCATAAAAAATCATTTTAAGAAAGGAAATATATAAATATTTCCATAATATATATGGATATAGTAAGATATATCTACGATATATCTTAATATAATTATGAAATATCTAGAAATATTTCATATATTTTTAATCTTATGATAATTTATATTTGAATCAATTTAATTCAACATTAGTTATATATTATAACATAATTAAATTTAAATTTTATTTTTATATTTAGTAAATTTGAATAAATTAAAATAATATATAATTATATATTTGAATTGGTAATTTACTATATTTCCAATAAATAAATGAAATTAATTTAATATTACTCATTTGAAATATAATTGAAATTTTATTTTACAATAAACTTGAAAGGTATAGGCATATATATATATACAAATTTTTTACTCACACACATAAAATAAGTAAATAATATTAATTAATTCTAATGTTTATATATTAAGATATAATTAAATAAAATGTTAGCTTGTATATTAAATATATCTAAATAACATATATATTTATAGTTAAATAAAAATTCTAATACATTTATAATAAGTAAATTATATTACAAAATAAATATTTATTATTCACTAATATGATATAATTTACTATTATATCATAAATTATATATATATATAATTTTTTATTATAACTTTAAAATATTTATTATACTTTAATTTTATTTTTAATTACAATATTACCAATCGATTTTTTTTTTGTCAAAATATCTAGGAATATATTATGATATATCTATATAAATTCATAAATCGACTTACTAATATATTTGTGATATTCAAAATTTGTTTCTTGATATATCAAAATATCCAAAAATATTCTAAGAAATAAACTAAAAGAATGAGCAACCAACAAAGGTTTTCTCAAAAATATCATAAAAATTCATGTCACATTTATGTCTCACAATAACTAGGTTTGACTCACCTATATTAATTTTGACTTTTAATAGAATCCACCCTAATGTTCAAACTAGATTCTAATTTTAGGTTAATAAAGTTGATCATTGTGATTTCTTAATAATGCACATCCACATGTTGATGGACAATAGCATATAAACTGTTACGCTAGTTGCTGGTTAAAGTAGGCATGACAACTGGGGAAGAACAGCAAATACTGTCACGAGGTCCACCAATTTTCAACATGTGAACTCTAAATTAAGACAAATCTTGTTGGAGCTTTATTCGTACACTGTTCAGTCAGTTGCATGTGAAATTTACACCTAATTATTTTTTTCACTTAATCTGATTTCACATACTTAAGGAGAGGCATGATTTATAAAGAAACATCATACGCACTGTATAAGGGCAGGTGATATTTTTTATTATTATTTTTTTTATATTTTTGATTGTGTACATTGTCAGTGAAATTTACTAACACTCCATTGATAGAAATGCTATTTTTTAAGGTAAAAAAGATAGTTACTAATATGTGTGTGTGTGTGTGTGTTTTAATTTGTATTTATTTCAAATTGAAGAACATTAATTCTTGCTTTCGATTTGTATCCACCCATACATCCACATCATGCTTACACATCATTTAACTCCCATACCTAATGCCAATGTAAACCAACACACCCAACAAAACTCTCCATCCCCCCTCGGGCCATATAAAGCAGCAAACCATGCATTCTCTCCATTAGCCACCAAAATAATAATCAAGGGCTCCTAAAAATATCACTCTCAATATTCATCTCTCCTCTTCCTAGCCATCCCTTGTTGTTTTCTCCTCCAACGCCCATTTTTATCAGAGCCCCGAAGGTTGATCTTTGGATACATTCTTCTTTCGCTCGATTTCTTTTCTGGGCCTTGCAGTTTGGGTTTGAAAATGACGGGGTTTCTGCATTTCTTGTTCGGAGTTTTCGGTGAGTTTTCTCGTTGATCGTCAATCGTGATTTTCGATTTGGGCATCACTATCACACCTGTTTAATCAATGGGGATCTCGTTTCTTGCAGGAAATGCGACCGCTTTGTTCCTCTTCTTGGCTCCAACGTATGATCTCCACAGACGGACTCCCTTCTTTGTCTTCTCTCTCGCTTTCTATCTCCCTTGGTTCTAGTTCTGAATTGATTGGTCTTTTCGCCTGATTAATCGTCGACCCGTTTTCTCTTTTCTGGCTTCACAAGGGTGTGCATGTATCTGGCGTATTTGCTTAAAATTGTTTTTTTAGCAATTTAGTTTAAAAAATTGCTGTGTACTTCTTGATCTTTCTCTGAGATCTGAGTATTGCTGTGTGGTCTACTTCAAGAATTGTCCATAAAAATTGGGTAGGCTACAGTTTCCATGTATAGCCTGTTGAAAGGCCAGCATGGATCATCCCTCTCGTGCAGTCAAGCCCCCACAATTTTTCCAGTTGAAACTGTTCCACCGCTATGATTATTTTAGGTGGCAGGGATGCTAACCGCGATCATTTCTTGAAATGGTAAACGATCTTATAATCGACGCCTCATAGTGTATATGAACGAATTCCGTAAATATACATTTCTAATGGTTATTATAATTGTTATTTTTATTTTTTATTTTTTTTTAATTTATGAGCGAACAAAAGAGAGAATTTCTTGATTTCTGTTACCTCAACCAAAAAAGGATAAACCACACGGTTCTTGATATTTTCTTCTTTCGGTACTTCAGTACTTAATATGAAGTGCTTAATTTGGTTCTTCTCTGATATAGGATCACGTTCAAGAGGATTATACGAAACAAATCCACAGAACAGTTTTCCGGAATTCCTTACGTCATGACTCTGCTCAATTGCCTCTTGTCGGCATGGTAGGTCTTCTTTTTCCCCCCTTTAACAATTTCCCATGGTTAATCGACCATTAGCTACTGTTAGACCTCCAAAACACTTTCATACTCCTCAGTCGTCCAATCCTACAACTTTCTTTGCTTTTTTTTTTAATTAATAAATGTGGTAAATTTGCTATCACGGGGAGTCCAGTTGGCAAACAAATCTATAATCCATAATTTATCTTATAAGATAATGAAATAAATGGTTTAGATTAATATTTCGGAATGGAGTTTTGTGGGATTAATGGGTTTGAAAAATTTTGGGATTGGAATTCTGAATGGAGCTCAATTAATGGAGATCAATTAAATTAATCAAGCGTTTCTTTATTTTTTTTTGTGTTATTTTGGCTGCAATGCCAACTACCAGGTATGGATTACCTTTTGTATCTCCAAACAATATTTTGGTGGCAACGATAAATGGCACAGGCTCAGCGATAGAAATCATATATGTATTCATCTTCATAATATATGCGCAAAAGAAGGAAAGAGCTAAAATCTCAGGATTACTAGCAATCGTGCTTAGTGTTTTCTCAGTTGTGGCATTGGTTTCCATCTTCGCCATGACTGGCAGCACTAGAAAGCTCTTCTGTGGCTTCGCTGCCACAATATTTTCCATCATCATGTATGGGTCACCTCTTTCTATCATGGTGAGCGAGCCAGCTAAGCTTGCAGGTATTTTCCATGCCGTTATCAAACAAGACTTTTGTTTAGTTGGGTCGTATTTGTGTTATGTGCGCAGAGGACTGTGATTAAAACAAAGAGCGTGGAGTTCATGCCCTTCTTCCTTTCCTTATTTGTGTTTCTCTGCGGCACTTCCTGGTTCATTTATGGCTTACTTGGGGGTGATCCTTTTGTTGCTGTAAGCATTTGTTCATGGCTTCCGCCATTAATGTTTCTTTGTCAGCAAAGAGTTCCCAGAAGACAATGTGACGATGATTTTTGCAGGTCCCCAATGGCTTTGGCTGTGGTCTCGGAGCCATGCAGTTGATCCTCTACTTCATCTACCACAACAAAAGCGGTTCTCAGAAATCTGGATCAGATCCATCACTTGAGATGGGTGCTGGGAAATCCAATCAGCATAAGCAATCGATGGTGGCCAATGGATCCCCACAGGAACTGGCATAAACAAAGTTTGTAAAAAATCAGTTATAAAATTACACTAGCTACTGCAAGAAAAAATCCTGTCAAAAACCAACACGAATATTATTTTTACTCATTATTTCTACCAGCACTAATATTATTTGAAATTTATCATTCCTTTCCAATGATACATAAAAGAAACATAGACTGTTTTTGTTAAATCAACATTAAATCTCCATTTTTAATGCGAAATATGAAATGCCAATATAATGGTTTTTTAATTTTCAGTTTTAAAAGTGCAAACTATATCCTATAAATAAATCATTGTATTGCTTGTAATAATATAGAATAAAATAAAAATTCACTTTTCAGATAATAATATCCCGCTGCTCCGATTAATGAATGTGAACTACGAGAATTGGAGCATCCTAATAAAATCTCTTCTCGGTTCTGTAGATTGTTGGAAGGTGGTTCAAGAAGGTTTCGAAAAACCAGAATTTACCGAATGATATACAGCAGCTCAACGAGGTACCATGCCACTGCACTACCGAAACCCTAATTTTAAAAAAAAATTAGGGTTTCTCAGCTCATGCTGAGGTACCGTGCCAACTTGCCATGGTACCGTGCCGGGCCAGACACAGAACGAGGCCCGGTTGACCTCATACGACACGACACGGTTGGTGCCGTGGACAGGCACAACACAGGCACGATAAATTTTCTTGTCGTGCCTCGTGTCGAACCGAGCTGGCCGCGCCCGGGTGACACCTCTAATTGGACCACACACATCCGTACATATAAGTTCTAGTGGCTTTTGAGCTCTTGAGCTTGACTCATTTGGAAACTACTTCTTGAATTACTTTCCAAGTAGATATATTTTGAATATTTGATCAGGATGACTAATGACTGGTAGTCCTCTCACCATTTACTTCTTGGAGAGTAGTTTCAATCCTCCGAAGTTGAGATGTCTAAACCAAAGATGCCAAAGTCAAAGTGTGTCTTTGTAACATACATTGAGATACTTTGTAAGTTCACTTTGAATGTCAGGCATAAATATTAGATTTTTTTTGCCATTGGCACTTTAACAATTAAATTATTCTTCTAATCTCTTATAGAAATAGTATTATCTTTTAGATGGATATCATAATTTTTATCTAAGAGATGTCCTAGACTCAAAATATTACTTTTAATGTTTGGTACATAATAAACATTAGAAATGAATTGATGATTTCCATTTTTTAATCAGATGAAAATATTACCTCTACCTTTCACTGCTATCTTTGATTCATTTCCAAAAACTATATTCCCACTTAATGATTCATTAAGCTCTACGAACATGCTTATTTTCCCACGTATATGATTGATTGCACTAGAATCTAGGTAACATGAGTTATCTTCACTTTTTGCATTGCCTTAATAAGCCAGCGGCAAGGTTTCACCATCTTGCCGTTTTTCTTTCACATAATTGGTATTTTCTTCAACTATTTTATTATTTGAAGCTCTACATTCTGAGGCATAATAGCCAAACCTTTTATAGTTATAACATTTAATATGCGACTTATCATACCTCGATCTGTAGTTGTCTCTCTCATAACCTCTTGTTGAGCTTTCTTCACTTTGAATATTGTTGTCATTATTATAGGACTTCCAACTTTGTCCACGTCCACATCCACGTCCATGGCCTCCTTAACCACGCCATCTTCTTTGTTGCTTTCTATCATTCTGAACATTATCAATCTGAGTTTTGAGTAATTGCTCTACGATCCCTTCCTTCTTCTTCCTCTTTTCTTCATAGGCTTGCAAGGAACCCATCAACTGCTCTATTGTCATGGCTTGAAAGTCGTTAGTTTCTTTAATAATATTGACAATATGATCGAATTTTGAATCTATAGATCGAAGAATTTTCTCCATGATTTTTTACATCACTTAATATTTCATCATTTCTTTTTAATTGATTTGTCACTGTTAAGACTCTAAAGAAGTAGTTTGAAAAAACTTCTCCTACTTTCATATTTAAAGTTTCAAACTTTGCTCTTAATGTTTGAAGACATACCTTCTTAACTGGATCTACGCCCTTATGAGGTTTGAAGCTTCTCCCATGTTTCTTTTGCCATCCTTGCTTCTGAGATTTTCTCAAAAGCATCTTCATCTAATCCTTGATAGATTAGATAGAGAGCCTTCTTGACTATCTTTCTTGAGTCTCTCAAACTAACCTTTTGAGCTCGAGATAAGGCATCTTCATTCTCTGGTTCGTCATGGCCTTTCTTTATTATATTCCACAAATCTTGTGATCCAAGGAGGGCCTTCAACTTAATGCTCCAGTTTTCATAGTTGCTCTTGTGGAGCAATGAGACTTAGAAGGGAATCATACCTCTATTCTCCATCACCTCGCTATTAACCACCACCTCTGATACCACTTTGTTGGAAAGAAAATGGAAAAAGATAAAAATAATAATAATAAAACTTTCTTAAATGAACACTTAAAAAAATGTTTCAACCACTTAAGAATGGAAATTATCAAATACAATAGAACTATTTATAGGTTACAAGAGCTCACTAAAATCTCAACTACTTTAGACTTAGTCTTTAACTTTGAATTTTGAATTTTGAAAATTTTGAATTTTGAAAATTCAAAGTTACATTAAATTCTCAACTAACTTAGACCAAGTCTTTAACTTTGAATTTTTAAAAATTAATATTATCATTTTTCTAAAATAAGTTTATATTTCATCAAAAACTACCATTTTTGGAGTGTAGAGATGAAGATACTATTTATGTTGCAAGCTGCAAAATATGTGGGAATTAGTTATAGAAGTGAAACCTCTGAACTCTAGAAGATAAAAAAAACTCCAAATAAAACAAATGAAGAAGATGGAATACAAAGGCTTGGGATCTATAATAGTTAAGAAAGCTTGGGATCTAATTATAGCTAAGAAAGCTTGGGATCTAATTATAGCTAAGAAAGCTTGGGATTTATTATAGCTAAGAAAGCTTGGGATTTATTATAGCTAAGAAAGGTTGGGATCTATTATAGCTAAGAAATTTTGGGAACTATTATAGCTAAGAAAGCTTGGGATCTAATATAGCTAAGAAAGCTTGGGATCTATTATAGCTAAGAAAGCTTGGGATATATTATAGCTAAGTATGCTTGATATATATTACAAAAAGAATTCCAATAAGATAAAAGAGATCGAGTGATCAAACTCCAATCCCTGAGAATACATATTGAGGATCAGAGGATAAAATGAAAGAAAGAGAATTTGACGATGAGATGAAAGGAGAATTATTGAGTATTTTCTCCACCAAATTCATGTTGAATTAATAACATAGTTCCTTACTTCAATAAGGATTACAGTGAAGATATTAGAAGAAGAAGAAGAAGAGATATGTGAAGAAGAAGAAGAGAATCTCGATAGAAGAAGAGAAAGAGCAATCACAGAAACTACAATGATATTCAATCAATCAAAAAAACAATAAAAATAGCTTATATAGTCACAATAAAAAAATAGTAATAAAAATAGTTTTATTAAAAACTTTGACCCTGTGCCTTTCTTTAATAAAAACCACTAACCTGATGATTTCAGTCCGATATATTTAGTAGTGAGCATGATATTATCAAACCCATAATATTGGAACGAGGTCCAATATCAATAATCTTCCCCATTTGATATAATCGATCTGAGTCCTAGCATTTCTCTTAGATACACCAACTTCTCTTTAGGTATTGACTTGGTGAATATATTTGCTAATTATTCTTTTGTTCTGTAGAAGATCAATTGTATTTCATTAGACTCAATTTCTTCTTTAATAAAATGGTATTTAAGTGCTATGTGCTTTGTTCTACTATGCATTACAACCTCACTAGCTATGGATATAGTGGACTGATTATCACATAGTATATTACTTGGGTCTTTTAAAGGTTCATCTAAATTAGTCAATAGTTTTCTCATCCATAAGACATGTGATGTTGCTACTGAAGTAGAAATATATTCAACTTTAGTAGTAGACAGTACAACTAAATATTATTTCTTGGATGACCAAAAAATAGTTGCAATTCCAAGAGTGAAGATGTATTCAGAAGTACTTCGATAATCTTCAAGACATCCTTTCCAATCACTATCACAATACACAAATATTTTTGTGTGATTGGTTTTGGAGTATTTTAGACCTAAGTCTAAAGTTTCTTTAAGATACCTTAAGACTCGTTTGGTAGCACTAAGGTTTATATGACTAGGTGCATTCATAAATTGAGACAAAAGAAGTACAACATATACTATGTCAGGTCGTGTGGCAGGTGCATATAGCAGACTTCCAATTAGGCTTCTGTATGTCTTACCATTAACTATTGTACCTTGGGCAAAAATTAATTTCTGGTTTATAACTAGATGTGTTGAGACTAGTTTACATCCACTCATACCATAGTTTCTTATTATAGATTGTATATATCTTGTTTGGTATACCAATATACCACTTGAATCTTGAAAGATTTCATGTCCCAATAAGTGCTTTAAGTTTCCTAGGTTTGAAATTTAATACTTAGTTTTCATATCTTGTCTAAAGGCTTCTTTTAGTTCAGATTTATTACTCTTAAAGATTATGTCATCTACATAGATTGACACAATCAATATTCTAGAATTGTTAGCATTTTTAATATATAGTTTTGGCTCACTATACTATATCTGAATCCTTGATTCAATAAGTAAGAGTTTTTTTGTTGATACCAAACACAAAGAACTTGTTTCAACTCATAAAGAGCCTTGTTTAATCTATAAACACAATGCTCAACCCCTTGTTTAACAAACCAAAGGGGCTGTTCTACATAAATCTCCTCATTGAGCTTATCATTCAAGAAGGCTGATTTAATGTCTAGTTGGAACAAGGCCTAATATTTCTGTCCAACTAAGACTATTAGAAATATCATACTTACTAGCCTAGTCACTGGACCAAAGGTTTCAAAATAATCTGTGTCATCCTTTTGGGAGTAACCCTTCGCTACTAACAGAGCCTTGTATAAAAAGTTGATTAAATTTCAGTTGGGTTTTAATCTTAAATAACCATTTAAGGCTAATTATGCATTTATTTTGGGGTAAGTGTACTAAGTCCAAGTGTAGATTTTTTCAATGATAGACATTTTTGTCTTAATTGCATCAACCCATACTTGATATTTTATTACCTCTTCATAGTTGAGTGACTCAACTGAGGAGTAATTACATCATTGGTATATCTCATTTAATGACTTATATTTAACTAGTGTAACTGTGTCATGAATTTCCTTTATATCCGACTCTTACTCAGTAGGGGAACATGAAACATACCTTGGATTGTTTTTTTCGTTATTACTTACTAATGCATCTATATTGCAGCCTTGTGTGCTAGTAGCTTTCACATCAGAATTTTGGAAGTTTTTTTCCCATTTTGCATTCTCAACAACAATCACATCTCTACTCACCAAAAATATTTTTGTTTCTGGTGAATACAGTCTGTAATCCTTGGATTGAAAACTGTATCCAACAAGAATATATTTTAGTCTTTTGGAGTCTAACTTGGTCCTAGTGGGTTTCAGTATATGGGAGTAGCACACACTCCCAAAAACTTTGAGATGTTAACACTGGGTTTCCTCCCACTTCAAGCTTGTAGTGGAGTGAGATTATCTAATACCTTAGTAGGACATCTATTGAGTAGGTATACTACTTAATGTATTTATAGCCTTTTCCCAATAGTGTTTAGGCATGTGTTTTTCATTCAAGAGTGTTCTGGCCATTTTAATTATACTTCTATTTTTCCTCTCCACTATACCATTTTGTCGTGGTGAGTAGGAGGTGATTAGATGTCAGTGAATTCTTCTTTGTTCACAAAAATTATTGAACTTCTGTGAGAGAAATTTATCACCTCTATCTGTTCTAAATGTTTTCACACCGACCAGATTGTCTCTCTATTAGGGACAGAGATATCTTGAAACGGCTAGGGGCTTTAGTCTTGTGTTTCAAGAAATACACCCACATGTGTCGAGTGTAATCATCAACAACAACAAGAAATAGTTATTGTTTTCTAAGGACTGGATTAACATAGGTTCACAGATGTCTACATGAATCATTTATAGTGGCTGGGATACTTTCCAGGCATAGTCCTTGGGAAAGCTCTATATGGACTACTTCCCTAAGGCATATTCTTCAAAAACAGAGGGGAATGCTTAGGTTAGTGGGTACTCCTTTCACAAGTTGATTTTTAAAAAGGTTTTTAAAACTCGTGTAATTAAGGTGGAAAAACCTTCTATGCTATAAGGATGCTTCTAACTCAACATTCATTGTTAATGCTTTGTCCATTGTTTGATTAAGGGTCAGTGGAAAACTCATTCCACTAGACATCTTTACTATCCAGAGAGGTTACTCTGACTCTTGATCAAATATATGACATATATTATTTTTGAATATCAAACTAAAACCTCTTTCCATCAACTACCCCACACTGAGAAAGTTTTGGTCCAGTGCTGAAACTAGCAAGACATCTTTTATAATTTTATCTCAAGTGGGAGTGGGAACAAAGACTTTGCCCTTGGCTTTCACCTAGACAAGATCTTTATTTCCTAATTTTACTTGTGAATTTACTACATGTAGTAAATCCACAAGTATATTTTGATTACTAGACATGTGGTTTGAACAACAACTATCCAAAAACCATGCATTAGGAAGGGGTTTTTTTATTTCAGTTACATAGAACAAGTGTTCTACATAGGTTATTTTCTCTGCACGACTAGCACACTATGTGTGTTTCAACCTACAGTCCTTTGAAAGATGCCCAAACTTTTTATAGTTTTGGCATTAGTTCTATTTTCTAAACCAACACTCTTTCTCGGTATGGTTGGTTCTCTGGCATATATTGCAAGATATTAATGATCCCTTAAAAGGATATTAGAGGTTATAGAAGAGGTATGAAGTTTATTTTTATTTCTATTTTTATTTTTTGAAACATACCTAGATAACCTCTTTTCTTTTACTTCTGTTACTTGGTTTTCTGCCTTCAATATCTGAATTTTTCATCTTGATTGCATGACCGATTCAACAGATGATTCTGCCCTCTTGAGTAATCTAGATTCATATGATTTTAAAGAGCTTAGAACTTGTTGAATGGTCAAGTTAGACGGGTCTTTTGTCTCCTATACTACAGCCACAATTGAATCAAATTTATCACGCTTACAAATGAGCAATTTCTCTATTAATCAGGTTTCTTTAATAATTTTTCCATGCATTTTCAGTTGATTTATTATATCCAGAAATTGAGTGGAGAACTTAGTAAGAGAATCTGAGTTGTTCATCCTCATATTCTCAAAATCCTTCTTCAATGAGTGAATAAGAGCACCTTGAGATTTTTTATCTTTTTGGAACTCTTCTTTAAGGATATATCAAGCCTCTTTGACTTGAGTACAACTTAGTAACTAAGGAAAAATATATTTACTAACTCCATGTTAAATAAATAGCAATGCTCTTGTATTTGATTTTCTTAATTTTCGTTCTTTTATTACTTCCTCTTCTTCCAAAGAAAAGAAGTTTGAAGGTTCTGTGTACCCCAATTCAACAAGATCACATATATCTTGAGATATAAATAATGTTTTCATTTCGACATACCAAAAATTGAAGTTTTCACCATCAAATAGGGGTATAGGGATAGACCCCAAGCTTGATGAACTTTGATTCTTGGATGCCATTCTATTCAAAGATTTTCAAAAAAATTTTGAGCAGAAAAATTAGGGATCTTGTAGAATTTGATGCTTAATTAATACAAATCCTTTAGATTTAAATAGATATGCACTATATCTTGAAGGATCCGTGAAGAAATCTATTTAGGTCAGAATGAAATATTCAGATTGTTTATTCTAGAGAAGCATTTGAATAATTGATTCAAACTACTTCAATCTCAAATAAATAACCTGCTCTGATACCAATTGTTGAATTAATAACAAAGTTCCTTGCTTCAACAAGGATATTACAATGAAGATATTAGAAGAAGATGAAGAGATCTGTGAAGAAGAATAACAATAGCTTATATAGTCACAATAAAAAAACATCAATAAAAAATGGCTTTATTAAAAACTCTTATCCCATGCACTTTCTTTAATCAAAACTAATGACCCAATGATTTCAATCTGATATATACAATATTGAGCCCGATATCATCAAACACATTATATTGGAATGAGACCTAATATCAACAATTCATATATCACATAGGATTTTTCTTCTTTCTCTTGCAATATATGCAAGAAGAATAATCACCATGAGAATGAATGCCCATACAAGTCAAAGTTTTAGTATTATGAATGAAAAATAGTAAGCTATGCAAAAGAAAAATCTCATAACTAGCAAAAGAAAAATTAGTAGAAGAAAATTTCATAACTAGCAAAAGGCTATAGATAAAAAATCTCATAACTAGCAAGCTAAGCAAAAGAAAAATTAGTAGAAGAAAATTTATTCTACCTCTCTAATTCCTCAAATCACATATTAGGAAATAAGAGATTATTTATAAACTTACAACCCTTTATAAGTTTATAAGTGAAGATGGGATATTGAGAGCTAAGTAAGTATGCTCACACCAAATGAAGGGCAAGTTATTGATTAAGTAATACTAATACATGATTTGGATCAAGACCTATAGAGTGAGGTTAGTAAATTCAAATATGGTACTAGCTTGTTTTTGAAGACAATCAATGCACTATAATTGATAAAGAATCCAAAAGCATTCTTTGGAAAGTTGAAATGTCTAGAAGCATAAGCTTTCCTCTCAACCTTAGCTATGAGATTGACTATGTCCTAAAAAATACAAGTAGTGCAATAATCATGTCTCACCACCAAGCCCGAGCCAAACTCAAAAGGCTAGACTAGATTTGAGGACATGGAGCCATTTTACATTTAGAATTCATTTGTCAAATCATATTTCATATAAATATTTTTGATATCAATATTTATTGACATTCATGAGTAAAAGAAATATACAATAAATATTTGCAAGATGACCCATAGCCTTTTTTTTTAAATATTTACATAAAATAGCATTTTATACCCTTTAACAAAACATTCCCAAAAAAATAATTAGAGTTACAACTCATTTAACAACATTCTATGAAAAGGTATAAATTTTTTATTTCAATACTAAGTAAATACATTTTCAAACAATGAAATGGATGCATGAGATAGAGTAGGTACTTATACTCCACAAGTTTTGATGACAACACTTTGTTTATGTGTTGTTATCTCTCATCCCTAATCACTCTGTATTTGTGCTAAGCATTTTCATGCTTAATGGTTCTATGAAATTCTCTTTTCATTTTAGTTAAACACAAAAAAATATATATATCTTTTTGAAATATGTAATTTCATTTGTCCATTTAGAAATCAACACACACACACACACACACACACAAAACTTTCACATATATGCTTTTATGATTTATTTGATCACTTTGAATATGAATTTTCAAATGCTAATATTTCATTTAAAACTCAAATTATACAATTTACACATATACTTATCATTTTGTCCTTGCACAAATTTAGCCAATACTTTCGGTACTAAGAATAATAAAATCACTGGCACAATCTTGCTAGGTTGTAGGATGCTCTAAAAATATTTATAATATAGTATGGTCCTGTTGGGATACTGACTAGTTACCAAAAAATTATTAGTGTACACTATCGATACTATTCGATTGGGCTACAAATTGGTATGTCACTATATTACATTCATTCACTATACTACTAGTTTTACCCTTATTAGAATACCAATCTATCTTTAACTTGAATATAAAGGATAAATTTTATTACTATATATATATATATATATATATATATATATATATATATTCAAATATTATACTTTAATGCTCATGAAATTTCATGGTAAACTATTTACCATTAATTTTCTCAGTCACTTAAAATAAAGAATATGTTATTTTATTTTAAATCATTTCAATAGTGGAATAATAATCATAAAAATTAAAATAAGGATAAAAGAATGATGAATGAACCAATTCATTTATGGTTTAAATGGAGCACAAATGCAGTGGTGGGAATATGGGTCGAGCCCGATGGGTTAGAGTGGGCTGGCCCGAAATTTTAGAGGGCCGGGCTCAAAAAATAAAGGCCCAAATAAAATTCGGGCTGCTTGGCCCGGTGCAAATAGGCCCGCAGGCCAATCGGGTTCGGGCCGGGCTAGCCCACCTGGCCCGTTTTTTTTTTATATCATTATTTTTTCTATCATATAAATAGAATATTTAGATAAAATTATACAAACCCTAAATCATTTCTTCTGTTCTGTTCTTCCCCTTTTCGTCTACGGCGCTACGCCCTCAGCCCTATCTCTCTCAAATTTTCATTTTTTCTCACCGATCTCTCTCGCCAACCGTCGATCATCTAAGAATCTCGTCGGCCGTCAAAGAAACTTGAATCTGCTCTGCTGATTGTTGAAGAATCACCGAGCTGAACAAATCGTCGCAGTTTCCGACTCAAATACTTGAATCTCTCGCCACGTGTAAGTCACTCTCTCAAGAACCCTTTCCTTTTGGTTTGGTTATTAGCTTTTAATGGGGTTTCCGACTTTACTGGAAATGATTCATGTTATTTTCCATTCTCCTTTTTTTCCTTCTTCCTACTATTATTTAAAAATCTATATATTTAAAGACATGACGTTAAGGCTGATTTTATTCTAGAAGGAGCAAATAATCCAAGGCCAAAATTGTACATCACTCTCACTATTATTTTGGGTGGTCCATTGTTACCTTTAATGGGCATGCTTATGTATAGATATGCTTCCATGAGCAAGTTGTCATTACACAAAAATATAATAAACCTGTCTAAGATAATTAGGGTTATAGCCTTACTTAAATGATAAAAATATAAGACGGGGATTACAGTAGAACCGAAAATCGAATCATTGATAAAACAAAATACTATAATATATAATGTAACATGCAAATTAAAGAGATGTAAAGAAAAAAAAACAAAAAAATCTTCAAGTTGTAGTTTTCCTGTCAAGGACACAATCACACAACTTTATCATTTATGTCTTATATCACTTTTCTATACAATATATATATATATATTTCTTTACAAAATAAATTTATAAACTAAATCTAAGTTTTTTTCTAATATTATGTATCTAATATTTTTCTAATTCTTTCTCTTTTATATCAATGCTTTATCTTATTTTACTGGCCTTATTTCGTCTTGCAGGCTTGAATCATTGGGTATTGCTATTGGGGTAATGGGGTTGTCTTCTTGGACTATTGGCAATTATATTTCAGTATTTTAATTTCACATCAGATTCAAATGTAAGTGTATTGTCTTATAAAAGTTTCCAGCTCATGGTTTATTTTGATTGTTTTTCCGTATAATTTTAATATTTGAAATGTAAATTGTCAACCATTAAATTTCTAATTGTATTTCTACAGCATGCATATATTCAAATAGATGTAATTTTTATATTAATTTTTTTATCAAAATTTTCTTTTGTTTTTTTAAATCAATAACAGATTTACATTATGGCATCCTCTAGTGTTGGAAATGAACCAACTTGCGTTAGTTGTGATGATGAAGATTGTGAAATATTGCCAAATGCTAGTTTTGTGAATAACTCTAATGTTGATAAGTGTCATGAGACTATAGAACCACAGACCAAAAGGGCTAAGACTTTGACCTCTGATGTGTGGAATTGTTTTGTGAAAATTGGGGTTGGTAAAGATGGTAAGGAAAAATGCAAATGTAAGGCTTGTGGGAAGGAATACACTTGTGCAAGTAAATCAGGAACTTCTCACCTTGCACGTCACATTCCTAAATGTCACATGGTACCTCAATTTCATAATATAGGAGGGATGCTAATTGATTATGAAGGGAAGTTGAGAAAGAGAAAATTTGACTCCAAGATAAATCGAGAGATATTGTCTGAATTGATTATTGCACATGATCTGCCTTTCAGTATTGTTGAGTGGAGGGTGTTTAGAAAGTACCAGAAATTTTTGAATGAAGATTGTAGAAGTATTTCCAGAAGAACAGCTAAATGTGATGTGATGAAGAAATATGAGATTGAAAAAGAAAAATTGAAGCAACAATTAGGCCAAATTCCGGGTAGAGTGTGCTTGACTTCTGATTGTTGGACTGCATGCACTAATATTGGGTATATCTCTTTGACTGCACATTATGTTGATAAAGATTGGAAGCTTAAGAGTAAAATTTTATCATTTACTCACATGCAACCTCCACACACTGGTCATGATTTGGCATTGAAGGTACTTGAATTTTTAAAAGATTGGGGAATAGAGAAAAATATATTTTCCATTACTTTGGATAATGCATCTTCAAATGATAACATGCAAAACATGTTGAAAGAACATCTATGCTTGTCAAATAGCTTGTTACTTAATGGAGAGTTCTTTCATATTAGATGTTCTACACATATCTTGAACCTTATTGTTCAAGATGGTTTGAAGGTTGCTAGTGATGCATTGCTTAAAATTAGGCAAAGTGTGCACTATGTAAGGGCATCAGAGAGTAGGAAGAAACAATTCTTTCAATGTGTTGAACAAGTTGGTGGGATTGATACATCAATTGGATTGAGATCAGATTGTGTTACTAGATGGAACTCTACTTATACAATGCTTGAGAGTGCAATCAATTATCGTCGGGCTTTTCATAGTTTGAGTTTGATTGATAAAAATTATAAGTGGTGTCCATCTAATGATGAATGGTTTAGATCAATTTCAATGTGTGAATTCTTGAAGCCATTTTATATAATGACCAACTTGATTTCCGGATCATCCTATCCTACTTCTAATTTGTATTTTGGGGAAATTTGGAGGATAGAACTTCTCTTGACATCCAACTTGGCAAATGAGGATTTGTTGATTCAAAGTATGTGTAGTAGGATGAAGGAAAAATTTGATAAGTACTGGAGTGAATATAGTGTTGTTCTTGCATTTGGGGCTATTCTTGATCCAACCAAGAAGCTTAATTTCTTAAAGTATACTTATTCAAAACTTGACCCACATGGCTATGAAGAAAGATTAGAAAGGGTTAAGAAGACTTTGTATGCACTTTTTGAGGAGTACAGAAACAAATGTGCATCAACTAACTCGACTCATTTTTCTTCTAATGTAAGTCAACCACCAATTGTTGTTAGAGGAGAAAGGGAGAAAGAGAAGTTGCCTACATATGACGTAAGTTTCCTTTAACGAAATCCATTTTCTTTTTTAAATGAAATATTTATTTGTTTAATGTAATATTTATTTGTCATTTGATAGGATTTTGAAGAATTTGATTGTCAAGAAACTAACAATTATGGAAAGTCTCAACTTGATCTCTACTTAGAAGAGACAAGAATTTCCTTCTCTGGAAATTTTGATGTGCTTGGTTATTGGAAAGACAAAAGCAATAGATTTAATGATCTTGCAAGGATGGCATGTGATGTTTTGAGCATTCCTATAACTACTGTAGCATCAGAATCCGCTTTTAGTATTGGCTCCCGTGTTTTGAACAAGTATAGGAGTTCTATGCTTGATGAAACAGTCCAAGCTCTCATATGCACCTGTAATTGGTTACTTGGTTTTGTTGGTAAGTTTAAATTTTTTATTGAGGATTCATAATAAGTATTTCCTTTATGCAATTACTTATTATTTATTAACTTATGTTTGTTTTATTTTTAGATGATGATGATGACTCAACCGACATTGATGATGTACATCTTTCTAATGTGGACTCAAATGTTGCTGTTGGAGGTGATGATGATGAAGATTAGGGGAATATGGATTTTATTTGAAAATTTGGATTTGTATTTTTATAGATATTATTTAGTTGTTCTACTGTTTATTAGTTAGTTTGTTAACTTTGTTGAATATGACTGCATGCAATTTGGTTGCTATATATATATATATATATATATATATATATATATATTAAAATATGCTTTATGTGTAATTGAAGAGTATGCAGTTTTTTAGCTTGCTTTAGCCTTGCCATGTTGATGAGAATGAGTTTTTACATAAAAATATGACCGCATTCAGTTTTCGCCTATTTTAGGCTTTTAGCCCATTTGGCCCGTTTTGGCCCACAACCCATGTAGGGCCGGGCTGGGTTTGCTAATTGCTGGCCCGAATAAAAATGGGCTGAAGTGGCCCGACCCATTTTGGCCCACGGCCTGAATGGGCTCAGCCCGAATGGGCTGGGCTAGCCCATTTCCCAGCTCTACACAAATGTATATCCATATAAAACTTTTTAGATTTAATTTGAAAAATAATCACAAATCCAACATAAAGGAATAAGCATGAAGGACAAACATAAAACTTAAAACAAGAAGATAATAAGAAAGAACAATACAAAAACAACTAGTGAACCTTGATTTCTATCTTCGGAATCACATTTTTGGGTTTGGCTTCCTCGTCACCAACCCCTAATTTATCACAAAATGTCATATTATAAAACAACCAAACAAATACATCACTATAAATATATAATTTTAGTAGGAATTGGAATCATCTCAATTGGATCATCCAAACTCATGTTATGGTATTTTAATGTCAAACAAGTCGGTATATCCAAACTTACGCACTTATTGTTATTCTTGATTTCAAATATCTTAGCTTCAAAATTTTACAAATTTTACTCCTATCAATTTAAAGTTATGGTTATAAGGTTTCTTCTCTAAATGCAATCATTAAATTTAGATGACTTATGCTCAAGTTATGACACAAAACATATATCCAATTTAGTTTGCAAAACAAAATCATATCTTTATGGCATATAGTTTTCCACTTTGATGGATTTCTAGGAACTTTAGGGTTACAAATTGGATAAAATCCTTTCAAGTAAATTATTCTTCTATAATTATAGTTTACCTATAATTTTGAATCATTCAATTTAGTTGAATGAAACTCAACTTATAGCTAAAACACCACCAATTACACCCAAAACATAACATATCCATAACTTACGTGAAACTCACACTTAAGCCCTTATTAGAGAGTCATAAATCTATAATTTTCTCATGGTCCCTTCTACACATTTTTAGGGCTACCTCTTGTGGTTCTTTATTAGAGAGTCATAAATTCCAAAATAACTTTTTCCATTTTAGATCACCAGTATGAAGTCTTCGAATCTTGATACATTTTGATGCTACATGGAAGCATAGTAAAGGATCCACTATGTGCCTTTTCAAGTATGGATTTCTCAAATTTATCATTATCAGGTGCATAAACTTGATCTTTATAAAATAAGATTTCATTATCTTGCACTAAAAATGCAATTTCTTTACCCTTACTATTTTACTTACAAGTAGAGGTGTCAAATGAGCTGGGCCGAGCAAGGCTAGCCCGACCTTTTTTTTAGGCACAAATGGGCTGGTGTACTGTGCCAGGCACAACATGCTGCTGTATCGTGTCATGCATGGCACGACATGGTTCCATGGAGGGTAGGCCCGGCACGGTCCGTGGCCCAAAATCTACCCAGATTCTAACCAAGTCGAGTGTTTTTTAAAATAATTAAGGTTTTGGGCATCGTGCCACCAAACCGCCATCGCTCGTTGAGCATCGCTTGATGCATGGTCACCCATGCCGTGCCCACATGCCTTGCACTCATGTCGTGCCTGGCACGGCATGCGGGCCGAATGCCTTCGGCATGACACAACCTGATTCATGCCGAGGGTTCACCCGGCACGAGCTCAAGCATGGTACTATAGTGTGCAGTGCCGTGCTAGGCATGTTTGAACCATTCCGGGCTTCAGTACGGGCTCGGGCCGCCTAACCCATTTGACACATGTACTTACAAAGACATAAATCTTCTTATCACTCTTTTATGCATGTAGCACTTGATTCAACAAATCCAATTTTACTATCAATTTTGCTACTAAAGCACCATAATCTAATAATGATAAATGAGAATTCAATGCTTATAGTGCTTGTACTAACTTTCTACTCCGAGCATCTGCCACTCCAATAGCTTTCCAAGGGTGATAATCAATGACATAATCATAATTATTGATCAATTCCATTCATCTACATTATCACAAGTTAAGCTTTCGTTGTAAAAAAAAATACGTAAGACTTTTGTGATCAGCATAGATGAAATACTTTTCTCTATAAAAATATTGCTCCATAGTTTCAATGCAACACAATAGTAGCCAATTTCAAATCATGTTAAGGGATATTCTTTTCATGTAACCTGAACTGTCTCAAAACATAAGTTATTATTTTACAATTTTGCATAAAAACACATTCGAGCCTATTTAATGAAGTATCACTAAATATTATATATTCTTTATTGTAAGTTAGAGGTGTCAACAGAGTCAAGCAACCAGGGTAGAGGTGTCAAATCGACCGGGAGGCCCAAGCATTGTCCATGGCATGACACGGTTTAATTGTGCATGGCCTGACAAAGTATGGTTTAGCACCATGTCTAGTCTTGGACCATGCTACCCCACTATATGGCTCATACTATGCTAGGCCAACACAAGCTATGTCAAGCCAGCACAAGCTATAACGAGCTAGTGCAAGCTGTGCCTCGTATCGTGCTAGGCACGACTCATATGCCTTTTCAGGTGGCATGATTTACCAACTACGTCTGGGTCCCAGGTCATGAATCATGTCCCATTGGGTGACCACATGATTCGGAAGGTTTCTTTTTTAAAAAAAAATTTGGCCATGTGGTCAATTGAAATTGTCCGTCCACATGAGCCAGCCATCCATTACATTTTCGTGAAATGTGGTTCCAGCATGGATAGTGATAGGTTGTGCTTGTCATTATCAATGTCGCCCTTGCAACACCAACTAAAAAAATGTTTTTTAATCATGATTTTTTGTAGTCATCAAATTGATTCTATTGGCTACAAATACTAGAATCTATCGACTGTCGTGATTCTAGCTTATTTAACTTACAAAAATAATAATAATAATAAATTGAAAAAAATATTTTATAATAAATTTTAATTTTTTTTATCTATAAATATAGAAGAAGAAATGTAGAATTGTAGATACTCATTCTCAATTTCTTATTATCTCTGTCTAACTCTCTTAGTTTCCTATATTTATATCTTTTAACTTTAAGTGTAGTGTAGTCACTCTTTATTTTATCATATTATTTTGTAATATATATATTAAACATACATTTATACATACAATATACTATACTTTTTTTTATTTCAATTTTTGTTCAACTTTCAATGCTTGTGCATATGGAAATGGGATGGATGATTCATGGTGGTGTGGGTGTGCTTCTCAGCATATGCAAGTGCAACACTACAAGTTTGTTGTGTTAACCTCCGACTCTATGGATTAGAATTTACAAAGAAGTGGTTTGTAGGAATGGTACAAATTTTTTAATTATTTTATTACACTACTACTTTAAAACATAGAACTTCATAATTTTTTTACAACTTTTATTATTTATTTTAATAATATAACTAAATAAAATATATCATATAGTGGATTTGACTAAAATGAGTATCAAATTGACGTAGGTCTAGACATAGATAATAATGATAACCCTACTGAAAGGTATGAGGTGGAAACTATGTTTTCTCCAATAGTCTCGACCTAAACCCATATACAACCAAAAAATAAAAAAATTAGGTGAACATTAGTAGTTTAAGAAGACTTTAAAATAATAAAAACTAAAAATTTTAAAGGTATCGATAAAGAATCAACACAATGTATATATTATAAAAAAATATACATATGTAGGAGTGTATGTGAGACGGAACCAAAAAACATGTTGATCAATACACTAAAAAATATTGTAAATTAGATCCAAGAAAATCCAAATTAGTAGTGATGATATTTTAAGCTGGATCTTGTTCAACTTAGTATTGACCTCCTTCATATACTACAATGATATTGGGAATGAAGACATGACCACACTAGTTAACATTATGGATCTCCTAATTAGAATTTCAGATGATTTTAAGGTAGTCAGTATTATGTAAACATATTTTCAACCAGCTTATCATATGATTCCTAGGTCCAAAGATAGAAATGACATAATCATATTTTATAAACTAAAAAAATTATTAAATAAGGTGATTTTAGTGTATTTTCTAAACTTTGTGAAGTGATTTTAGTGTATTATTAAATAAGGTGATTTTAGTGTATTATGTAAAAAATTATTAAATTATTAAATTATTATAATAATTGATAAACTTTGTGAAGTGATGCCTTAGATGGGAGAAAAGTAATAGATTCATCATATTTCTCATGTCACAACTTGGTTATACTTTCCATAAACCTATTGAGTAGTTTTAGTATCTGTTCTTGGTTATGACTATACAAAACTAGTCATGAAAATATTTGTACACCAGGACTTTACCACAAATTTATTATAATCTTTTTATTGTGCAATACTATTTTCATAGCTACAACATTTTCATTGAGTGGTAATCAAACTATCTATAAAACATAATCATTATCATGACCTTATTTTCATATTATTATATTCTAGTACCCTACTTGTATAAAAAGATCATAGTATTTTCTAATTTTGCAACTTAATCTATACAAAACCAAAAATTACATAACACCAAACACTTTTTAGTTAGGATAATATTTTTTGCCATGAATTTGTAGTCACAAGAGTAAATGTGTAACTCATAGCATTCTTGATTTTGTGGCTTTGTCTTAATGAATGTAAATACCTTAATAGCAATCATATTTCCCACTACGATATTGTGTTTCAAACAATATTTATATTAGTTGTGGTCATTCTCAGTATCATGATTTTATCCTAGAGATAAATACTTAGTTGTGATGTTCCTATCTCAAATATTTTGTTCTCTAGAGAAGAGTTACTTGAGACATGAGATTACTGTCACTATGACTTTTATACTTCATAGAAGATTCAATGAGACAAGAAAGTCATGACCTCAAGCCAGCATTATAACTTCCAACTTAAAAAATAACACAAAATTTCAAAGTATGAAAGCAATACTAAGAGTTTTTTGAAAAAAAAAAAAGAAGGGGAATTAGATCTCTAGCCAAAAGCACACAAAACCATTGGTGTCATCCCTTCAAACGCCCATTTAAAGGTAAATATAAGGCAAATACAAGCAATAATTAGTTGGGATTATAATTTGAGACTTAGGTACTCACTAGGGCGGTCTTTGGGAACCCTCAACCCCATTGGAAATCATGCCAAATATCTCGCATGAATTCTTTACTAATATTAGGCTAAATTGGGATCTAAAGCTGGTTTGATTTCTTTGGGTTATGCTGATGTGAATGTATAACATTAAGATTTATGATAATATTGTGGTTTAAATTATTGATGGATATGCATGCTAATTAGAACTAAAATTTAGTATTTTCACTATATCATAGGTATATGTATGTTGGTTGTGGTGAATAGTGACAGACATGTCCCGGTACACACCCATGGTGTAAGATAAGAAGGAATTAACAACCCTTCTAATCATAATGTATGAGATAAATATGTGTTTGAAAACTCGAGATTGAGGTAAGTTTAATTGTTATGTGTAAGAAATCAATGAAACAGAAAGTACAAACATATTTAAGACTAATCTATAATGATAATTCTAGAAAAAACTAACTTTTAAGTGATGTGTGTGGGGTAAGAAGAATATCAAACCTAGGAATCTCACCATAGTTGGGGAATCATGTGTTGGTTATGACAAACAATGATAAGTATGTCATAGGATACAAATAAGGTGTAGAGATGGGAATGACCCATGAAAGGAATGATGTGTAATTTTAGTGATGAAATATTGAGGGTACAACTATGAGAATATCATCATTAGTAGTGATAGTCTAATGATGATGGTTAGTATATATGCCAAGAGGGCACTAGAATAGTTTTATACTAATCTACCTTTCATCTTCTAATGATTGAACATAATATTATCTAAATACTAAAGAAATATAATCATATACAAGAAAGCGAGCTAACCTAATAGTATAAATATCTTTCCAAAAACATATGTCTATCTATTCAACTCGGGCAATAGTTAGTTTATCATTGATTGGTTAAATTCCAAACATAAATATGTTGGATTGATATGTAAACTTAAGTTAACTTTTACTACTTATATGACCAATATATTGTGAAATTGTTTAGAATGAAAGATTAGAGATGTCAAATGGGTTATGTCATGTTGGCAAATCCTATTTTAGAGTAACTTAACTATGCCTCTATTTTGTGTTGGGCACGGTATGGTTCGGATTTCATGTCTTGCCAAGCATGGCATGAGAAGCTTCACCCCTAGCCTGGCATGACTCATTTAGCCCACAAAATGCCAGGTCATATTGAGCTATACTCAGCCATGCTGATTCCTTTCGGTTTGTGCTAGCATAAATCGGATCATATTATTTTGGCCATTTGGTCTGAAATTTTTAATTCAAATAAAATATAATTTTTTTTATTTTAATTCATTATAAATTTTTTATAAATATTATAATTAAAAAATAATAAAATATAAAATAATCATGTAACATATAATACATATACTAAAATATATATTTATAAAATTAAAATATGATACAGTGAGACATAACTAATAAGATGAAAAGAACAATATAATAACAATGTATAAATCATAATGAAATAAATAAATGATATAAATAAATGATATAAATAAATGATAAAAATATCATCATAGTACATAAATCATTACATCATATTCGTATAAAACAATCAAAAATCACATAAATTATATGTTGTATAAGTAATTTGTTTTTACTTAATAATCTATTTTAATATTTTCATGTAAGTGCAGGAAAGGAAATATTAAAAGCCAATGGATGCAGCAGTAGCACAATAATGGAGGTCCCGCTGACTGAAATTTTTGGAGCACAACCTGATGCGTTCCATGATCCGACCCGCTTCGATTAAATGAACCGGATGTTTATTTTTTGTATAAAATGATTTGTATTTATTTTTCGGGCGGCTGTTTTTTGACCCGGTTGAACTGTTCATCATCTCTTCTCCTCTCTCTGTGCGATTTCACGACTGCTCTGTGATGCATAATGAAAGATGTTTTGTTCTTTGTTTTAATTTGTAACGCATAAGCATTTTCTGGTGGAGGTAGCTAGTCATACTGAGCGACTAGCGAACCACGTTATTTCTGTGTTGATTTCTTGTTTTGATTCTGTTGTGGATGCTTGTGGATTGGGATATATATATATATTGCTTGTTTCTGTGTTTTCTGTTGTTTTCTGTTCTTAATCTCACTACCTGTGGAAGCGCGATTGCCCAACAATTAGTATTAGAGCTTGGTTTGGGATTTTTCGAGCAATTGTGCATTTAGGGTTTGAGATTTCTCTGTACAAGCAATATTCTGTTGAAATAGCTGGAACCCTAAACACCACGATTGAGAAATTAAACGGTAGAAATGGGTTTAGTATGTGGCAGATTAAAATGCGAGCGCATTTGAAAAACTTCGATATTTGGAGTCCTCTGGTTCAAGGCATCGGTCAACACACTGCTGCTGCTCTTGGAATAACCGAGGTTGAGGCTTGGAGACGTGAAGAGAAAGCACACTCCACTATTCTGTTGAGCTTGTCGGATGAAGTCATTGCTGAGGTAGCAGATGAGGAATCTGCTGTAGGACTGTGGCTCAAGCTTGAATCTCTGTACATGACTAAATCATTGACGAACAAGCTTCTATTGAAGAGAAGGCTGTTCACACTGAGGATGCAAGAGGAAACCTCTTTGAAGAAGCATTTGGATGACTTGAACAACATCCTCATGGACCTTAAAAGGGTGGATGCTAAGGTGGATGATGAGGATGTTGCACTTCTACTCTTGGTTTCTCTTCCTCCTTCCTATGAAAATTTTGTTGAATCCCTCATTGTGGGAAAGGAGGAGATCACACTAGAGGATGTTCGGGCTGCCCTACACTCCAGAGAGATGAGGTAGAAGGCTGCGGTTGAAAAACTTGAACAACATCCTGCTAGACTAGTGGTGTCAAACAGGAGGCCACAACCTGTTCCATTTAAGAAGAAGGGAAATAAGATTCAGAAGAGGTCAAAGGAGGGTGACATTTGTCACTACTGTAAATAGAAAGGGCATTGGAAAACTGAGTGCCCAAAGAAGAGAGCAAGGCTGGAACAACGAGGTCAACCTAACCCCCCACCTGCTGCTACTGTGACTTTTGATGATCTGGATGATGGAGAAGACTTTGTGTTGGTAATCTTCACAACGATCGCAAGATCAGATTCTTGGATTCTGGATACTGGTGCTTCCTTCCATATAAGCACTCACTTGGAGTGGTTCAGCAAATATGATAAGGAGGAAGCTGGCCATGCTGTGGTGGGGAACAGCCAACCATATAAGGTGGTTGGAATCGGCACAGTCAGACTGAAAACTTGGGATGACCAGATTGTCTCACTTTCAAATGTGAGATATATCCCTGAGATGACAATGAATCTCATTTCTCTCGGTATTCTAGATGATCAGGAATATTCATTCAGTGGTAGAGAGGGAACACTGAATGTTTACCGAGGAGATGATGTTGTACTGAATGGGCAGAAAACTGAAATGCTATACACACTGATAGGTTCCACAGTGACAAGGGCTATTGCTGTCACATCCTGAGAGCCAGCATCTGAAGACAAAGTTGAACTTACTAGACTGTGGCATATGCGGCTAGCACATATTGGAGAGAAAGGTATGAAAATTCTCTTTGATCTTAATCTTCTTGTTGGTCATAGAGTCGGTAAATTAAATTTCTGTGATCATTGTATTTTTGGTAAGAAACATAGAACTAAGTTCAGTAAAGCCATACACTGCACAAATAGTATTTTGGATTATATCCATGCTGACTGTTGGGGCCCTTCTATAGTCACATCTCTTGGGGGTGCTCGTTTTTATTTATGTTTAGTTGATGATTACTCCAGGATGTCCTGGGTATTCATGATGAAACATAAATCCGGGATTATTATAAAGTTTAAGTAGTGGGTTAGCTTAGTAGAAAATCAAACACAAAAGAAGGTTAAACTGTTACGAATAGATAATGGTCTAGAATTCTGTTCGTCTGAATTTGAGGAATTCTGTAAGGACAAAGGTATTGCGAGACACAAAACTATTAGGGACACTCCTCAGCAGAATGGCATTGCTGAAAGAATAAACCAAACTCTTCTGGAGAGAACAAGATGTATGCTCTCTTAATTAGGCTTAGGCAAAGAGTTTTGGGCTCAAGCTGTTAATACAGCATGCCATCTGATAAACATATCGCCACATAGTGGAATTAACTTTAATATTCCATTTGAAGTGTAGACTGGTAAACCTGCAGATTATTCCAATCTGAAGGTGTTCGGGTGTATTGCCTACTATCATGTAAATGATGGCAAGCTTGAACCTCGAGCACGCAAGGGAATATTTGTTGGTTATGGTGATGGAGTCAAAAGGATTCCGTATCTAGTCATCATCTGAAAAGAGAGTTATACTCTCTAGGAGTGTTACATTCGACGAGAGAGTCATTCTGAAACAAGTACCTAGTCATATTCAGTTACCTGATGTTCCTCAAGCTGAACTTAAGGTGGAGCTAAAATCTGAATCTGTAGCTCCAGGAAGGATGCCTGTTGTTTCTAGACAAATGATAGCTAATCATGAAAATGATGCTAAATCTGTTATTGAACCTGATCTTGAAACTATACCTGAAGAGTCTATTCCCTACTGTATTGCAAGGGATAGACAAAGGAGGGTGAATGCACGTCCTCCTCTGAGATTCAGCTTTGATGAGTTTGTAGGATTTGCCCTACAAGTTGCCGAAGAAATTGACATTCCTGAACCATCCTCCTTCAGGAATGCTGTTAATTGTCTTGAGTCTGAGTCATGGTTGGTTTCCATGAATGAAGAAATTGAATCTCTTCATAAGAATGGTACCTGGATCATTGTACCTAAACCAAAGGGAATAAAAATAGTGTCTTGCAAATGGATTTTCAAGAAGAAAGAGGATGCCTCAATTGCTGGTGGTTTAAAGTTTAAGGCACGTCTAGTTGCAAGAGGGTTCAGTCAGAAAGTGGGTGTTGACTACATAGAGATATTCTCTCCTGTAGTTAGACATACCTCAATAAGAGTGCTTCTAGCATTAGTAGCACATCAGAATCTTGAACTTGAGCAACTAGATGTCAAAACTACTTTTCTTCATGGAGATCTCGATGAAGAGATCTTTATGAGCCAGCCTGAGGGTTTTGAGGTATCAGGCAAGGAAACCCATGTGTGCAAGCTTCTAAAGTCCCTTTATGGACTTAAGCAGTCTTCCCGTCAGTGGTACAAAAGATTTGACTGTTTCATGACTAGTCATGAATACAGTAGGTGTGACCATGACTGCTGTGTTTATTTCAAAATGCACAAGGATGAGTCATATATCTACTTGCTATTGTATGTAGATGATATGCTTATTGCTGCCAGAAATAAATCTGATATTCAGGAACTGAAAGATCTCCTCAGTTCTGAATTTGATATGAAAGATCTTGGAGGAGTAAAGCAAATTTTAGGTATGGAAATATTCAGAGATAAAATTAAAAGAAAATTGTTTCTTTCACAGAAACAATATATCCAGAAACTTCTATCTAGATTTGGAATGGTTTCTTGTAAGCCTCTTCCACACCATTTGCTTCAAATCTCCATCTGACATTAGAATATTATCCTCAATCTGAATCTGATAAGGAACAAATGTCTAATGTTCCTTATTCTAGTGCTGTCGGGAGCCTCAAGTATCTTATGGTGTGCACCCGACCTGATATTGCTCATGCAGTAAGTGCAGTGAGTAGGTTTATGATAAACCTTGGTCAAGAGCACTGGAAAGTTGTTAAGAGGATACTTAGGTACCTCAAGGGGAGTTCTAATGTTGGTCTGATATTTGGTAATTAATCTGAACTCTTGTTGGCAGGATATTCTGATTCTGACTATGCAGGAGATGTTGACAGTAGATGGTCTATAACTGGTTATGTCTTCACTGTATGTGGTTTTGTAGTTAGCTGGAAAGCCACACTGCAATCTTCTGTTACTTTATCTTCTACTGAAGCAGAGTATATGGCTCTGACTGAAGCTGCGAAGGAAGGGATATGGCTGAAAGGTTTTCTCAAGGACATTGGTCTTTATGAAGAGGTTGCAACAGTCTTCTGTGACAACCTCAGTGCTATTTGTTTAGCAAAAGACCAAGTGCACCATGAGAGGACAAAGCACATTGATGTGCGATATCATTTCCTTCGATCTGAGAAGAGGGTACAAGTAAAGAAGATTGCAACTTCTGATAATCTAGCTGACATGTTTACCAAACCTGTTACTCTGAATAAGTTAAGACACTGTCTTTACTTACTGATCATATCAAATCAGATGTAGTCTTTTTGGACTACCTGTTTATAGAGAGTGTCTCTCTATCTGTATGCAAAACAAATTAAGGTAGAGATTACTGTATATGTAATTTGTTTTTACTTAATAATCTGTTTTAATATTTTCATGTAAGTACAGGAAAAGAAATATTAAAAGCCCGGGGATGCAGCAGTAGCACAATAATGGAGGTCCCGCTGACCGAAAATTTTGGAGCAGAGCATGGCCCGTTCCAAGATCCGACTCGCTTCGGTTAAATGAACCGGATGTTTATTTTTTGTATAAAATGATTTGTATTTATTTTTCGGGCGACTATTTTTTGACCCGGTTGAACTGTTCATCATCTCTTCTCCTCTCTCTGCGTGATTTCGTGACTGCTCCGTGCTACATACTATAAGATGTTTTGTTCTTGGTTTTAATCTATAACGCATAAGTATTTTCTGGTGGAGGTAGCTAGTCGTACTGAGCGACTAGCGAACCACGTTATTTCTGTGTTGATTTCTCGTTTTGATTCTATCGTGGTTGCTTGTGGATTGGGATATAAAATATTGTTTGTTTTTGTGTTTTCTGTTGTTTTCTGTTCTTAATCTCACTACCCGTGGAAGCGCGATTTCCCAACAATATCAATCAGTATCTATGGTATGGTAGTGCAGGTGTAGATATAAATCATCATCATTATGTATGTATATGAAGATATCACTAGTGGTAGCCTCAATATCATCGATCTCTATATCCTATGAATTATCATCTATCATCATCTCTTGTGTCTTATTTTAATTATCTAATCTCAAATCCTCTTAATCCTTCATGCATACAAGTGCCTCTATGATATTTGACCACAAACTTGAACTCCTATCTTAAATAATATTAGTTACCATAGAAAAAGTAAACTATGATGTGATTCTAGATACAGTGGGGTTAGTAGATAATATTTCATCTTAGATAACTCGAGATAGGTCAATTCATATGATTTTCAACTAAGTAAAATATTTAATTTCTTTTTATCATTATGTGATGATAAAATAGTAATTAGTATCTAAGTACCGATATAACTTGTCCCTATTCGATGGACCACCTTATTATTTTTCCCTAGCTAACTAAATAGAGAAGTCATTATCTCTAAACTTAGTATTCATGTCTATACCTATTGTCCATTTTTAACTACTACCATACCTAGTGTCATAATATGTAAACAACTTAGTTAATTTTTCATTAATGAAACCTTCAAGTTGGTATTCCTAGTTCATGCATGTGGATATGTATATCAAAATATTTTCTACCCTTTCCACCTTAATCTTAAGATTCATATATGTAGCCAAAATAATATATAGTTAGAATGGAGACTAGTATTTCAGATATTTTGTATCCATCTCAACAGTCATGACACTAAATCTAAGGTGACCTCATACTTGCTAAACATACTACTAATATTACATACATGCCCAAGTGCAATACAAATGGTGAGAGTATACATAGACAAACATATATTTGTTATTTTATAAAAAATCTTTAGGAATTTCATAAAAAAAAGTTGTATTCCTGTTTGAATCATTAATAATAAGTTCATCATTTCTACAATTGACGTAGTCTAATTTTATGTGTTGGTAGTTAACAGATGACTCCAACATAGAGTATGTATAATTCTAATAGTATATCACATCTATTTAGAATTTTTTTAGGCCAAAGATAAACATAGACAGCTAAAATTCTTATTGTATGTTAGACATCATAAGATATTTTAGTAAATTTTTTATTTTGTCTAATATGAGACAAAATACTTTTATTCTTGGATGTACTATTAGTTTAATAATATGACACATGCATCTAACATGAGAAATGTCACCTAATAGCTCATCTCTAATGATCCTAACAAACATACTAATAGTTATTCTATTATTAGAAGTATTATCAAAAGTAATATTAAATATTTTACTTTAAATATCATATTCCATAAAGATCCACATCATACACTTATATATGGAAGGGTTATCATGAGGATTAAGATTATCATGAACCCTAAAATTATTTTTTAAGTTTTTATTTGGATCTAAAAAGTGGGTAGTGAGGTATGCGATTGATACATTGTTGTAACTACTCTAGATATCATACATCATATATGTTACTATATTTTCTAAATGTAATAATTATTAATTATTTTTCTAACTGTAATATTTTATTATGTCATTCCTACTAGTGAAGCTTGAAATCCTATGATAAGTAGACTAGAAGTAGGTTTCATGTTTCCATAATGATGACTATCCTAGGTTCCACTGAGAATCTAATTAGAAGACTCTAGATCATAATTAGGTTCGGTATACATTCCCTCCCAAAATCATTGTGATATATGAATGAGATCAACGAAGTTAAACCTAAACTAGATCTAACTTAAAAGACTTTGATGCTTAGTTGGGTTTACCCGAGATCAAATATACTATATTTTTTGGTACATTAATGACATGCCTCTTAAGGTGACCAATGTCATATATATTTCTACATGTGTATTTCATTTGGTTATATATATATATATATACACACACACACACACATACATACACACACACACACACACACATATATATATATATATAGTACCGATTATCATTATTTTATTTTAAAGTTAAACCTATACATTAATGATGCCCCTAAAATTTTTATTTTTTTTATTTTAAAGTTCATCCATAGTACTACTGAAGTTTCCTTATTTTTTTTTGTTTTTTATTTAACAAATAGGTTTGGGTCTATACTATTGGAGAAAACCTAGTTTTAGCCTTGGACCTTTTGGTACGATTATCATTATTATTTATATTTATATCAATTTCAAAATCATTATAATTATATCCACTCTTTACCATTTTTTATAAATATTTCTATTTATAAAAAAAATTATAAAACTTATTTAAAATAAAAACACAAAAAATTAAAAAGATAAATGTACCATAATAACTATATTGTAAAATACCATAGCACTTCTAATCTCAAGGCTCAGCTAAAATTTCCAGACTCTAGTTGCAATTTGAAAGTTGTACAGTATATACCATAATACATATGCATAACCATAAAGAATAAATAAGGTACTACAACAATAAATAATATTTGTAAAAAACATTATATTTAGGAATTAGGAAAGAACATAGAGGAGATAGAGTCTTAGAAATGAAATGAGGAGAGGAAATTTAGAATGAAAATTCTAAATTTCCTAATTTCTACTTATAAAAATTTGAAAAAATGTAAAAATATTTTTTACAATTTTTTTTTTAATTTTTTACTCCAAAAATCTAACAAATATCAAATTTTTTAGCTTATATTCATTGGAAATAATCTAATGGCGATCATTTTTCTAAAAAATGTTTGTTAATGGTGGTGACAATGATAGGCCACACCTATCGTAATTATTGTTAGGCGATTACCTGACAAGGGATGACCCATGAACTGAGACCCACTCATGCTTGGTCACAAGTCACTAAGCTAGTAGACTATGCCACTTGGCTTGGCATGTGGGTAATGTTTGACCCAACATGAGGCATGGCCAACTCCAGCCTATCCAGTATGAATCATGCCTTGGGCTGGCATAGTGCAAGACTAGGCATGGTACTTGACTGTGATATGTCTTGCCAAGCATGACTAAACCATGTGTCGTAGGCCACGTTTGTGCCGCCTGGCCTAGTTGACACTTCTATGAAAGATAATTTTTTAATGAGTTTTTAGGACCAAGTCATAAATGTTAAGTTTTTATACTATAATAAAATCATAATAACATTCTCATATATAGTCATAATTAAAATGTTTGAAGTAATATTTTTCAATTATTATAAAGTTGGCTCACTGATGCTTTTAATAAACCCCAGGATCAATAGATAAGAGTCATTGTATGTATACCAAACTCATGGTGCTTACTTTAGCACATGCATAGCTTTATTTAATATAATATAATATGTGTGTATGTGTGTGTGTGTGTGATTCTAAATATTTTATTATAAAGGCACGGGTTGATCCATATAGACGTCTTCTTTTAGACTCCCATTAAAAAAGACTAACTTTATAACTAATTGGTATCAAGGACTACCCCTTTGTCCAGCCCATGTTATTAGTAGCCTTATTGTTTCCATTTGTGCTACTAGTACAAATGTTTCTAAATAATCTGTCATAACTCATTGTTTATAGCCTTTAGCAACCAATCTTGTATTGAAGAATGGTTTATTGCTTTTGGTCAAACTTTTCAATTTGTACAACCACTTGACATTAATTGTATTTTTTTGGAAGTTTCACTTATGTCCATGTATTATTTTTAACTATGGAGTTAAATTCGTTTTTCATATCCAATATCTAGTCATGATGATGTACAACTTATTCAACATTTTGAGGCTACATAGTAATGAAGTTACATCATTTATAGATATCTTCTAGAGTTATATACTTGATTGGTATAGAAGTGAAGTTGGGAAGAGAGTCAAAAGAAGTGGTGGATGTGGAATCAAACTTAGAAGCTTTAGTTTCTAACCTAGAAGGTTTAACAAGCACTGAGTTTTTTTCATGTTGCATATTTTTAATTTGATTTATTTTATTTAACTCTTGGAGAGATTTTAAAGATTGCTTCATTTGTTTCTAGTCAGCATATACACTCTATAACCTTTAGAGTTTTTACTAAATCCTACTAGGATGGATCATTGACAGGTAAAATCTAGTTTTTTTTCTATTTTATTTTGGTACTTGGGAGTAACAGAGACTACTGAATACCCTTAAATGTTGCAGTGATAGTTTCTTCCCAGTCTAAGCTTAAATAAGGATGACACGGTTTAGAGAAGATGTAGGATATTTATTGAGTAAATAATTGTGTTCACTGCCTCTACCCAAAAATATTTGAGTAGATTTTTTTTGCTCAACATAGTGCTTTCCATTTCTACCATAGTTTTATTTTTTCTCTCAACTATGTCATTCTATTGAGGTGTGTATGAGAGTCATTTGTCTAGCTATGCCCTTACTAGCATAGTACTGTAATTAGTGAAAATCTTAGAGATGAATTCACTTTTTCTATAACTTTTAATATTCCAGAGTGTTTTAAACCATATTCTAAAGTTTTACAAAAAAAATTTAAAAGATTTTGATTTGAGTTTTAAGAAGTATACTCACATCATCCTAAGAGTGATTATGTATAAATAACCTGAAATATATGTTGCTTGCAAGTGACATAGTTCACATTAAGCCTCATATATCTATATGTGCTAAGTCAAGAGAATATAGTGATCTCTAAGAAACATCCTTGAGAAAAGGTAGCTTAGACTGTTTCTCCATAGCACACTTATTACATATATACAGTGGGTAGACCACTTACCATATTCTTATAAGCAATGAGTTATAAGCTCTTATAGTTCTAATATTTAAATCTCCTATGCTAAAGGTTATAGAGTTGTGATGCTTGCATGTTTAATGCAGTGTGAGATCATGTGAAATATTAATAGTTGTTGGGTAATTGCGCTTCCACGGTAGTGAGATTAAAAACATAAACAACAGAAAACACAGAAAAACAAGCAATATAATCCCAATTCAACGAGTATCCACGACAAAATCAAAAACGAGAAAATCAACACCGAAAATAACGTGGTTCGCTAGTCGCTCAGTATGACTAGCTACATCCACCAGAAAACACTTATGCATTACAAATTAAAACTAAAACGGAAATGTCTTACAGTATGCAACACACAGCAGTCGTGAAAATTCACGCAGAGAGAAGAGAGGGATGATGAACAGTTCCACGGGTCAAAAATAGCCGCCCGAAAAATAAAATTACAAATCATTTTATATTAAAAAAAATATCCAGTTCATTTAACCACAGCGAGTCGGATCATGGAACGGGTCAGGCTCTGCTCCAAAAATTTCGGCCCGCTGACCGAACAGCAAGACCTCCGTTATTGTGCTACTGCTGCATCCTCGGGCTTTTAATATTTTCTTTCCTACACTTACATGAAAATATTAAAACAGAAAAACATTTTGTTATACAAACAAATTATTAAATAAAAACAAATTACATATACACCAATCTCCACCTTAATATGTTTTGCATACAGATAGAGAGACACTCTCTATAAACAGTTAGTCCAAAAGGGCTACAACTGATTTGATATGTTCAGTAAGTCAAGACAATGTCTTAGCTTATTCAGAGTAACAGGTTTTGTAAACATGTCAGCTGGATTATCAGAAGTTGCAATCTTTTTTACTTGTACCCTCTTCTCAGATCGAAGGAAATGATATTGCACATCAATGTGCTTTGTCCTATCATGGTGCACTTGGTCTTTTGCTAAACAAATAGCACTGAGGTTGTCACAGAAAATTATTACAACCTCTTCATAAAGACCAAGGTCCTTGAGAAAACCTTTCAGCCATATCCCTTCCTTCGCAGCTTCAGTCATAGCCATATACTCTACTTCAGTAGAAGATAAAGTAACAGAAGATTGCAGTGTGGCTTTCCAGCTAACTACAGAACTACATACAGTGAAGACATAACCAGTCATAGACCGTCTACTGTCAACAGCTCCTGCATAGTCAGAATCAGAATATCCTGCCAGCAAGAGTTCAGATTCATTACCAAATATTAGACCAACATCAGAAGTCCCCTTGAGGTACCTAAGTATCCTCTTAATAGCTTTCCAGTGCTCTTGACCATGGTTATCATAAACCTACTCACTGCACTTACTACATGATCAATATCATGTCGGGTGCACACCATAAGATACATGAGGCTCCCAACAGCACTAGAATAAGGAACCATAGACATTTGTTCCTTGTCAGATTCATATTGAGGACAACATTCTAATATTAGATGGAGGTTAGAAGCAAATGGTGTGGAGAGAGGCTTACAAGAAGCCATTCCAAATCTAGATAGAAGTTTCTGAATATATTGTTTCTATGAAAGAAACAATTTTCTTTTAATTCTATCTCTGAATATTTACATATCTAAAATTTGCTTTGCTCCTCTAAGATCTTTCATATCAAATTCAAAACTGAGGAGATCTTTCAGTTCCTGAATATCAGATTTATTTCTGGCAGCAATAAGCATATCATCTACATACAATAGCAAGTAGATATATGACTCGTCCTTGTGCCTTTTGAAATAAACACAGCAGTCATGGTCACACCTACTGTATTCATGACTAGTCATGAAATAGTCAAATCTTTTGTACCACTGACGGGGAGACTGCTTAAGTCCATAAAGGGACTTTAGAAGCTTGCACACATGGGTTTCCTTGCCTGATACCTCAAAACCCTCAGGCTGGCTCATGAAGATCTCTTCATCGAGATCTCCATGAAGAAAAGTAGTTTTGACATCTAGTTGCTCATGTTCAAGATTCTGATGTGCTACTAATGCTAGAAGCACTCTTATTGAGGTATGTCTAACTACAGGAGAGAATATCTCTATGTAGTCAATACCCACTTTCTGACTGAACCCTCTTGCAACTAGACGTGCCTTAAACTTTAAACCACCAGCAATTGAGGCATCTTTTTTCTTCTTGAAAACCCATTTGCAAGACACTATTTTTCTTCCCTTTGGTTTAGGTACAATGATCCAGGTACCATTCTTATGAAGAGATTCAATTTCTTCATTCATGGCAACCAACCATGACTCAAACTTAGGATAATTAACAGCATTCCCGAAGGAGGATGGTTCGGGAATGTCAATTTCTTCGGCAACTTGTAGGGCAAATCCTACAAACTCATTAAAGCCAAATCTCAAAGGAGGAACTATGTTTACCCTCCTTTGTCTATCCCTTGCAATGCAATAGGGAGTAGACTTTTTAGGTGCAGTTTCAGAATCATCTTCAATAACAGATTCAGGATCATTTTCATGATCAGCTATTGTTTGTCTAGAGACAATAGGTATCCTTCCTGGAGCAATAGAATCAGATTTTAGCTCCACCTTAATTTCAGCTTGAGGTACATGAGATAGCTGAATAGGACTAGGTACTTGTTTAAGAATGACACTCTCGTCGAAGGTAACACTCCTAGAGAGTATAACTCTCTTTTTAGATGGTGACCAGATACGAAATCCTTTGACTCCACCACCATAATTAACAAATATTTTATTGCATGCTCGAGGTTCAAGCTTGCCATAATTTACATGATAGTATGCAATACACCCGAACACCTTCAGATTGGAATAAACTGTAGGTTTACCAGTCCACACTTTAAATGGAATTTTAAAGTTAATTCCACTATGTGGCGATCTGTTTATCAGATGGTATGTTGTATTAATAGTTTCAGCCCAAAACTCTTTGCCTAAGCCTGATTGAGAGAGCATACATCTTGTTCTCTCCAGAAAAGTTTGGTTTATTCTTTCAGCAATGCCATTTTGCTGAGGAGTGTCCCTAATAGGCTTGTGTCTATCTATACCTTTGTCATTATAGAATTCCTCAAATCAAGACGAATAGAATTCTAGACCATTATCTGTTCGTAATAGTTTAATCTTCTTTTGTGTTTGATTTTCTACTAAGCTAACCCACTGCTTAAACTTTATAAATGTCTCGGATTTATGTTTCATCATGAATACCCAGGACATCCTGGAGTAATCATCAACTAAACATAAATAAAATCGAGCACCCCCAAAAGATGTGACTCTAGAAGGGCCCCAACAGTCAGCATGGATATAATCTAAAATACTATTGGTACAGTGTATGGCCTTACCGAACTTAGTTCTATGTTTCTTACCAAAAAAACAATGATCACAGAAATTTAACTTACTGACTCTATGACAAACAAGAAGATTAAGATCAGAAAGAATTTTCATACCTTTCTTTCCCATATGTGCGAGCCGCATATGCCACAGTCTGGTAAGTTCAGCTTTGTCTTCAGATGCTGCCTCTCCGGATGTGACAACAATAGTCCCTGTCACTGTGGAACCTATCAGTGTGTATAGTGTTCCAGTCTTCTGCCCCTTCAGTACAACATCATCTCCTCGGTTAACATTCAGTGTTCCCTCTCTACCACTGAATGAATATCCCTGATCATCCAAAACACCTAGAGAAATGAGATTCATAGTCATCTCAGGGACATATCTCACATTTGAAAGTGAGACAATTCGACCATCCCAAGTTCTAAGTCTGACTGTGCCGATTCCAACCACCTTACATGGTTGGCTGTTTTCCACCACAGCATGGTCAGCTTCCTCCTTGTCATATTTCCTGAACCACTCCAAGTGAGTGCTTATATGGAAGGAAGAACCAGTATCCAAGATCCAAGAATCTGATCTTGTGATCATTGTAGAGATTACCAACACAAGGTCTTCTCCATCATCCAAATCATCAAAAGTCACAGCAGCAGCAAGTGGGGGGTTAGGTTGACCTTGATGTTCCAGCCTTGCTCTCTTCTTCAGGCACTCAGTTTTCCAATATCCTTTCTGTTTATAGTAGTCACAAATGTCTCCCTCCTTTGACCTCTTCTGAATTTTATTTCCCTTCTTTTTGAATGGAACGGGTTGTGGCCTCCTGTTTGACACCACCAGTCCGGCAAGATGTTGTTCAAGTCTTTCAACCGTTGCCTTCTGCCTCATCTATCTGGAGTGTAGAGTAGCCCGAACATCCTCTAGTGTAATCTCCTCCTTTCCCACAATGAGAGATTCAACAAAATTTTCATAGGAAGGAGGAAGAGAAACCAAGAGTAGAAGTGCAGCATCCTCATCATCCACCTTAGCATCCACATGTTTAAGGTCCATGAGGATGTTGTTCAAGTCATCTAGATGCTTCTTCAAAGAGGTTCCCTCTTGCATCCTCAGTGTGAACAGCCTTCTCTTCAACAGAAGCTTGTTCGTCAATGATTTAAGCATGTACAGAGACTCAAGCTTGAGCCACAGTCATCCAGCAGATTCCTCATCTGCTACCTTAGCAACGACTTCATCTGACAAGCTCAACAGAATGGTGGAGTGTGCTTTCTCTTCACGTCTCCAAGCCTCAGCCTCGGTTATTCCAAGAGCAGCAGCAGTGTGTGGACCGAAGCCTTAAACCAGAGGACTCCAAATATCGAATTTTTTCAAATGAGCTTTCATTTTAATCTGCCACATACTAAACCCGTTTCTGCCATTGAATTTCTCAATCGTGGTGTTTAGGGTTTCATCCATTTCAACAGAATATCGCTTGTACAGAAAAAAAAATTACAAACCATAATAGCACAATTTCTCGAAAAATCCCAAACCAAGCTTTGATACCAATTGTTGGGTAATTGTAGAAACAACAGAAAGCACAGAAAAACAAGCAATGTAATCCTAATTTAGCAAGCATCCACGACAAAAATCAAAAACAAGAAAATCAACACCGAAAATAACATGGTTCGCTAGTCGCTCAGTATGACTAGCTACATCCACCAGAAAACACTTAGGTGTTACAGATTAAAACTAAAATGGAAACGTCTTACAGTATGCAGCACACAATAGTCGCGAAAATTCACGCAGGGAGAAGAGCGGGATGATGAACAGTTCCACGGGTCAAAAACAGCCGCCCGAAAAATTAAATTTCAAATCATTTTATATTTAAAAAAACATCCGGCTCATTTAACCGCAGCGGGACCTCCGTTATAGTGCTATTGTTGCATCCCCGGGCTTTTAATATTTCATTTCCTGTACTTACATGAAATATTAAAATAGAAAAATATTTTGTCATACAAACAAATTATTAAATAAAAACAAATTACATATACAGCAATAGTAATGCTTCTATTTTGAATCATTTTAATTTTATAGAGAATGATTCTAGAATTATAATCGAATATGACACATTGGGTTTCTTCAAAGATGAGTTTGTAACCTTGTGGATTAGTTGTCCTACACTCAATAAGTTTTTGATCTAGAGCATGAACAAGAATTATATCTTCAATAACTTTTTCTTCATTTAGAGTAGTTATTTTGACTCTTCACTTTCTATTTATAGATATAAGGCCACTATTTTTCTCCTTTGTGAATTTATAGAAGATTATAAAGCCAAAAATAAACTTATGTTTTCAAATTTGTGGTTTGAACAACCATTATCTAGAAACTATATGTTAGTTAATTTATTATCAAAGAACTTTGAGATGAAGAATATATTTTCTTCTAATGGGTTATCTTCAGTACAACTTGCTTGTTGAAGGCCTTTGAATCTACTATCTTTTTTTACATGACCATACCTTTTATAGTGAAAGCACTATGGGTTTCCTTCATGTCAATAATTTTTTTGTAAGTGACTATTCTTCTTATAAATGTTATATGAGTAGGAAGAACAACCCTCAATGTTTAGAATGTTACTCTATGCATGACTCTTACCTCTAGCTATTTACCTTCCTTGATTTGTTCAATTTGTATTAAGAGTCTTTGCTCAAATAACTTTAGAAAGCCCCGGAGTTCTTGGACACTGAGTTGTTCAAAATCTTTATCTCTTCAATTATATCAACTATAGGATCATACTTATCAACTAGATTAATATGAGGCTTTTACCAATCTCTTCTCAATAATATCTTTTCCATTCAGTCTCATTCCTAGGTTCTCAAAGTCTTTTATGATAGACTAGAGCTTGACTGCTCTAGCTCTCTTATCCCCTTAGAACTTTTAATGGGGTATATTTTATGCCTTATTAGATGTATTATACCCCATTTATATTATTGGAAAAAAGGTGTTGATTACTTTTTGTTAGATGAGCATTGAGGCTTAAGCATCCAATTTTTCTTGCTCTTTGAGTAGAAGTTTACCAACTTTTACTAGAATAGTGAGAACTAGTAGTTCAATGAACCCATCTTTTTTTAGAGTTCACACATCTTGTGAATTATAAAGTATTTTCATTTTAACACTCCAGAATTCATAGGTTTCTCCTTCAAATAAGAGGATCGAGATAGATCGAGAGTGAGTAGTGAAGAAATTTGAGAAAAACATCTCTTATTTCAATATATCTAAAACTCAATCTATATAAAAGCAGCACATGGATACCCCAAAGTATTTAAGCATCACTTATGAAATAATGAAAAAAAAATAGGGGAATTTATTTTGTCCATAGATAACTTCATACCCTTGGTGGCATGAATCAAATCCCTAATTAAGTAAGATTCAAGGTAGATACAAGCAACATTTGATTGAGTTTAGGTTTCAATACCTAGATCCATGCTTGGGCTTGCATTGGAAACTTTTGATTCACATGAGATGCCTCTCAATTTATCTCCTAGAAATTATTCCCAATATTAGAATAAATTGATGTATAGGATGAATTGTATACTTGTATTTGATAATTAGATTATTTTTATATGATTGATGTTTGTGTTAATATTATGTTATTGAATACTAACACACATATATATATGTGTTATAAAACTTATAATAGATTTTTTGCTATATCATAGTTTTATGCATGTCGGCCATGACATATGGTGATAGGTATGATATTAGAGATGCTCATGCATTGTAGTACAAATATAGTGAAACCCCTTATGACCTTAACACATGGGATAAATCTATGTGTAAAAATCTGAGATCTAGGTAAATTTACTCATTGTGAATATGATACTTACAAAGTCAAAAGCTTGAACATGATTATGACCAATCAAGTATGCATATTCTAGAAGAACTGGAATTTTGCAATGTAAAGGTTAAATAAAATTTCTAACCCAAAAGTTTCATTATAGTGTGAAATTCATGTATCGATCATATAGGATAGTAATAGGTAAATAGAAGTTGACCTGTATGGTTGTAGCAACCCTATGAGTCTAATTCTCTTGAATGATATCTATATGTAACATTCATAGAAAAAAAATATTAATTATTATGAGTATGAAAATTATGAAACCAGAAGTAAAAATTTATTTAAGACAACATTATTTCATTAGAGGTTGGAGAATAATTCATGTAAGAAACAATCATTAATTATATTTGATGATTTGCCTAAAATGAGTAGATATAATGAACCAAAATTGGAATAAAGTATTGTTTCAATGGTAAAATATAGATGGGACACTATAAAAAAATCATCTTTGATAGTGATATAGTCAAAGAATGATAGCCAAAATAATCTAACTTTCATTCATTACTCAAACACAACATTGACCAAAGACTAGAGAGATATTCTTATACATAAGAAAGTGATCCAACCCTAGAATCTAAGTTTTTACCGATAATTTAAGTTTATCGACTCAACTTGAGAAGTAATTGATCCATGGTTAAGTGCTCAAACTATGAATTCAAATGTTATGGGATTAATATTTGGACTTACATCTATCTATGACTTGTATGACTCATATACTTATGAGTATAAATTAGAAAAGAGATCACCCAATGAGGTTTAGGGTAAATGTCAATCACAAAAAGATTTGGCATGCTCAAGAAGTCATAATAAATTTTTACACATGAGTGTGTTCCATGACATACATGTCATCATCTACCATGGTCAGCATGAATAAGCCTACGAAGTAAAAAAAATCTTAAATAATTCTATAAAACATTCATATTCATCAATATATAAACCATAACATTGATGCAAATATAAACTTTATAAAATTATATATCTATCAAACACAAGTATATTTATCAATCATAGATGTCAATTCATCCTAACATTAGGAAAGATTTAGCATGAGATATTTTGAAAGATAACTTATGAAATTTAGGGTTCTCAATATTAGCCCAAGTGATAAGTTCGGTCATAAAGTTTTTCTCTATTGATTTTAGACAAAAAAAAATAAAAAAAAATACTAAAATAAAAGATATATATAAGTTACACAATCAAGAAATACAAATTGAGGTGCAGAATTAAGATTTTAATATATAGACTACTAAAAACAAAATTATCTTTTTTCATAGACAGTTATATCAACTAAAGTTAACTAATCAAACTATTCAATCTCGGCAATGATGCTAAAAATATATTGTAACTTTTTATAAAGCCCATTTTTTAAGCTTAGGCAGATTTTTAAAATCTAGTTCGACTAGGGTTTCTCATCATACTAGTCTTAGAATTATATAAATCATATAAGTAGTAAAGTGAACAAATGTATGTAGAGATTATTGATCTTATAAAGATTATGTATGTAGCTTGATCAACCAACTATCAGACAACTAATACTCTAGTTGAAAGGATAAGACTTGATATTAGGTAATATTCTTAAATTCTAGGGTTGGTTTATTCTATTATGTATGATAACTTATCTAAATAGTTTGGATATTATTATAATTAGTTACAAAATGAATATATGATTAATATGGAAATTCTTTAATACCCTATTGGAATACAAGATAGTTATCAACTATTGGGTACTCCACAATAATGGTTCCATTATAGTTGTTCACTCAGTACTTTACTACTAAAATGATAAAGTATTTATTCTCGAGGGTCATTCACAAGTCTATACCTTTTAAGTAACTTGTCAACTACCCTTGATGATTACTTTATATGCCATATAGATATAAATTGATTTGGTATTAAAAATTTTTAGCTTCATAAATATTGTACTCACACAATTAATATTTATTTTCTTTTAAATCTCAATTGTGGTAGTCATATGATAAAAAGTAACTCCCAGGACTATCATCACCTTATGAGTCACCTTTAATCACTTCTCTCTCATGGACACATCAATCGAGGGTTAGTTTTTTTAAAAGAATTCACAATGGATTAACTTATAAACATCTTTATGCTTTTAGCTTTCTAAGTATCATACTCATATGATTAGCAATCCATAACATTGAGTTTTGGTGAATAGATTTTTTTTATGTGGCATGATCAAAATATTGTCACTTTCTTATTATCATTATATATGAGTGTACTTCATGACTTACCTTCCATAAATCTACTAATAATAAAACTTTAATTTTAGTTCTACATAAATACTACATTCATCAATATTCAAACCATAAAAAAAATCCAAACATTAAAATCATATATTAAGCATCCATCACACATAATCAAATAAAATAATCTTAGACCTCAATTTAACCTGACATTGGGGAGGAATTTATACAAAATGATTGGAGATTAATCTCATGGAATTTTGGTTTCCCAATGACAACACTTTGCACGTGGATATCTCATTTAAATTTATATAAAAAAAAATCCTAATGTCTTGGAATTAAACAAACTATCCAGAATACTCAATAATGCCTCAGATTATTTCCAAGGGTGAGTTAAAATTTATTCTTCCTTTAGGGTTTATGCTTATACCTTGCATTACCACTTTGCATGTGGATATCTCCGAGTGTTCAGAAAAAGTTTACTTTCAAAATCATAACTTTTCATCTCTTTTCTTGTGCAATAGAATCTCATTTAAATTTTCATGTTTTCCAATTTTATACTCGAATGATTAGATACAAAATTAATTCAAAAGGCATAACTTATAGGAATGAGTCATGGCTTTAGTATATTTATTGTTTAGAATGTTATGATATTGGAAATGATCATTGATATATATTTCATCTCTCGAACACAAAGTTGTGTTGAGAATAGGCTATGGCTTTAGTCTCTCTTTTGCATCAGATAGCCATGGTGTTAGAAATGGCTATGGCTATATATTTTGCCTTTATAACACTCAGTCATGACACTGGAGATGACCATGACTTATGCATTTCATCTATGTAATTGTTCAGCATTCAAATTAATAAATATTCTTGAGTATTTTCTTGCTTTTAGATAATGTATAAGCATAGGAATGAACCATTAAATTTGTGGGTGTAATATATAGTATATGTGATGATTCTACTACCTCATTAGTATAATCATTCATGACTTTGAAGTCTGAGTGAATTTTGATAAATAGTTATGAAATTGATAAGTTTTTTGAGGTTTTAGCTAATTGATAGATTATGAATTATCGAGGTATTTTGCCATTCATTATTGGCCAAAACTTTACTTAATTAATGATGATAATCTTTATATGTGATGACTCTACTACCTCATTAGTATAATCCTTTAATTGAAATATATTCTTTGTAGTAGTAATATTATCATAGAATCACAACTATGCTTATCTCATAATAATTAAATGCCTAAGATATTAATTTTATGTCATAATAACTAAGTATCACATTGGTACTAAAAGTTGTGGCTACTTCCTAGCATTATGATTATATTTGACAAAGCTCTATAGTCTCAAGTTAGAGTCATAGCCTTTTTACAAAGCTTTGACTTTTAAATTACAGAAAGTTACAAAGCAAAAACTACTCAAGCCAAAGCCACGATAATTATCCACCACCATGACTTTTTGATACAAAATATTATAAAGGGTATTTTTTGGCTGAGAAAAGAAATAGAGGCCCCTCCTTCAGTGAACCAACGGTAGCTAGTGAAGTACCGCACACCTATAGGGCACATTGATATAATTTATAATTTATAAAATTCCAAAAAATTACTTAAAGTCAGAAGATCAATAAAAAAATTATATTTATTATTTTAATAAAAATAGAATATTATAAGTTAATAGTAAAGATCTTATTTTAATTCTTAGAAAATTTTAAGTTAATATTATTTAATTCTTAAAAAATTTTGTAGGGACAAAAAATAAAACTTGAATTCAAATTAGCTCAGGGTCAGTTTGGTAATACTTTTCAAAAGTGTTTATAAGCCAAAAAAATTTTAAATGTTTTTAGGACATAAAATTTTATTAGTAATAACTCTTTTGAAACACTAAAAGAATACTTGAAGTGTTCTTTTAATAACCACACCAAGATATTTATTTTTTAAATTATCAAAAAAAATTTGATGTAATTAAAACATTTAATTATTTATCTTTGAATATTAATTTATTTTCTTTTAAATTTTATGAAAATTTTGAATTTTTTTTAATTCAAAAATTTCAAATCTTTTTGTAAATATTTTTTTAAAAGATTACTCTAATCATAAAAATATATATAATTTTTATTTTTAATAATATAAATATTTACTTATTTATTCATTAATTTAGATATTTTTATAAATTTTTTTTATTTAACCATACAAATAATTATTTTAGCTTTTTAGTAGTAGTAATTTTTATTTATGTTCATTTATTAATTAAAATATCGTTAAAATGATTATAATTATATATTTAATTATTTAATGTTTTTTTAATACAAATATTTAAATATCATAATTAAATATTTTAGAAAAAATAATTTGTATAATTTTTAAAAAATTTTATAATCATAAAAATAATTATTTTAGTCTTTATTAATATAAATTTTTATTCATTTATATATATATTTGAAATTATTTTTTATAATATCCTATTTTATAATAATATGAGAATATGTTTTTCAAGAATTGCTCATCCATAGACAATGGCATACCTTTAATATATAAAATTACTTAAAATATTAAAACAAATAATATATAAAAAAAATAAATCATTAAAAATTAGCGACGAAAATTATCTTCAGGCCAAATAGCTAGAGAAAATTCTCTAGCTAAATGCATATATTTTGTGAAAATTTTCTTTTAAGGAATAATCACTTGCAATTAAATATAAAATCATAAAGAAAATTTCAAATAATTATTTAGCAATGATTTTTCTCGATCTAATTAGCTAGGAAAAATCCATCGCTAAAGCCATTGTTAAAATTACTATCATTCTTTGCGCAAAAATCTACGACAATATTAGTGAGGGATAATTTTCAATCGAAAATAACCATCGCAAATTTGTAATTCAATGTAAAATTAAAAATATCTTGCTATTTCCTAGCTAATCCATTGCTAATTAGCTAGGGATTTTTTCCTAGCTAAATTATCATAGCTAAACTGACATTTTCTTGTAGTGTAAATTTTCAAGGTCTTAATGAAGATATTTTTCCTAGTGATACCAAGAAGAATCCAAGAGACTACATGGCTATGGAGCATAGAAGTGGAAAAAATTGGAGAACCAAACATAAAAGAAAGTGGAAAAAAAAAGTATATTTCAGAGAATACCTTATAAGAAACTGAAAGATCGGTGCAATAATAGTAGATGGATGAGGAAGGAACCAAGAAGCTAAAATAAAACTTAAATATCTAGGAATGAAGTTCCCTCCCACATAGATTGTCAAGTGCTAAAATAGAGGAGCAATTTTCCAAGTTTTTAGAGATCTTCAAGAAAGTGAAAATCAGCTTACCTTTTCTAGATGTTACTCTATGCCAAGTTTCTAAAGGATATCTTAAGTAAAAAGAGAAAATTTGCTGAAGGTGGAGTTGTGAACCTGACTTCTACATACAATGTAGTCATCCAAAGAAGATTACCAGAGAAAATGAAAGATCAATAAGGTTTCACTATTCCATTCACTATTGGAGAAGTCAAATTCAAAAAAGATCTTTGTGACCCAGGTGCTAGCATTAATTTGATGCTATTGTCTGTGATTAAAAGGCTAAGTTTGTTTCAACATAAAGGTTTACTCCCACTTTAGTTACTCTATAAATAGCAGACATAATAATTGGCTAAACCTAAAGGGGTCTTGGAAGATGTGCTTGTCAAAGTGGAAAAGTTTATTTTCCTGGTGGACTTTATTATACAGAACATGAAGGAAGACTCACAAGTTTAACTATTGCTGGGAAGACTATTCCTTATAACTAGAGCTACCATAATAGATATGTAGAAGAAAGTACTTATTCTCAGGGTTAGAAAAGAGGAAGTTCATTTCAACCTTGACAAGAGCATTGATCAAATAGATAGTGATGGTCATGATGATATGTTAGTAAAAAATATTATTCCCTGTAGTTATGAACTAAAAATAGTCGTCATGTTTCACTTTCAATCAATAAAAATGAGTTGAATTTTTTTTACCCTAAAGATATTGATTCTGATTTTATGCCATCCAATTCCGAGTCTATAGAAACTATCTCAAGCCTAAATAAAGACAATAGTGAGAATTCTAGCAGTGGTGAAGAGAAGTCAACTCATTGAAAGATAAGTGCAAAAGGGTTGCATTTAAAAGAATTGCCTAATTATCTGAAGTATGCTTTTCCAGAACCAAAAAAGTCTAAACCTATGATTATATTTACTGTTTTGACTAAAATTAAAGAATAAAAGGTGCTAAAGGTCTTAAGAGTATATAGAGAAGTTATTACTTGGTCTATAAAAGATTTGAAAGGTATCAGTCCATCAATCTGTAAGCATAAAATCATGTTGAGAGATAATACAAAAGCTTCAATATAGCATCAAAGAAAACTGTACATTATGATGAAGGATATTGTCAGAAAGGAAGTTTAGAAATGGTTGAATACTAGATTTATATATGCAATATCAGATAGCCCTTGGGTGATCATTGTGCATGTTGTTCCTAAGAATGGTGGAATCAATGTGATCATAAATGAAAAAAAAAATGAGCAAATTTTTATAAGAACTATAACCGAATGGATGGTGTGCCTAGATTATAGAAAATTAAACACTACAACCAGGAAAAATCATTTTCCATTGCCCTTCATTGATCAAATGTTGGATAATCTTGCAGGACATCTTCACTTCTATTTTCTTGATAGATATTCAAGATATAATCAAATTTTCATTACACACGATGACCAAGAAAAAACTATATTTACATGCCCTTATGGTACTTAAGCTTTTAGAAGGATATCATTTGGGTTATGTAATACTCATGCTACATTTCAAAGATGCATGATGTCAATATTCTCAGATTTGATGGAGAAGGTTATGAAAATATTCATGGATGAATTCATAGTTTATGGATCCAATTTTGATCAATGTCTATAAAATTTTCAAACAATACTATAAAGATGTAAGGACATGGGTTTAGCCTAGAATTGAGAAAATATCATTTCATGGTTATAGAAGACATTATCTTCGGGCAAAAATCTTCTGTAGTTGGTTTAGAAGTGGACCAAGCAATAGTTTCTATAATTAAGACTCTTTTACCTCCCACAATAGTCAAGAGAATTTGATGTTTCCTGGAACATGCTAGATTTTATAGAAAATTTATCAGACTTCTCAAAAATATCAAGACCATTATGTAGATTGCTAGAAATGGACACAAAGTTTAATTTTGATGAGTCCTATCAAACTACATTTGAAGAGATCAGAACCAAACTAGTGAAAGCTTTAATCATGGATGCACCAAATTGGAATGGTGCATTTAAAATCATGTGTGATGCCAATGATTTTGCAATGGGAGCTATACTAAGACAAAGATGAAATAAGATATTCAAGGCTATCTACTATGTTAGCAAAATATTCAATGAAGCTTGAGAAAATTATTCCACTATTGAAAAGGAGATGCTAGCCATGATATTTGCATGCAAAAATTTTAGGTCATACATTATGGGTTTCTATGTTAACATCCATAGTAATTATGTAGTAATTAAATATTTAATGGCAAAGAAGGAAGCTAAGCCAAGATAGATCAGATAAGTATTATTACTATAAGAACTAGATCTTGAAATCAAAAATAAAATGAGTTGTGACAATGTGATAACTGATCACTTGTCAAGAATGAAAATAACTACTAAGAATGAAGAAGAATCTGAATTCATTGAAATTGTTTAGATAAGCAATTATTTTAGCTATCGTTATAGATATCTTGGTATGCAGATATAGTGAATTACCTTGCTGGTGAAGTTATGCCACTAGAATTCAGCTACTAGTAGATAAAAAAACTACTAGCTAATAGTAGATACTACATGTGGGATGACCAATTGTTATTTAAAAAAGAAGCTGATATGATTATCAAAAGGTGTTTGCTAGAAAAAGAACAAAGCAACATATTGAAAGAATATAATGCATCACCATATGGGAGGCATTTTTTAAGAGACAAAATAACTCATAAAATTATCCAATCAGATTTTTACTAGCCTATTACCTTTATGATTTGTGTTGAATGGATCAAGTTATGTGATCAATGCTAAAGAATGGGGAATATCAGCAAGAAGAAAAAAAAATACTTCTGCAAGGTATATCGGTGGTACAAATTTTTGATATATGTGAGATATTTTTTATTGAACCTTTCCCACCTTCTTATGGAGATGTATACATACACTTAGCTATTAATTATGTGTCAAAGTGAGTAGAGAAAACTTCTTTTTCATGGAATGATGCTAATACAATGGTGAGATTCATGTTAAACAATATTTTGAGTAAATTTTGAATACTTTGAAATGTCATAAGGGATAGAAAAAACCATTTTGCCAATAAGGTTTTTGATAAACTGATGAGCTCATATGGAATTAAACACATATTAAGTTTGGCATATCATTCTCAGACTAATGGTCAAAATAAAATTTTCAATAGGGTGATTAATAAGATCCTAAAAAATGGTAAGCTCAAGCAGAAAGGATTGATCCTTAAAGTTGGATGATGCACTATGGACTTACAAAATGGCATTTAAAGCTCCCATTTGAATTTTCTCATACCAAATTGTCTCTGTAAACCTTGTTACCTAGCTCTAGAATTAGAATACAAAGCAATGTGGGCCATCAAGTAATTAAATTTTGACTTCAAGGCTACTAAAGAAGAAAGATTACTCCAAATTAATAAGCTATAAGAGTTGAGAAATAAAGCTTATGAGAGTACTAGAATCTTCAAGGCTACCTTGAAGAGATAGAATTCAAGGTAGGAGACCAAGTTCTGATTTTCAACTCTTGACTAAAACTATTTCCAAGAAAGTTAAAGTCAAAATAGAGTAGACCATATTCAGTAGTAACAAGTATAACTTTTAGGACAGTAATAGTGAGAACTGGTACTGTAGAAGAGTTTAAGATGAATGGTCAAAGCCTGAATTACTACCTTAGTAGTAAATGAGTTCAAATGAAATGGAATTTTTACAGAGGAAAATATTGTTGACGTGAGGAGTAGTAAGCAGCAAAGTCTAGTTAGGGACTAAAAACTAAGTAGTTTATGGGAGGCAACCCATATGAGAGTTTGATTTGAGTGTTTTAATTTATTTCTTCTTAATTAATTCATTTTAGTAGTTTAGAGTCTATTGTTAATATTTTCCTTGAGGAGTTGTTTGTAGAGTTTTATAGAACTGAGGACAAATTAAGGTAGAATAAAAAATTGACCAAAAAACATTCATTGAGCCTCATGGGAAGATTAGACTAAAGGGGGTGTATTCTCTTGTCCTTAAAAGTCAATTTTAAAAAGATGCATGATTTTGAGTTTGGGGAGAGAAATATCAAAGAAAAATTTTAAAATAGTCTTGAATTGAATGTTTATTTGGATATTTTCATGATAATGATGAGCTAATACATGTTACATTTATCAAGGAGTATGCATATCCTTAAAGAAATGAAATTGTATTATTTACTTAAATAACTAAAAAGTGAGATATTTTTTTTTGTTTGTCGTGACAAATTGGCATCATGTCAAAACTACCTCCCAAAAGAAGGAAAAGAGCTTCCTAAATCTTTCAACATTTTTTCTCTTTCAAACATATCCAAGTCCTAATAAAAACAACAAGTTTAAAGAATTAAATGATGTGATGATTTGTTTAAATTTCTTTTGCTTGAGGACAAGCAAAGCTTCAGGTTTGGAGGAATTTGATGAGCCAAAAAGTCATCTATATTTTAGTCTATTTTCCTGACATGCTTTCATGTTTATGAGATAGATTTTATGGTTGAAATATAAAAATTTTTCCTTATAATTTTGAAGGTTTTCATTTAAAAGAAACAAAATTACATCAAAAATTAGAGGTGTCAAACGGGACGTGTCAGGCCAGCTCGGCTTGTTTTTAGCCGGCCCCCCTGTACTTTTGTGTCGGACCAGGCACAACACAATTACCGTACCAGGCCTTCTGTAAAGGTCGGCCTGACATGGGCCTGCCGCACGAATCTGTCGAGTTTGGCCCTGTCTGGCCTAACTTATAATTTTAAAAAAATTAGGGTTTCACTGCTGCACCACTAAAACTCTAATTTTTTAAAAAATAAGGGTTTCTTGGCTCGTGCCAAGGTACCGTGCCGGGCCATGCACTGCATGAGGCCTGATTGGCCTAGGCACGGTACAGCCCACGGCACGGTTGGTGCCGTGGACAAGTACGACACGGGCACGGGCACAAAAAATTTTCATGCCGTATCGGCCCAAGCATGACAGAATCTTGCCATGCCTCGTGTCGGGCCGGCCTGGCCCGGCCCTGTTGACACGTCTATCAGAAATCTATAAAATTAGTGAAGGAAAATGTGTCGTAACAAAATCAAATCTATTGTGACATATATTTGAAGAACTAAAAATCAATTCACAACTAGTGAATGATGTCTCGACCAACAACAAGAAGAATGGAAGACAAAACCATTGTCACTCGGGTCTCTAGCAGGAGAATAGAAGTCACGACACAACAAGTTGCGACTAAGAATGAAAGATAAGAAAGACAAAGTTGGCCATGACATATTTTTTAGGCATCAAAAAGAGAATGAACTATGCAATATCACGACAAGAAAATTAATAATGCAACAAAGAATTTTTTTAGCGAAGAATCCCAAGATAGAAATTTAGTTACTACAAAAAAAATTAAAGTAACATGAAAGAATTGGTCTTGATTTCATAATTGGTCGTGACATCAAAATTAGTCTTGACATCAAAATTTGGTCATGACAAAAAATTAGGTTGTGCCATTAGAAATAGGTCATGACATAAAAATTAGAAGAAACCAAGAATTGGATGTCACTACAAGGAATTTAAAGTTAGGTCACTCCTTTTGGATTTTACAAAAATAACCCAAGAAGCTAGGGCTAGCATAAACCATATAAAAATGTATTCTTCTTCATGAAGAGAGGTTGAGAGGTGAACCAAAAAACTAGTAACTAATGACTTTGCTTAATTTTTTCTTTTCTTTTCTTTTTTTAGTGAAGATCAAGATTAGATTAGCATTATTCATCATTGTTTTGTTGTTTTTCAGAAACTCAGCTTGGCAAAAGTATGAATCTAAACAAGTATTTCTTAATTTTTACTGATCATTGATTATTCATTGGTTGTATTATTTTTGAAACTAAAACAAATCACACAAAGTCAAATGATTCGGTTGGTTGCAATCACCATGTTCCTCATGATATGTAGTCCATAGGTTATTACAATCAAGTAATATCAAAGCAAAATTTTCAATAAATTGTTATAGCTCTTGAGCATTTTCTTTTATGTATGAATTTATGTGAGTTCCTTGGAAGCAGAAGGTTAAATCTAATGGACTAGTGTTGAAATTCAATTAACTTGTTCCCAATTTTAGATCAAACACCATAATTTATTGTATCCTACCCTTATTTCTAGGAAGCCCTCTAAGTGACATAGAGAAGGAGATTCTTGAGGGTTAGTAAATAATTTATTAATTAGGCTAACATCGATGAATAAAGAAACACTATTAGTTTATCTAGATAAGTCCTCATTTTATTTAGAGATAAAAAAATGGAGTGATTATTAGATAAATTATTAGAGGATATTACATTAATCTTTTGAGCGATCAATGTCCTCGTATTAGCTTAGATCCATTCAAGGGAAGAAAAAACTATCTAAGATTAAAGGGAAGGGGTACCAACCAATTACATAGACTTACAAAACTCATGTCTTGGAAAGCAAGAAACCTATAGTCATTGAAAATGGATATGAAGTATTGAAAAAAGATAAATACTCAATTCTCATAAGATAGCTTAAACTATCAGTAACCACTTAAATATTAGACTTATAAAGAAGCAAGGGTAATCTAAGTGGTGAAAAGTGTAGCTACGGGAAGAGATACAAGGCTACATGATAATTGTGCTTGATAAGTTTCAACTTTACTCTAGAAATAAGCCATGATAAATAAATCTATAAGAATTGGTCATGCCATATCACTTTGTGTCAGTGTCGTTTTATGCATGAGAACTCACCCAGCCCAATTTATCTTTGTGGATTTTAGTTAAATTTTTTTAGAGTTTTAGTTCTTTTATTTTTAATATTTTTTAATTAGTATCTAAAAACTTCTTTTTAATAGTTCAAATAGTGTGAATCTTTAGTAGTTTGGGTAATCAGAAATTCAATTCTTATCAATCTTCATGGGAATGATATCTGGACTTATATCAATTTTTACTGCTTATATGACATGTGCACTTGCAATGCCATATACTAATTACAATTACAATCTCCATGAGATAGTGTGAAAGTAGAGTGATTTAGTCTATACAAAAAAAAGAATTTTAGGAGGATCTACATGATGATGAAATTAGGTGTTGTAGAATAAATGATCTCTTTCATGCTACAATGTAATAAAATATATATTTTTGATGGAAAATTTTCTGGAAGACTATTGGCCGAATAAAGATAAAAGTGACAAAACATCTAAAAACTTGAGTTGTGGTGGTGATGTAGATGAGAAATAAAAAGAAGAAAAATTATTTTGGAGTTGATAAAATAGAAAGATGACTACTATGAGGTTGTAATATTTTTCAAAGTTGCAACCTTAAAAAAATATCATGTTCACAAATCTAAGGAAGCTAAAGGAATAATGAAGAGAGACAAAGCTAAGACATAAATCATGGAGTAGCCAATCGAAGACAATGTGATAACTATGCACAATACAATGACTTTTGTAAAATAGAATGAAAATGATCAAGAAAAACTTAAAGACAAAGTTATGATTGTGCCCAATTTCACAACTTTGGAGATATAGTTTGAATTTGTCTATTAGAAGCCTAAAGACATAAGATATTATTGAATATCCTTTGATTTATTCTCTACTTTTCTTGTATATTATTTTTTTTTATTTGTACTGTATTTATTTTTTCCTTTTTTTTCCTAACCTTAATAAATAAATAGAACATATGATGTATTTGATTAGTTAAATAAGAAAGAAAAGTAGTCTTTTCTTCTCTCTAAAGATGGTATCAAAGGGATTGAAGGTTCAAGGTTTGTCATGTATTCAATTATAAATAAATAGGACATATGGTGGTGATAGTCTAATATCTTTCTAGTCTTTCCACCTTTATCACAAAGAGTATTGAAGCTCTTCATAGCCATAATACCTTCTATTCCACTAGCATACTATTCTGGTATCAAATCCAACTACCTTCACTGGCAAGATATCACCACCATCAGACTCGTCGACTGCCGATTTACCCACTAGAGGAAAGGACTCTTGCAACCACCCTCCGGCGATTGGACTTCACCAACAGGCTCATCTCCCTCCAGAAAAGCCTCGTAGTCATAGCACCTTTCATCCTTTGTCCGATGCCTCTAACTATGTGTTTTTTCCATGTCTCTCTCCGACAAGGCTAGTTCTATATACTATTTGTGTTTTCTTTATTTTTTCCATAACCCACCATCTTCCATAGGCTTCCCCTGACACTTTAGCAATGTTTGCTCCATCTAAATCTCAAAGTAATTTCTGGAGTTCTCATGGTTAACATCGAGGCAGAGGCCAGCGACCTTATTATACTTTTTGTAATAGATCGGATCATCTTCGAGACTGGTTTTGTAAGTTGCATGGTCACCTACCGCGCACTACAAATGTGGCCTAGTCTTCTAAACCACCTCCACCTCCAGTTGAGGATTAGCCTTTTCCATCATCTCAGGGTGTAACTTTTACACCTTGGGAATATGAGAAGATCCTTCATCTCACTCATGCTACCAAATTAGCATATATTTTTTTTGTTTCCCTCATTGGTAATTTTTCTACCTGTCTTGCACAATCTCTTGGCCCATAAATTCTTAATTCTAGTGCATCTGATCATCAATCTGGTAATAAGGATCTATTTTCTTCTCTTACTATCACTTCACTCTTACCTATTATTACCTTGGCTAATGGGACTCAAACCATGACCACTAGTATCATGTCCGCCTATCTCCTACCATCTTTACCTCTTTCTTCTATACTTTATGTTTCTAGTTCTCTATTGAATATTATATTTGTCAGCAAATTAATTTATGACCTTCATTGTTCGATTACCTTTTCTCACTCTTTTGTCACCTTGCATGAATAGAATAGGCTCAGGATGATTGGCATATGACATGAGTCTTAGGACTTTATCATATTAGTTCAACTTCATCTTCTACCATGTGTACATCAATAGATGATCCTCTTCTCTTCCATTATAATCTTGGTCATCCCAACATATCCAAGCTTCGAAAGATGGTCTCTTGCCTTTCTAGCTTATCTTCACAAGAGTGTGATTCATGTCAGCATGGAAAACATACTCATGTTTTGTTCCCTAAGTGCTTATAGTCTCAGACCAAGTCTCCTTTTGAGCTTGTCCATAGTAATGTTTTGTGTTTGTCCCAAACTGTGTCTACTTCATATTTTTATTTTTTTGTTACATTTATTGATGATTTCTCTGTTGTACCTGGTTATATTTACAGCAAATTCAAACTAAGTTATTTTTTGCATTCCAAAATTTTTTTGTTGATATTCACAATTAATTTCATACTTATATTCGCATCTTACTTAGTGATAATGCCTTGGAATACATTTCTACTATTTTTTTTTTGTTTTTTTATCATCTCATGGGATCTTTCATCAGTCTTCTTGTGCTTACACTCTATAACAAAATGGGGTGACTGAGTATAAGAATTGTCACTTAGTTAAGATAGCTCTCACTCTTCTCTTCTATCTCAATATTTTTTGGGGGATGTCATATTAATTGCCTGATATTTGACCAATCACATGGCATGTTCTGTCCTAGGTGATCAAGTTTCTTATTCTCTTCTCTTTCCTAATCAACCCTAATTTTGTCTCCCTTCATGTATTTTTGATTGCACTTTTTTTGTCCACATTCTTACTCTTGGCCAAGATAAACTTTCTACTAAGGCAATGAAGTGTATCTTTCTTGGCTATTCCCACCTTTAACGTGGGTACCACTGCTATTCTTCTATTACATGTCGATATTTTTTGTCTATTGCTATCACATTGTTTGAACGTACTTTCATTTTCTCTATCATGCCGCCTCCTAGTCTGAAAGTCTTATCTATGCCTCTCATTCTTTTCATTTCATCCTCATCCTCTAGTTATCTAGCTACTCCACCTCATCCTTTACATGTTTATACTCGTCATCTAGATACCAATGACAGGCCTACTAATGACTCTTCCCCCATGGTACCCTCCTCCCCATCGCTAGTCTTGTCGTCTTCCATTGATTCTCAAATCATCATTCAAAAAGATACTTTTGTTTCAATAATCTTTATCATATTTATACTTTTTTTTCTTATCATCATTTATATCCATCATATTCTGCTTTTATTTCAATAATCTTTTGTTTGTATTCCTCTCACTATCCATGATGCCCTCTCTCATTTGGGCTGGAAACAAGTAATTGTCTTTTTCTATATAGAGTAAATCACTCTCCTTTGACACTATCTAATAGAGATTGCAATTAAATTTAGCCTATGATACTGCAAGTACACAGGTCATAAAAATAGTAAAAAATTGAATGTAAGTCCAAATATCATTCCTATGGAGACTGACAAAAATTAAATTGTCAACTATCCAAACTACTACATATTTGCACTATTTGAATTATCAAAAAAAAGTTTTTAGATACTCATTAAAAGATAATGAATGGTAAAGAACTAAAACTCTAAATTAAATTCAACTAAAATCCACAAAGATAAATTGGACAATATCATTTCTCTTGCAAACGTTTACACAAACACAAGGTGCTATGGTATGGCTAATTCCTATAAACTTATCTATCATGACTTATTTTTAGAGAAAAATTGAAATCTATCAAGCACCATTATCATGTAGCCTTATATCTCTCTATATAGTTGTACCTTTCACCACTATTATTATCTTGCTTCACTAGAAGTCTAAGATCTAAGTAGTTACTAATAATTTGAACCATATTGTGAGAATTAAGTATTTTTCTTTCTCAATATATCATACACATTTCCAATGATTGTAGGTTCTTGCTTCTTCAAGACATGAGTATTGTAAGTCTTTGCAATTGGTTTATGCCAATTCCTTTAAATCATAGAGAGCTTTCTCTTCTCTTGATTAGATCTAAGCAAACATGAGGATATCAATTGCTCGAAAGATTAAAATAATATAGAGGCGTCAAATGGGCTAGGTCAAGTCGGCACAGCCTAATTTTTGGTGGACCAATCAAGCCACCATATCGTGCCTTGCACGGCATGCCTTGGAAAGAGACATCTTAGGCATTTACCTGGTTCGGGCTAGGTTATGCTTTGACATGTAGGGTCAAATTGGGGTTGGGCTTGGTCGGGCTGGTTCGGGCCATTATGAATTGGATCATTCCAACTTCAAAATTATTATAAATCTTAAATTTTAATACTAAAAGTAAATTAATTAATTAAATCAAATAACTAGCAACTAAATACTAACAATTCACAGCTAAAAACTCATAAAAATTATAAAATAACAAAGCAAGACCAAGATTAAATCATTAAAAAATAAAAATTAATACATAAAAAATAAACTCATAATAAAAATATAAAACATCAAACAAATCCCATAAGTAAGTTTATGAATAAATAAATAACATAAAAAAAGCAGTAAGCTCAAGCCTCAAAGTCAAATGACAAAAATAAATAAACAAAGACAATACAAAAATAATAGATAATCAATCATGTTAGTGTATGATCGATGATGGTATCAGTGTCACTAGTAGTAGGCTGTAGGTAGTAAAGTAGGCTCAGCTCAATGTCTCAATCTCATTTCAGTTATCAATCATCATCAAAGTCCCAAGAATCATTATCAGCAACCAACTCATAATCTTCTACTTTTGTTGCAGCTACAACATGATCCTAGATGTTTAAGCTCGAATACTCATAATCCTTCATGCATGCTAATTTATTAACAATATTTTGCCATAATATGAATCTCCTATCTTAAATCACATTCACAGCAACATAAAAAGTAGACTTTAATAATATGCTCGACACTAGATGAGTTAGTATATTCCATGCCATCTTAGATAGCATTGGATAGTGGACTCATATGATTTCCACCACTATAAAATATCAAGATTCTTATTATTAATATGCGATAGGATTAAGTAGTAATCGGTATCTAAATACCAAGATGGCTCATTCCTATTCGATGGTTCACCCTATCGATTCTATCTTACTAACTGAATGAAAAAGCCATTATCTCCGAATATGGTATCCATGTTCATACTTTGAGACTCACTGCTACTACTACCATACCTAATAGCATAGTATGTAAAAAGCTCAATTAACTCCTCGTAATTGAATCTTTCCAGTTGGTATTCCTGGTTCATGCATGAGGATATGTATGTCAAAATATTCACTATCCCTACCATCTTAACCCTAGGGTCCATGCAGATAACTAGATAATAAAGAGATGAAATGGTGGACCAGTACTTTAAGTACTTGGTTTCCATCTCTACAACCATATATCGCTAAGTGTCAGGATATCTCTAAACTTCCTAAACATACTACTAATGTTGAATATATACCTGAGTGCAATGCAAGTGATTGAAGAATAAATTGATGAAAACATGTTTGTCATGTCATAAAAAATCTTTAGGAATTTCATAAATAAAATTTCGGTAGCCATGTCAATATCGTTAATAATAAGTTCATCACTTTTACTATTAATATAGTCAAATATCATGAGTTCGTATCCAACACATGAATCTAACATCAGGTATGTGTAATTATAATGGTATCTTACATCTGATTGGAATTTCTGAGTTCATATCATGAGTTCATCACTTTTTCTTTAGACTTGTAGACAAATAAAGATTACCAAACTTCTGTTGTCTGTGAGGCATATGAAGAAATTATAGTAAATTATGTATGTTTTCTAAAGAGGGAGAAACAACCTTCAACCCTGCTTGTACAATGAGGTTAATGATGTTGCACTTGCATCTGACGTGGAAAATCTCTCTTAATGACCCGTCTCTAATAGTTCTAACAAACATATTAATAGTTACTCCATTATTAGATGCATTATCGAATGTGATACTATATATTTTATTTTGATTATTATATTCTCTAAAAATTCTCATCATGCACTCATAAATGACCGGACCATCATGAGGATAAAGAATCTCTAAGAATCCTAATATTTTATTTATTTAATTATCATTTAGAATCTACATAGTGGGTGGTGAGACATGAATATGATGCATTATCGTGACTAGTCCAGATATCGGACTTCACGGATACTACTCCACTATAATCCCTAAATTCATTAATTATTATTTCTTTTTCTAAGTTATAGTATTTTTAATATGTCATTCCTTGATGTGTACCTAGAAAACCTATGATATGTAGGCTAAAAATAAGATTACATATTACTGACTATCCTTAGATCCTCCAAAAATCTATTTAGAAGACCCATCATGGTGATCGGTTTGGTCATATCTTCTCTCCCTAACTCATTGTAGTTTATAAAGGGGGTCAACATTGACATTGTACTAGATCTAGCCTGAAAAAACCCACCACTGAGTTGGGTTTGTCAATAATCTAATTCACCATTATTTTTTGATGCATTGTTCTGCATGCATTTTAAGGTGCCCAGTCTCACATTAACTCTTATAGGTTAAAATTTTTTTACAATATTTGTATTGTACTAATTTTTCTTCGGTACACCTTATATTTTTATGTCATATTATATTAAAGTGAGTCCAGTCTATTAATTTTCTTTAAATTTTTTGTTTTTTAGATCTTTAAGTTGAGACGACCATTGAAACCAAAGTTTGGGCTACCTCAAACTATAGGGTTTTCATTTTCCATATTATAATTTTCTATATTTATGTTTAAATTAATTTTTAATCATAATTAAAATTACTATTTGTCATTTATATTTTTTAATAGTTTTTAAATTATATTGTAATTAATGTTTTTATAATTATATATTAATTAATATTAATTATACTAAAACTAAAGTCAAAAAGTTTAAAATTTTAATTAAAATTAAAAAAAAGTTAACTAAACAAAATTTAAAAATTAATACCTATAATGCATAAAATCTTATTTGCTTTATGATTTCTGCACAATAATTGATAGGTCCCACTCAACACCCGAGTCTTGAAAGTCAAAACTAAAATTAGAGACCAAAAGAGAGAGAAAGAGATAAGAGCCAAAAGGTAGACGGAGAGAAAATTCAAGAGAGAGATAAAAATTATGAATGAGGAGGGTTATATGTAAATTTTAAAAATATAACTCTAAAAACTTTTTTTTTGTATTTTTTTTAATTTTTTGTAATTTTAAGGGGCAGAATCATGACATTCATCGGATTCTACTCCTAGCCATTTGGGGTTGATGAATCCAATGACCAAAATTAAAAACCACATTTTTAAAATTTTTTTTATTATTGGGTCGGTTTCACCGTCAAACTGACCCAATGGTCTCATATTCCAGAAGCTTTGGCTTCTGGAATAAAAAGACTGCTCGTCAGCATCAGGTCGGGTTGTTAGGCCCAACTTTGGAGCATTGGGCCAAGATCTAGGTTGATATCTAGGTTCAGCTATCCAGAATCCAGTTCCAACCATTCGAGTTTGGGAACGAAGACGATTCAGGTCATGTCAAAGAACCGTGCCATGCCCAACACATGGCCCAAGTTACCTCAGCATGGCCTAGCATGAATCGTGGCTTGAGTGAGCCCGGCATGGGGCCTAGGCATGGTGTTAAACTGTGCCATGTCGAGTTAGGCATGGCTAATTTAATCCATGCCTCAGGATGGGCCCGGGCTACCCAGTCTATTTGACACTCTAAGGTGATGTATCTTGTGATTTATTTAGAGAATAACTTTATTTTCTCATCTCTGAGTAAAATGATGACTTATCTACATAAACTGATCGAATTCTTTTGTTTAGCACTGTTAGCTTAACATATTGCCTTTATAGATTATTCATTGACCCTTGGGAATTCACCTTCTCTGTGTCACTCAAAGGGCCTCCCAAAAATAAGTATCGGATACAATAAATTATGAGCATTTGATACCAACATGGGGAACAAGCATTTGAAATGCACACCAATTCAATAAATTTAACCTTTTTGATTACAAGAAACTCTCATTGATTCCTACAGAAAAGAATATGCTCAATAGCTAAATTGATTCAGTATATATTTTTTTTAGATATTAATAGATTTTACTCACTTATGGACTACATATAGTAAAGAACAAGGTGATTGTGATTAACTGAATCGATAGATTTCGTGTGATTTATTCCTATTTCATAAACAATACAACTAGTATATCATATAAATTTAGCAACACTTGTTTAGATTTATGCTTCTAAAGAGTGAAGTTCTAGATCCAAAATAAAATAACTCAAATCAATACTAATCTACTTTAGATCTATGCTAAAAAAAGAAAAGGAAAAAAAAAATCAAGTGGAGCTGTCGGCTACTAGTCTTTTGGGCTGCTTCCAGAACTTTTTTTCAAGAATAAGAATATGTTTTTATATGGTTCGTGTCAGCCCTAGCTTTTAGGGTTATTTTTGTAAAATTCAGAATGATTAGTCCAACTTCAAATTCTTTATCGTGACCCTCGGATCTATGTTTCTTCTTATTTCTCTGATGTCATGAACAAATGCTAATCTCTCGACAAATTTTGATATCCCGACCAATTATTCTATTAAGACCAAGTTCTGATGCCACAACTAAATTTTAATGTCTTGACTAATTATGATGTCATGACCAATTCTGCTGTCTAGACTAAGTTCTAATTTCATATTTAATTTTACTTTCAATGCCAACTTATGATGTCATAACCAATTTTGATATCACTGCCAAATTTTCATCTTAGTGTTCATTAGTATTCCTTATTATGATAGTAATTTTTTTATCATGACATTACAATAATTCATTCTCTATTGGTGCTTGAAAAAACACATCATGACCACTTTTTCTTTCTTCCAGCATGTTGTTGGTTGTGATATAATTCATTGATTGCGACTTGATTTTTAGTTCTTCTTTAGATTTTTGTCACAACATAGCTAATTTTGACATGATTTCGCCAATTTCCTATGATTTCTATTACCATTTTACTTCTTCTAATTAATGATATGTAAAACCATAAGAAGGGTGAATTTATGTAATGACCCATACCAAACAATACATGATTAGTAACATGAATGACTAAGTTTGACCATGGTTGACCAACACTTAGTATGTGGTCAAAGTTGACTTTTTAAATGGTGATTAATTTTTGGTTGACCAATACACTATTTCGTATCTCATCGATACAAGTTCATAGACTAGCAGAACGTCAAAATCTGACTTACAAATAAAAAGTTATGGCCCGAGAAGTTCAAATAGCAGACTAGCAGCACATTAGCAGTGTTTAGGTTTATCTAAAATATTTACCAAAAAATGACCCTAGGCCCTATATAAACACATCTTTGGGTGCCAAATGAAACCCCAGCCCCCCAAAACACCCTCTTAAACTCCAAAGCCCTAGGAAAAAACTCTCCAAAACCATGAACCAAGTTGGGATTTTTATGCAATCGCAAGCAGTGAAAAATCAGACCGTATGATGCACCACCGGTCATCCACCTATGACACGCGCTAGACCACCAGGTGCACCACCACCAGACGATGCCAGCCATGGAATTTCACCGCCAAATGCTAGTAGAGGCGCCTGATCTGGCCGGCAAACCCGTCGACGGCTGCACCGATTCTCTATCGGATTTATTGTGATTTTCCCGCCAATCCGGCGACTGTTTGACAAAGGTAATGATACTAATGAGTTCCTAATTTTTTGGGCTTACCATTGATTTGTAGTTTGTAAATTTTAAATGTCGTTTGGTTAGGTTTCTATTTTCAGGTTGTTACGGGTAATTACCGAGAAGTTTGGGCTGAAATTGGGTATCAATTGATCAAATTAGGAAAAATTGGAGCTGGATTAATAAAATTAAATATTTTTAGGAATTATTGAACGATTCATTTTCAAAAACCGAGCTCCCGAGTGAAAAGCCTCAATTTTGGGTATCAGATCTATAGAGCACACTATATAATTGGGCATGTTAGGGTCCAATTTAGCATGTGAGTAGTTCCAAAAATTGTTCTAAGGCCTTCGTGACATCTCGATGTCATTGGTTTAATTATTAGAACCTAAGTGGTATTTTATTAGTATTACAGGCACTCACACCGAGCCAGGAGATGATCCTGCAGGGGAGCAGGACTGATCATCTATAGTCTGTTAGTGGTTTATATGTTTTTAAAATGATTTGGGATATTATATCGATATATTTATTATGATTTAATACTTTATATATATATATATATATATATATTGTTTTGATCAGATGGTTGGTTGCATTCAAACATGATTTTCAGTTTCATATGAAATAAATTATCATTTCATGTAAATTTTGTCAACATTTTAATTGTTTGAAATTTTTACCGTGTTCATGGATGAGTCTATGGTATTTGGATGTTAGGGGTATGTGATTTGAGGTTTTAAACCACATTGAAAAATTATTATTTTAAAAATTGGATTTATTTGAGATTTGGGAAATGATTATGATACGGTAATGCTGGAAAAACACATGTGAGTGGGGAAAAGATTATATGTGATTAGTGGACACATGATGAATTAGTTCACCATGAGGTTTATTAGGTATCACGTGATGGTCAGGTTTACCCGGAGGTTTATTAGATGCCACGTGATGGCCAGGTTTACCCGGAGGTTTATTAGGTGCCACATGATGGCCATGTTTACCCGAAGGTTTATTAGGTGCCACGTGATGGCCATGTTTACCCTGAGATTTATTAGGTGCCACGTGATGGTCGGGCTTGTCCGGAGATTTGATAGTTGTCACGTGATGACCGGGGGTAACCACAGATTTATTAGTTGCCACGGTGTTGTGAGGTTGGGCTTGGATAGGTTCACCCGGAGGTTTATTAGGTGCCATGTGATGACTAGGTTTACCCAAAAGTTTATTAGGTGCCACATGATGACCAGGTTTACTCGGAGATTTATTAGGTGTCGCATGATGGCCAGGTTTACCCGGAAGTTTATTAGGTGTCGCATGATGGTCAGGTTTACCCGGAGGTTTATTAGGTGTCGCATGATGGTCAGGTTTACCCGGAGGTTTATTAGGTGTCGCGTGATGGTCAGATTTACCCGGAGGTTTATTAGGTGTCACGTGATTGTCGGGCTTGCCCAGGGGTTTGATAGTTGCCATGTGATTGCCGGGTATACCTGGAGGTTTGTTAGTTGCCACGTGATAGCCGGGTCAACCTGGAGGTTTGTTAGTTATCACGTGATGGCCGGGTGTAACCACAAATTTATTAGTTGCCACGGTGATGTGAGGTTGGGCTTACCGATGGTTTATGATGTGTATGTGATATGGTACACGGTTGATTTCTAAATAATGTATAATCTTGTAATACTTATGATTATGGTATTTTCATGGTTGTTTTTGCAACATGATGGTTATGCATGCTTTATGCTTGATTTGTGTGTTATGGACAATTCATATGTGTGTTGTGAATGGTTTATACCATAGAGTTGTTTCTTAGTAGTCATGTCGGTTAGATTTGAGCATAAAATTTGTTTGTTTAGGCTGGCCAAAGTCGGGTTTTGTAAAATGTTTTAAATTGGGAACTTTACAAAAGAGTGGACGTAAGGTCTTGAGAGAAGAAATATTTTAAAATACACAGTATTTTCCTCATAACTATGCCACTCACTGAAATTTATATTCTCACGTTTATTATTTTAAATCTGTTTCCTAGGTCGAGGCAAATAGTAGGTCCTATCTCATGCCAGATTCTATACCGCTCGGTCTGCTACAGTTGTAGTACTCTACTTCATTCATCTGTCTTGTTTATTGGACTTCTTATTTTCATTGTATCTCTAAATTTCACAAACTCTTAGAATGCTCTGATATTGGTAGTGAACTCATATGAGTCCTTATTATGTATGCATGTGATTATGACCTATATTAATTTGGGTTGGTAATGGTATTGGGTGGTTGTGGATATTCTATATAATTGAGATATTGTGGTATTACATATGTTCATTTCATCAGACGGGACCATCCGGGAAATCCGAGAAGGGTATCCGTGTCTGGTCTTGTCAATCTCTATCTTTTAGCCATAAATATCATCTTCTAAACATGAAAACATGCCAGAAAATGAACTAAAATATAAATGACTTTTTTTTTCTCATTTACAAGCAATGGCAAGTCCCCTATTAGTTGTCATTGGGTTTATATGGTTAAGATTGGTCTAGTTGGTTAGGTGGATTGTCTTAAGGCTCATTTGATTGCCAAGGGATATACTCAAATATATGGGTGTGTGGCTGGTATGACTCAAAGCAAATCAGCCCACTCTATATTTTATCATCAGACATCATCAGGATAGTGCATCTATCTGATTGTTTATGTGGATGATATTATTATGACATGTAGTGATCATGATGGCATTCAAAAACTTAAATTGCTTCTTTTTAGCTACTTTCAAACAAAATATTTGAGAAAACTCGAATAATTTTTAGGGATTAAGATAAATCATTCTAGTTTTGGTGTGGTCATATCTCAAAGGAAGTATATCTTGGATATATTGGAGGAAACTAGTATGCTAGACTATAAACCAATAGACACTCTTATAGATTCAAATGTAAAGCTTGTATTGTACCTAGATAGGAGAATCTTCTATGAGATCCATAGAGATATCGACAACTAGTGAGAAGACTAAACTACCTCCCCATCAATCAACTAGATATTTCTTTTGCTATTAGTGTAATTAGTTATATCTTGCAGTCACCATGTGATTGCCGCTGGGATACCGTGATCTGTATTCTCTGATATATCAAATGAACACTAGGCTAAGGGGTGTTATTTTAAAAAAATGTCACACTCAAATTATTAGATAATGTGATGTAGATTGGGCATGCTTACTTGTAGATAGATGCTCCACTTTAGGATATTGTGTATTTATTGGAGGTAAGTCTCAAGATGCATGACTACTAGTTTCATCAACTTGAGTGACCAACTAGCAAATCTTTTCACTAATTCTCTTCTAGCAAATATCTTCAGTTAATCTATAACAAGCTTAGTGCATATAATTTATATGCTCCATCTTGAGGGAAAGTGTTGAGAATCATAAAATATACTTGAATATTCTTTAATTTATTCCCTATATTTCTTGTATATTATTTTCCTTTTATTTGTACTAAATTTATTTTTTTGTCTTTCGAAGCTCAATAAATAGGTAGAACCTATGATGTATTTGATTAATTTAATAAGAAAGAAAAGCATTATTTTATACTCTCTTAATAGTGGCTATGCTCAATACCATAAATTTGGTATCACAGAACAAAAAATGGCAAGGAAAAGCTTCAAGGCAAAATTATAACTTTACTTAACTTCACAACTTTGAGAATCTAAGAAGAAAATGGTAAGAAGTTAAAAGGTAAGAATGAGGTAAAATATTATATTGAAAAGCTAACATGGACATCAAAATCTCAGATAGAGAAAAAAAAAATTTTGATGGTATAACTATAAATATTACATGTAGGACTTCTTGGAAGGCAAGGCAAAGATTTTTTTTTATATATGTATGATTTAATAAATACATGTATCAACCACATAAATGAATATGCATATCCAATGACCTAGAAGAATAGTCATTGAAATCAAACCCCAATAATGGCAAGGTTGTATCATACTATAATAGGTTATATTGTCACAACACAATCCATTTGATACTTCTAATTATGCAACCAAAACTACTTAAACTAAAATCTCAGTAATTATTCAGCTCCTTGACTTTTAGGATACCAAATATTTTAGATGATATTACTCATGTATGACTATTTCCAGTGTCATGACTCTTATATTCAAAGGAAAAATAAGTGATGACTTTTACATTTGGACTATTTGCTAATGTCATAGTATCCTTGGACAATCATGGTAACATAATATATGAAAGAGATGAAGGTTAGTGCTAAGGCCACTCATAGCACCATGGACACTAGTAACATATGAAAAGAAAGTTTTGTGCCTCGATCATTTTTTAGCATCACGGCCACATATTCGAGAAAGACTAGTGGCAATAATATGACCTTTCCTGGCAATAATGCCTCTTAAGAAAAACAAGAAGATAGGTTTATGAAGTCATGACCATTTCTCTATGTCATAACTTTGTGTAGTATAGGTATTAGGCCTAAGACATGGTCATTACTTTGTATCATGATTTTGTATTACAAAAAGATTATGATGCATTCTAGAGTTGACTATTTATTATCACCATGACTTCAAACTCAAGAAATGAAGGTTGAAATTATGACGTTCTTTTAAAAGTTGGGACTTCCTACTTAGAGTAATATAAAATCACAAGAGTATAAAAGTGAAAGATATACAAATTCATTAAAAAATCTCTTTCTTTTTTCTCTCCCTTCATGCAACAAACAAAGTCATGACACAACTAGGAAACCCCTAGGGTAAATTTTGCACTCCTTAGCGGCAAATTTAATACTCACTGGGGATTCCACATGCAAGCAAGATGCAACATTTAATGAAATCTCTAGAGTTCGGAAGTGTGGTTCTCAAACCTCCCCCTAGGATAGATTCGATAATTTTTATCAAAATAGCATATAGTTTATAGTTTATATAAATTGATTTATGTGATGTGATAATGATTTTTTTTATTAATGAATATGCTTAATTTACATTGTATTATGGATACAAATGAATGAGTGACTAAATAGATCTTGAAATAGTATTTTGACTATTAATAGGTTTGTATGAGATTGTCGTGGTGGATGATAATAGGTAAACTATGAGACTCACCCATGCATATTGTAGGAAGAAAGTGATATCCCTTTTGACTATGATATATGAGATAAACCTATATATTAAAATCTAAAATTTAAGCATGTTAATTATTACATTTATGATATTTGTGGAACCAAATGTATAGATACTTTTATATATTAATCCAAGCAAGCATGCGATATGGTAATATAGAAATAATTACCCCTCTACCCCTCCTTATAGTTAGTGATTGTTTAGACAAGTTTCATTATTTATTTTCGAACTAGCTCACATATGACCCTTGTTGTTCATTAGAACCTTTGAGATATATTAGACATTCCTAAGAAATAGTTGATATCCCATGTTTGTCTCCAAATAAATATCACCAATATTCAATATCTTTGAGGTTTTTCAACCCACTTCTCATAGGCTTTTATAATAATCAAGATATGATGGAAACTTGTATTTTCAACTCATTATCTTATTGTGATATATATCTTTTTTTACTTGGCCTTATTTATACTTTATTACTTTAGATCACTGAAGTCAATTCAAATGGATCTTTCATCATTATAAGATTTACCTTTTTTATTTTTCAAGTTGAATAGTTGAAGGATTCTATTCTAATCTTTCCAAGTAAATTATTTTCTTCATTTACATTGAAGAAATAATCAAACTCCTGAAAAATAAAAAAAAGTTGTCAAAAACCATCAAAAAAAAACCTCTCTACTATATCATTGTTAGGGAATGACCAAAATACCACCCGAAAACTAAGAATAATTACGGAATAAATTCCCAGTCTAATTTTTAGGTCAATTTAATGTTTTTGATATTCTTAAAACTGTTAGAACATTTTCCCCAAAAACAGTCAAAAAATAATTTTATGGGTCATCAATTTTTTTATCAAGGTATATAAATACATATATTTCAAACTATCCAAAATATATATATTTATACTTCTTTGCTTATGATGAAAAGTTAAAAAAATAAATATCACAGATAAACACAATCACAATAAATATTATGCTCCCAAAATTAGCAGAATATTTATACATACACAAAGTCTAATGTCCAAATTATTACATATTAGATGAAATGTAAAATATTTGAAAATTCTTGTTGAAGAGTGTTTTCAATTATGGACTAGATATTTAGAATAAATTTGAACACTCTTGTTACAACACGAGCACAATGCAAAGTACAACACGATTACAATTTCTTCAAAACACCACTAAAACTCTATAGGGACTAAGCATAAACTTTGCACTAGTTCAACATCCTCGTAAATATAAATAGAAAAGCAAGAGTAAACCGAGTTACTTAAATATTAAATAAACTTAGAATATAATATTTAAGTAAAATATGCACCAAATACACTCTTCACTAAGCAACATACAATGATTCACGCTTCTTCACGTAAACATGTGAATTATCCCATGTTTAAGCCACACACTCTTGAAGCATGGGATAAAATTCCTTTGCAAGAAAATGAGGTTCGTGCACCATGTGTCCTTTTTCATTGCACCTTTAGTTTGTTCGTCATCATTTGTATTGGTATTTATCTATGCACAGTCACAAATATATTTTTCTAAATTCAAAAATTGACTAATGTATTTTTTTTTTTGATTTAAAAAGATACATTTTAAATGAGAGCACGACTCTTATTTAAAATTAAAATAAACTAAAATAAAAAACAAACAAACTAAAATAACATTTAGATCTGCCCAATACCAAGCAGACCTAACAATATATATGCATGGTGTGTGTGTGTGTGTTTATATAAATACATATACATACATAAATATACGAAGATATATACAAATCTACATAGACATATATAAATATAAACATGTCTACATATAAATATATATTGAGATTTGTCGATTTATATATTTATTTATCCAAAGCTAAAAATGTGTTGTGTGTGTTGATTGGTCAATGATTTATGATTTATGTTTTTTGGTTTAGTGTATATATGGATTTAGGTTTAATAAAACTCAATTTCTTCAATTTTGGATATATGTATAATTTGTAAAAAATTAATTGGTTTCAAATTGAAAAATAATATGTAAATTCAAAAGTCAAGATTTAATTAATTATTGTTTTTTTTTCTAATTTTGAAAAAAAAAAAACCTTTTTTTAAAAAAAAATTAGTTGGGTTTCTGGGACATCAAAATTCAAAAAAATTCTCTCTATAAATTTAACAAAATCAAACTAGGGTTTATCCCTCCCGTGTGGCGTTATTTATCCATGAACAGAACGCGATTGTTCATTCTTCTCCATTATTGCTCGCATGATTTTTTTTGGGAAGATGACATTGGGGTCGTGACGAGATTGACGTAGCCATGCACCACTCTGATGTTCTACAAAATGCTGATAGATCATTTTCATCAGTCAAAGGCTGAACCCACTGTTTATTTTCCATTTCGTAAATTGGTAACCATGTGATGGTGCCCTTCTTTTGTGGAAGGTTACCACTTGATGCGGACCGTAGGGCAATTCATTTTGCTTCTGAGGATAATTGTCATCTGATGGTGCTTTTAACTAATATTTTTCTCTTGATTTCGCATCTGATTTATGCCATTCTTATTGTTATATTTGTGTGCTTTGTGTTTGGTTTTTTTTTTTTTGTCTATTTATCTAAAGTTCTCTGAGAGCATCAAAGCCTTTTTAATCTAGCTATACCAGTGAACTTGTAAACACCGAGTGAGATTCTATAAACTTCTTGGCGGATACAATGCTTCACATTCTTTCACTAACAAATTTGAGTGGGATAAACCCATCTTTACTTGTTTGGCCCTATTTTCTTTGTTATGAACAATGTTTAAAACTTCTCGCTACAACAGTTTTAAATGAGGTATCTCACCAAATATATCTCTAACAGACGATTTCTACTGTTTGATGCAAGTCAGGCATTACATTGTCAGTAATCATACATAATTATATCAAAATATTGTCTAACGGATTAAAATAAATAATTAATACTATCTATTCACCAATGAAAGAGTACTGTAATTTGGCAGTGCCTACTCGAAATTATATCATGTTATTTTCCCAGCCCATGAGTGTTGTATTGTGTTGGTGAATAAAATGTATTGTTTTTGGTTGAGTTGCGCATGCCTATGATCTTCCCTATCTTCTGTTCCTGAAAATCTACTCCAATGTCTTGTCTCGTTTTACTAGTATATGTTTATTTTTGGGTACGTCAAAAGTTTGCATTTTCATAAGTGCGCAATAGCTTGTATTGTGATAGTTGCTTTCGGTTTTCAATCATCTGCCCGAGGTCATATTGTTTTCTACTTGCTCTTTCATTGGAAAATATCTTTGTTTTGCTTCTTATTGTTTTTATTACTCCAATTTTTATATTATTTACCGAGAATTTTTTTTGGAATCATCATTTATTTAAAATTTTCGCCTGGATAATCTCGTTTTCAGGTCTTATTTATCTGTATGAGGTGATTATTTCTTTTCATGTCAACTGTAATTTTTGTTTGGCTACAAAAACCCTCTTTTTTTTATTTTGTTTGTTCTATTGAATGTTATTAAGAACATAAACTAATTTTAATTTGTCTAAAAGATATCGTTCTTAGATGTGTTTTATCGTTCTTGCTTGTGCATCTTTTCTATTTTTAGTACTCGCATTTACTTGCTAGTAATATTGATGTGGGTAAAATTGTATTCGCATTGTTTTGCCTTTCTAGTGGTGCGATTTGGCATTGAAAATTATTATCAGGTGCGAGGATTTACTTGTCATTATGCGTTGTGACATGTGAATCTTAATGAAGTTTGCCTATTTATGTTCATATAATCCAAAATTATTGCTTAAATGGATCATAATTTATTGGCTAGTCAAATATTTCAATAAATGTGGCAGAATCTCCTCTACTCTGCAAGTTAATCCTGATGGTAGATTTTGTCAGTGGTTTTTGCGTGGGTGCTTTTTTTCTCTGATTCACATTCAAGAGTGCTCGGTTGAGTGGTTTTTCTTGGGACCAATTTGCATGTGTTATGCCTTGTTTGTCAATTTTTTATCACTTGCATAAGCTGTGTCCTCTGTGAATGCATTTTCATATTTTTATGAGTGTTTCCAATTGCCCACATCGTGACTACTTTTGGTTTTTTTCGCCAGTCGACCAGAGCAGTAGCGGCAAGACAGGAAACTGTGGTTCCTCTTGGAGCCGTGACCCGAAAGCAAGATATTGTTGCATTACGTTTAATTGTCTTTCGTTTTGCTCAATTTTGATTCTATTTGATGCATTATATCATCTTGTACTTTAATTCCTTTCTCTCTCTCAATTTGTATCGCTAGTATACTATTCTCTAAAGTTGTCTTCGTCTCGCTTGGATGGTTGCAGTTCGATTTTCATTGCCTTTGAAATGTAGTTCTACTGCTAGGATTATTTTTGATTTGTAGTTGTTGAATATGCGATTGATTATGATAGGATAAGTAAGTCGGCAATTTGTTTTTGAGCTCGAATCGTGCCTTCTACGTTATTGCATTTACGCCATTGGAATTTCTCCTGTTTTGTTCTTTGTTATCTCAAGATTTTAGTTTGCCTTTGGCTTATTGTTCTCTAGATAGAATTCTGATATTTATTTTTTTATCTTTCAAAGGCTGTGTATGTTTTAAATGTCGAATTGTTAAAGTTGGTTGCGTTTAATCTCTTAATGTCTTTACTATTTATAATTGAGTACCTGCAAAATATTATAATTAACTACAGAATAAATTATAAAAAGAAACACAATGAAACAAAATAAAAACAAATACATATCTATTCCTGATATTTGTTTGGTACAAAAAGAAGCATGTCTGTTGGGTTGTTCCTAATGGCTACACTAGAAATCTGATAGATGTGGGATTTTGTCTAAAAATTTAAAATTAAAAAAAAAATTAAAACAATATATTTTGTTATTTCTAAAAAAGGTATACAAATGAAAATTAAAAAAAATTATTTTTATTTTCATTTAAACTAATCTCTTTTTAGTTTTGTATTTTTTTTTATATTTAATTTATACATATGATACACGCGGTGCAACTTGTAATTGGATTTTTTAGTTGAGGTCGGAAATGGTGTTAAGAAAAATATTTTGAAACTTGGTTTGCCTAGCTTGTATTTGGTTTTTTAAGTTTTATTTTTAAAAAATTCAGCTTTAGGTCCTTTGTGACAGTTTTTGTGCCATCTGGTTGGGTTAGGCACATGGGGTGTGCTACGTCGAGCACAAAACAAATCTTGCTAATGGGCTGCCTGGCTTGGCCTGAGGCACATTTCCAATTTGTGTTGTGCTGTGCCTGTGTTGTCTGACCTGTTTGGCACCATTGGGGTATAGTATTTTTTTTTTCCTAAGCTTTATCAATTTTATTTATTTAATTGGAAAATTTATAAAAAAATAGTGTATATGATGATAATGAATTTAAAATTAATATAGATTTATGTAATGATAATACTATTAAAATATCCAAAGTTAAAACTATGTTTTTTTCAAAGGTATTGAACAAAATTTATTTTTTACCTAAAAATAAAAAAATTTGTTAATTTTAGAAGTGTGGACTTATTTTAAAATTATAAAAGTAATTTTTTTGGGATGCTGAAAAAAAATCAAAATATGTATATATTTTGTGTGTATTATATTTATGTATAGTGCATATGATATTGACAATATTAAGAGGTATATTGATTAATATGCTAAAAAATAGTGTATTAGATTTAAAATCTTTTACTTCTATGAAGTTTTAACTTTATTGATTTTCTTTATATAATGTAATGATTTTAAGAGAAAAGATATGATTTAATTGATGATAATATGATAGTTGATGTTTTGTAGAACTATTTTTTGTTTGTTTATTGTAGGATTTCAATGTCTATAAATATAAATGAAATAATAAAATATTATATATTATAAAAATAATTAATAAATAATAAATTTTAGTAATATAATGTGATTAGAGTGGGTTGATATTCTATATTTGGATTAGTCTTAATAATTTATCATTCGTATGCAGTATAGTCTATTATATAGATTCAGAATAAATAAATATTAAATAAATTTTAGGTTTTTATGAGATAGTTTAATCTTGTGCTGATCATCTCATAAGTGAATATATGATAAGATTCTAAGTGAATAAAATATTTAAAATAAAATGCTTAATGTTATTTTAAATAATATTTTTAATAATGGAGTAACGTTAGAATAATTAGAGATACGTTATTAAGTGAGATTTTTTACAGTAGGTATATGTGTCATAATCAACTCAATATAACAGACATAAATAAAAACTATTTTTCTTATTTTAGAAAAAAATAAAAAATTTATTAAAATATCTTAGGATTTCTAGCAAATAACATGAGTTTAGTATTTTTTTTGTTTGACTATGGGTCTAAAAAAAATTTAAATAAAAGTGAGACATTATTAGAATTATACTTAATTGATTTTAAAGATATGTATCAGTTATAAATATCTGATATCTGTTTATGTAAATAGTAAGAGTAATAAATTTTTTATTAATAATTTTGAATGTGATAAATATTTTTATTATGAAATTCTTAAAAAAAATTATGAGATGGTAAATATGTATTTGTTTGTCTATATTCATGTTACTTACATTATATTTTAGGTAAATATGTAATTTTAATAGTTTATTTAGTCAGTATAGAGGCTATCCTAAATTTAGTATTGTTTTTGTTGAGATATAAATCAAATATTTAAAATATTAATCTTGTATTCAAATTATATATTGCTTGGCTCTCTAAGTGGATCTAAGGTTTTAGATAGGAGTAAAATATTTTGACATATATATTCATGTGCATGAATCATGAACATGAATGTAAACACAATTTTTTTTCATGAAAAATTAACTAACTTATTATATATTATGATATTATATTGATAGTTGTAATCAGACTTCGAGTACAGACATGAATATTATATTTAAAGATGATTTTTTTCGTTAGCTAGCCATAGGCAAATTATAGAGTGATTCGTTGAATATGAGTGCGCTATCTTAGTATTTAGATATTAATTATTATTTTACCCTATCATATAATGACAATAAAAACTTGGATAATTTGATTTGTTGTAAATCATATGAATTTGCTTATTTCATGCTCATTAAGTTGGATGTAATTTATTGACCTCTCCAATGTTTAGTGAAACATTAAAATTTATATTTTAGCTAAGTGATTGATATTATGACTAGATATTGTTGGGATACTTATATGTATGATGATTGAAAAGTTTTGAGTTTAGACATTCAAGATAATACATAAGATTTACTAATAGATGATGATTCACAAAATAATGAGATCGGAGATATTTAGGTTATCACTAGCAATATCTTCAAACATATACTTGATGTTAGATCAAAAATTAGTTATTAGTTTTGATCAAGTTTTAGTGAACTGACTAAATTACTTAAGTTAATAAGATAAAACTAGGTCTAAGAAAGTGACTAAGATTCAATGATTAGTTTATTTGCTAGTGTATGATGATATTTTGTATATGATGTATTATAATACATATTTGTTGGACGAACAAGAAGAATATATGAGATCTCTAATAACTTTTTTAGCCTTCAAGAGTTAATTAACCATTACTCTTGTGGATGATCTCATTGTTGTTGTGCTTTCAATATACCCAT
>JAREIK010002587.1:0-126421 GCA_029783825.1 Sapria himalayana | reverse complement strand
AAAAAGAAGAGTATAAAGAAGAAGAAGAAAAAGATGAAGATGAAAGGAGAAAGAAGAAGAAAAAGATGAAGTGGAGAGAAGAAAAAAAAAAGAAGATAAAGAGAAAGATGAAGTAGAATGAGAAGAAGAGAAATAGGAAGAAGAAAAAGAACAAGATGAATAGGAAGAAAAAGACGAGGATGAAGAAGATACAGAATAAGAAGAGGAGAAAGAAGAAGAAAAGGAAGAAATATAAAAAAAAGACAAAATTAGAAGTATAGAAAGAAGAGGAAGAAGAAGAGAAGGAAGAAGAGGAAGGAGAGAGAAGAAGAAAAAAAAAGAAGATGAAGCTTCACTGTTATGCTAGTAGTGGCTTTGTCGCCGTGCTTGGCAATCATGACTTGGGCGATGAGCATGTGATTTTCTATTGTATTGCAATACACACCATAAACAACTTCCACCTCCACCATGTCGTCCCTAATTTGATGGACTTGCATCAGCAGCTTCTTTGATCAATACCATTTCTGCAGCAGAATGATGATTGTTTCTCAATCTAGCACATGTGGTTTTGTTGCTTACGGTTGGCTTCACGAGATTGGGATCGTGTTCTTCATCCATATTACTCAGACACCCATTTTCATCATCATGGTGTAGCTGTAGTTGTGGTCATCTTGGCTACAAGAGAAAAACTATCACGATAATCTATATTATAAATTTGTAAATTTCTTGACTACTACCATGACCTTAAACTGATTAATTTCCTATTCAAGTCTTGTTTTAATTGTGTTCTTAGATGACTAAGTAACTCATTTTATATATAGTTTTAGAGGACAAAAACTAGAATACAAAGTATTAAAACAAGGATGTAAAGTATCAAAATGAGAATAAAATGTGTACTTATGATTGTTAAGTGGAACATGTCTTTGGATTTTTTTTGTATAGTAATCATCAAGTTTAAGTCAATATTTTGAATTTCATCAACTGACATGATCTATGACGGGCTTGGGAAAAGTTGTGGACGTATTTATCTAGTATTTGCGTTGAGACTTGATCAAGTTTTTCAATTTTTATCCGTTCCTTACGGGAAAACTCATTTTTTATGCCATGTGATATACTCACTCTAGGCTCTTTCTGTCACTCATCTCTAGGAGATGTCTTTCAACTCTCCTCATTACAAGATATGTTAGTAGTATCATGAGCAAGAGTCAGTTGTTACTTATTGTGGAGTAACAATTAGAAAAGTGAATGATCATTATTATACACTTGATAACATGCGCAACCATTGTCTTTACTCGAAGAGATGTCTTGAACAAAATTTGTAAATAGTAAACCCACAAAATTTGATTGAATAGTGAAAAAAATAATTTCATAGATATAAAAGTTGATATGAAATATGATCCCAGAGAATACAACATAACATTTAGTTCATTAGAAAGTTGATTAATATTATTTTTCACTAAACATATTCATTAATACTTTTATGTAGAAGAAGTATCATAATTATTTCAATTAAATATTAATTTTTTGTGATCTTATTATGTGCAGGATTTTCAATACAAGTATTGTAAATAATCTTATATTTCTCAAATAAAAAAAATAATAAGTATATTTAAAATCATTTTCATTTTTTAATATTTAAATATCATAACTAAATTTTCTTATTACTTATTTCATATAATTTTATTAAAATACAAAAATTGAGACATTTCTTTGGAAACATATATCAATGTATATCTAGTGCATTCATTAATAAAGCTAAAATATTTTAAACTATAATATGCGATCATTCTATACAATCTCCAAATATTTGAATAAATTAAATGAAATGAGTCTCTTTTAATATTCTCATATATTTGAAATAAGAAACCCCAATTTGTTTTCCAAATGAAACACGTCATAATCAATAAAAGTTATCCTCTTAATGTTTTCTCCATATTTTTTAGTTTATTCAATGATAGATGTTTAAATCAAGAGTGTATAATCAATGAATCATTGAGACTCACATTGAGGGGTTTATTTAAATGGAGAAAAATAATTATAATTCATCTTATTTAATTCTCATTGAAGTCACCTTTTTGGTTTGTTGATCTTGCTTAGAAATACAATAAGAAAAAAAATAATAATTTCACAACCTCATTTCTTGGTAAAATAATTAATTGACAATTAATTGTGATGAAGCTAGGTTATACAAATAATACACGACAAAAAAAAAAAATTCAGCATGTACATCCTCATGCTCTCCAAGTTCAATGAAAGAAATAAAAAGATGCAATTACATGCAATATGGGTAATACACAACAAAAGAGGTTTGGACAGCATGACTCCGAAATTAATGATAAAGTGAGGTAATGAAAAGTAAGGCTTAAGAAGTAGGAGTATCTCATTTGAAATCAATATTGTCAAAGAAAAGAAGTCTATAATGCTCCTATTGAGTAAACACGTACAAGATCCATTATGAGTGGATTTTGATTGATCTTTTTATGAGTGAGTCCAAACATCCTACAAAAAAATATGTCATTATTAACTTTCTCTTTTTCTCAGAGCACTTTCATTGACTTTCTCACTGTAATGGTGTAGAAAATTATAGTAATAATTTTATTGATTTTCAAAACTCAACTCAATTTGGGTACAGTTGTAAGCACATGAATCATTCTAGTGAATCTCTAAAAAAACTAGAAGTATTCTTTTATTAATGATTTGGGTCATCAAAATGGTGTATCACTTTCCTAACAAATATAATATATTGTTAATTAGATTATTCAGTCTCTTTTTTGAAGTTAGGTTTGTCAACACATGTATTATTTTATTAATTCTCTAATATAATTATGTTTAGGCTACATAGTTATCCCATCATTGAGGAGTCAACCGGGCTGGCCCTGCACGAGGCACGGTTCGGCCGTGCCGGGCCGGCCCTGCGCGAGGCACGGTTCGGCCGTGCCGGGCCTGCCCAGCACGGCAAAATTCCATGCCTGTGCTGTGCTTGCGTAAGGCATAAGCAGTGCCGTGCCGTGCCTGACCCGACATGGTTCGGTGCTCGTGGCACGGTACACCGGCACGAGTTTGTCCCGTGTCCCCCTTGCTTCGCCCCTCCCACAAAAAAGACCGCGAGTCGGGTCTGATTGGACCCGAGCCGACCCAATTCCCCCCCCCCCCCCCAAAGGGGCAAAAAAAAAATTTTAAATTTCAGCTGTTGGATCTTGTCTCCAACGGCTAGAGGGCAGAATCCAACGACCCTCATGATTCTGCCCCCTAAAAAATTTAAAAAAAAATCAAAAAAAAACGACTTTCTCTAATCTATAAATTCTACCCCCCCTTTCTATAATATTTATGTTTTTCATAAATATTTTTTCTCAAATTACATATTTTCTCTCTCAAAAATCTTGCTCCTCTCTCGGGATTTCGGCATTCGGTTAGAATTTTCGGGAATCTCAATTTGAGTTTTGAATTTTGAGCTTGATTGTTGTTCACAGTGCCTGTAATCGACCTCACTGCTTTTGCTGGGTAATTTATTTTAAGTTTTTTTTTACTTTTTCTCTCTCTAGTTTCTTTCTCTAGACCAAAAATAGAACATTTTAAATAACTATTCTGATTAACAAAAATCCTAAAAAAATGACAAATACTAATGAATCATATTTAAATTTAGAAAATAAAAATATTACACATAGGTCTGATGTTGCTAAAACTTTGGTTTCTCCAGTCGTATTAATCCAAACTTCTAAAATACAAAAAATTAGGATGACTTATGTAGTTTGGACTCATTTTAATATAATAAAACAAAAAAATATTAGGGGTGAGGAAGAAGAAATGACACAGTGAAAATATTGTATGAAACTTTTAACATGTAAGAGTTCGTTTGGGACTAGGCACCTTAAGAGGCATGCCGAATTATGCACCAAAAAACATTGTCTATTAGATCCTAGGCAAACCCAACTTGACACTGCATTTTTTGAGGCTGGATCGAGTTCAGTCTCAAAGTTTACTCCCTTCATATACTCTAGCGAGTTGGGTAGAAACGACTTGACCAGACTTATCATATTAATGAATCTTTCGATCAGATTTTTGGAAGATCCAATGGTAGTGCGCATCATGCAAACATATTTTCAGTCTGCTTATCGTAGGATTCCTAGGTCCACATCTAGGAATGACATACTAAAAATATATAAGTTAGAAAAATAAAAACTAATTAATGAATTTATGGCATATAGTGGAGTGATGTCCGTGACGTCCGATATCTGGATAAGTCACGATGAATCATCTTATGCATGTCTCACAAGCCACTATGTAGATTCTAACTGGACTATGAATAAAAAAATTTTAGGATTCTCTGAGATTCTCCATTCTCATGATGACCCGACCATTTTTGAGTGTATGATGAAAATTTTTAGTAAATATAAAATTCAAAATAAAATTTTTAGTCTCATATTCGATAACGCATCTAATAATAGAGTAGCGATTAACATGTTTGTTAGGAATATTAGAGATGCACCATTAGGAGAGATTTTTCATGTCAGATGTATATGTCACGTGATTAACCTGATTATTCAAGCGGGTATGAAGGTGTGCCCCCTTGCATTGGATAATATACGTAATGCACTAAAATATATTCGCACTCCTTGCAGACAACAAGAGTTTGGTAGTCACTGTTTGTCTGCGAATCTTAAGAAGAAAAAATTTCAATTAGATGTGAGACATCGTTGGAATTACACGTACATGATCTTGGAATCTTGTGTTGGATACGAACATGTGATATCCGACTACGTCAATAGTAAGAGTGACGAATTTATTATTGACGATACTGACTGGGCTTCAAGAATTTCATTTATGAAATTGCTGAAGATTTTTTATGACACGTCGAACATGTGTTCGTCGGTTTATACGCCCACGATTTGCATTGCTCTCTGGTGCATATGCAACATTAGTAGTATGTTTAAGAAGTATCAAGCTGACCCGACACTTAGCCATATGGTTGCAGAGATGAAAACCAAGTACTTAAAGTACTGGTCCACTGTTCTATCTCTTTATTGCCTCGCTGCATGCATGGACCCTTGGATTAAGGTGGAACGGGTAGAAAACACTCTGACTTACATTTCGTCTTGCATGAACCTGGAAGAGCTACCCGAAGGGTTCATTCACGAGAAGTTGACTGACATGTTCACATACTACGATACTAGGTATGGTGGTGATAGTAGCGAGACTGTGATTATGAACATGGATACCTTGTTTGGAGATGATGATTTTTCCATTCAGCGAGCGGGAAACGTAGGGGTGGACCATCACATAGGAGCGAGCTTTCTCGGTACTTAGATACCGATTACTGCTCAATCCTATCACATTCTGATACTATGAATCTTGATATATTACAGTGGTGGAAATCATATGAGTCCACCTTTCCCGTGCTATCTAGGATGACACAGGATCTACCGACTCCTCCGGTGTCGAGCGTAGCAACAGGGTCTATTTTTTCTGTTGCAGTGAATGTGATTTCGGATAGGATATCGAGATTACGTCCAGATATTGTTGAGACATTGGATTATTTGAAGGATTGGGAGGATTCGAGGTTTAGCATCCATGATCGTGCTGGAGCTGGCACTGGGACATGGACTGCAGCCGCATCCACTGCGATAGCTGAGGAGTTGATTGCTGATGATGATGATTCATATAATATTGATCTTGATGTCGTGGCTGATGTTGCTCATGATATGCCGATTGACGATTGATGATTATTTATTATTTTTTGATTTTGATATTTTTTTTATTGATTGTACGCTTTATTTATACGTTACGTTGAAACTTTAATTTATTTGGTTCAGACATTCGGTATCTAATGGCTGATTGGTTATTTTTTATTTGGTTTGCTTATGTTTTTTTTTACTTTTTAATTTTTTTAATATAAGTTAGTGATTTATTTATTTTTTTGTTTAATTTTTTATTTAAAAATTTATAACTCTATTATATAATTTTAATAAATTTTAAACAAATTTTATATTACATTATAAAAAAAATTAACTTTGTAATTTTAATAAAATTTAATAATTTTCATATTATAAATATATAATATTATAAATTATCTATAAATTTATATATTATTTAATATTTTATATAATTAAAATAAAAATTAAAACAATAAATTATAAAAAATTTTTTTTTTTACCTGGCCCGTATTGCCCGGCCCGAGCGTGCCGGGCACGGCACGGTTTGCCGTGCCGAAGGGACGTGCCGGGCACTGCTTTTTTAAATCGTGCCGGGCCAGGCTCAACACAAAAGCATGCCCGTGCTCAAAAAAAAGTGGAATGTCCTAGATAAGCATATCGACGTATCCTAATCCCAAAGCTTCATGCATGTGTTACAAAAATCAAATATGTTTATTATATTTAAACCAATCAACTATTATAGATGAATTAAAAGTGTTAAATGGGTTGTTATGCCACTGGGTCGTGTTGTTTATGAATACCCAATTACTTTTTTTAAAAAATTTTAATTTTTATTTATTAGGAATAATACATATTAAAATAATATAATTAAAAAATATAATATATTAAAAATTTAAATGAATCAGAATCAAATCAACAATTAAAATAAATATTTTACGCTCGACTCAACTCAAAATATCATATCAAAAAAATTACAATTTGAAATCTGACACATAATATAAGCTAAAACATAAATTAATAAAAATATGTTTTGCTATCATATTAATCATTAATTCTTGTTATTAGTATAATAGTGTGACTATAGATTATTATTATTATGTATGATTCTGAAGGTAATATTAGTAATGACCTCAATATCCTTGATGTTATATGAGTTATCTATGTTAGTAATTCTTTTATTTTATCCTGAATGTTAAATTTTGAATCTTTTTAAATTTTTAAGCTTGCAAATATCTATGATATATGATTATCGTGTGGATCTTTTATTTGAAATAATATTGGCAACCACAAAAAAGAAGACTTCGATGCCATGCTAGATATTAGAAGGATCAATAAATCATGTGTTATCTTAGATAGCACTGGATAGGTGGATTCGTATGAATTTTACTAATTTTAAATATTACAATTTTTATTATTATCATGTAATAGGATGAAATAATAATTGATATTTAAGTACATTGATTGCTCGTGCTTATTTGATGGACTACCATATCATTTGTCTTTTACTAATTAAATAAAAAAATTATCATCTCTGGATATTGCATTCATATTCATATTCAGAGTCTTGATACAATAATCATATTTACTGTAATAATATATAAATATATTAGTTAATTTTTGGTAAATAAAATTTTAAAGTTTGCCTAGTTGGTTGATACAAGTTTATATGTATCTTAATAATAGTTTATTCCTATTTATCTTAATCCTTGTATTCATACAAGCAATTTAGTAATACAAAGTTGGAGTTAAGAACTAGTATTTTAATTATTTGGTTTCTATCTTAATAATCATGATATTAAATGTAAGGAATTCTTATTGCTTGCTAAATATATTATTAATATTACATATGTAACTATGTACACAATTTGTGATAAGATGTAAGAGTATACATAAATGAATATATATTTTTATATTATAAAAAATTTTTAGAAATTTTATAAAAGAAATTCTTTTATCTCAGTTTGAATCATTAATAATAATTTTATTATTTTTATTATTGACGTAGTCGGATATCATGTATTGGTAGTCAACACGTGATTCTGGTATCAAGTAAGTATATTCTAATGGTGTCTCATTATCATTTGAATTTTTTTTAGGTCTGTTAATAAACATAAACTACTTATTTCTTGTTGTCTGCTAGTCCTCATAAGGTATTTTAGTAATTTTTTTATTTATTCTAATGTGGCAAAAATAATTTTTATTTCCTTATATTATTTATATGACACATATTCCAAATATAAAAAATTTTACCTAATTATCTATTTTTAATGGTTCTAACAAAAATATTAATGATGACTTTGTTATTTGAAGTATTATCAAATATAATACTAAAAATTTTATTTTTAATATCATATTTTCTAAAAATCTTCATTATATATTCAAATATGCTAGGACCATCTTGATGTTATAAGATTTTAGAAAATTTTAAAATTTTTTTATTAAGTTTTTACTTAGAATTTATATAATACGTGGTGAGTTGAGGTGTCAAATGGGACATACCGTGCTTAACACAATATGATATGAATTTTGTGTCATGCCATACACGACATGAGAATGTTTACACTTGGCCTGACACAACCCGTTTGGCTCAAAAATGCTGGGCCGTGCTGGGTCATCTCAATTCACTTTAGTTTGTGTTGACACAAATTAGATCGTATTGTTTTGGCTTACAGGTGTCAAATGGGTTGTGTCGTTGAGACATGACTTAGTTTTTGGTGGCCTAGTTTTGCTATCGTTTTTGGCACTACACATCTCGATAATGGCCGGCCCACCTGGCTTGAGTCTGACCAGATTTAGGCTGGTCGTGGTAGTCTGTGCCGGGTAGTGGCAAGTCTAACTGGTTCGGGCTCAAATATGCCAGCTTAGCTAGGACTTCAGACTCTGAGACCAACTCGCACTCAACTCACCCCCACGCTCTACTGGTTAAGGAATGAGTTGTGAATGTGATATTACATTATTTATTTATTTCCCATAAATCTTAAAAAAATAAATTCATTAACACAAATGACATTTTAATAATTAAAAAATATCAAAAAAATACACCCATCAATCATTATTCATTCCAAAAATAAAATAAATTAACATAAAATAAATATCAATTATAATTATGCAAACTCAATCTCATTGCAAATCAATTTAAGCATACAATTGATCATCATCATGTAATTATCTTATGGTATCACTAGCATTGGGCTCAATCTTCTCAAAATCCATGTGTCATTATCTGTCAGCAATTTTTTTCTCTTTTTCCAGCATGATCCTGGATGTTTAATCTTGAATCTTTTTAATCTTTTATATATGCTAATGTTTTAATGATATCTGTCCGTATTCTTGATCTCCTATTTGAAATCATATTGATTATAATTGAAATATATATCCTAGTGCTATGCTTGACATTGGAGTCAGTTGATCTATATCATCTTAGGCAATATGAGATATATGAATTCATATGATTTTTATCTTTATAAAATATCAATATTCTTATTTAAGTTATTTGATAGGATCGAGTTGTAATCAGTATTCAAGTACCGAGACAAATTATTTATATTTGACTATTAATTTCATCATTTTTCTTTTGCTAACTGAATTGAGAAGTCTTTCTATTCGAATATGGTGTCCACGTCCATACTCAGAGCTAGATTATAATTACTATTATACATAGTATCGTAATATATAAATAACTTAGTCAGCGTATTATAAATAAATTTTTTAGGTTGGTGTTTCTTATTCATACACGAGGTTATGTATGATAATATTTTCTATCCCTTCCACCATAATCACATGGTTAATGTATGCAGCAAGATAGTAAAGAGATAGAATGGTGGACCAATACTTTAAATACTTGATTTTCATCTCAACATTCATATCACTAAATATTGGGTCATCTCTAAATTTTAAAAACATATTAATAATATTGAATATGTATTTGAGTGCGATGCGAGTAGTGTGAATATAAACTGACGAACACATGTTTGTTGTATCATAAAAAATCTTTAGAAATAAAGACGAAGAAGGAGAGAGAGAGAGAACATTCGATTTCTTTCGCTTACTTTTTTGCTTGTAGCGCTCTCCTTTTATATATTCCACACTCCCCCTCAAGCTGAAGCATATATGTCATATGCACCAAGCTTGTTACAAATGTATTTAATCATAGGATGACTGAGAGATTTAGTGAAGATATCTGCTAGTTGATCATCTGAATTAACAAAACTTGTAGCAATACATCCTGATGTGATCTTCTCTCTAATGAAGTGACAATCAACTTCAATATGCTTGGTCATTTCATGAAAGACTGGATTGGATGCAATATGTAATGCGGCCTGGTTATCACAGATGAGTTTCATCTCTTCATCCTTTCTAAATCTCAACTCTCGAAGAAGATGTTTCGACCATATGAGTTCACATGTTGCCAAAGCCATATCTTGATACTCGGCTTCAGCACTAGATCTCGTTACTACATCTTGTTTCTTACTCTTCCAAGATATTAGATTACCTCCAATAAAAACACAGTACCCTGAAGTGGAACGTCTATCTGTGGGTGAGCTAGCCTAATCTGCATCTGTGTAACCAACAACCTGAGTATGACCTCTGTTCTCGTACAACACGCCTTGGCCTGGTGTACTTTTGATATATCGAAGAATGCGGATTACGGCATCCCAATGGCTATCACATGGTGACTGTAGGAATTGACTAACAACACTCACAGGAAAAGAAATGTCTGGACGAGTAATGGTGAGATAGTTCAATTTACCTACGAGTCGTCGATATCTCCCCGTGTCTCCTAAAGGCTCCCCCTATCTTGGTACAAGTTTGACATTTGGATCCATATGTGTGTCTACCGGTTTACAATCTAACATACCGGTGTCTTTCAGGATATTTAAAGCATACTTCCTTTGGGAAAGGACCACACAGGAACATGATTGAGCTATCTCAATTCCCAAGAAATACTTGAGTTTCCCCAAATATTTGGTCTGAAAGTGGGTAAAAAGATGTTGCTTTAGTTTCTGAATACCATCCTGATCACTGCCGGTAATGACAATGTCATCCACATAAACAACCAGATAAATACACTGTCCCAAGGAGTTATGATGATAGAAAACTGAATGGTCTGCTGTACTGCGAAGCATGCCAAATTCTTGAACAACAGAACTAAAACGACCAAACCATGCTCGAGGAGATTGTTTCAAGCTATATAGAGAACGGCGTAACTTGCACACTAAACCAGACTACCCCTGAGCAACAAAACCAGGAGGTTGCTCCACTAAACTTCCTCGGCAAGATCACCATGAAGGAAGACATTTTTAATATCCAACTGATAAAGAGGCCAAGAACACATAGTAGCCATGGAGAGAAGCAGACGAACAGAAGCAATCTTGGCAACATGGGAGAATGTGTCAGCATAATCAGAACCATAAATCTGAGTATAGCCTTTAGCAACTAAGCGGGCCTTAAGGCGATCAACCTGACCATCAGGACCAACCTTAATTGCATAGACCCAACGACAACTAACTGTAGATTTACCAGAGGGTAAAACAACAAGATCCCAAGTGCCATTAGAGTGTAGAGCAGCCATTTCATCCATCATTGCCTGTCGCCAGCCTGGATGGGAAAGAGCTTCATGGGTGCTCTTTGGAAGAGAAACAGAGGATATAGTAGAGACAAAAGCAGAATATGGTGAAGATAATCGATGATAACTCAAAAAATTGTAAATAGGATGAGGATTACGAGTAGAGCGATTACCTTTCCGAGTAGCAATGGGTAAGTCATCAGGAGAGGGTGGAGCCGGGGTAGGAGAAGCCGAAGGGGTAGGAAGTGAGTCAGTAGGTGCCTCAGCAAACGACAGAGGAGCATCGACACGAGGGCGACGATGATAAACCTGAAGTGGTCGAGGAGGCACAACATCGAGGAGGCACAACAATGAGAATGAGCAAGACTGCAGAAACAGGAAGAGACTCAGAAGTAGTGGAAAAGAATGGTGAGTCCTCAAAGAAAGTAACATCAGCGGAGATAAAGTAGCGATGAGTCTCAAGAGAATAACAACGATAACCCTTCTGAAGTCTGGAATATCCCAAGAAGAGACACCTCATGGCTTTGGCTGAAAGCATGTCCTGTCCAGGAGTGAGAATATGAACAAAGCAAGTACAACCAAAGACACGAGGAGGAAGGAAATAAAGTGGTTGGTCAGGGAAGAGAAGAGAATGAGGAATCTGATCATGTAAAACAGAGGAGGGCATAAGATTAATCAAATAACAAGCGGTAAGAACAGGGTCCCCCCAAAAACGAAGAGGAACATTACTATGGAGGAGGATAGTACGAGCTATCTCAACAAGATATCGATTCTTGCGCTCAGCTACCCCATTTTGTTGAGGAGTATGAGCACAAGAAGACTGATGAAGAATCCCATGATGAGACATAAATGAAGTAAAGGGGGATGAAAAATATTCCCTGGCATTGTCACTGCGTAGCACACGAATAGAAATATTGAATTGGGTCTGGATTTCAACATAAAATTTCTGAAAAATAGAAAATAACTCAGCTCGATTTTTCATTAAAAATAATCAAGTACATCGAGAATAGTCATCAAAAAAGTGACAAAATACTAAAATCCTAAAGTAGACGCAGTCCGACAAGGACCCCAAACATCAGTGTGGACAAGTTCAAAATGAGACTTTGCCCGATTATCCAAACGCTTTGGGAAGGAGACACGAGTATGTTTCCCAAGCTGACATGACTCACACGATAGCGACGACAAAGTGGAAAAATGAGGGACCATCTTCTAGAACTTGGAGAGACTAGGGTGGCCCAAACGACTGTGAATAAGGAGAGGAGCATCAGTGGAAATGCAAACTGCAGGAGATGAATCCGAGGTGAGGTGATAGAGGCATTGAGACTCACGTCCTATGCCAATCATCTTTTCCGTACTCCGGTCCTGCAAGGTCACAAATTTATCAGAAAAGGTAATAGAGCAATTAAGAGTACGAGTGATTTAGCTGATGGAAATAAGATTAAAAGGATATATAGGAGTATAAACGACAGAAGTGAGAGGTAGAGAAGGTAGAAGAAGGGCCAAACCAATACCTTTAGCCACAGTTTGAGAACCATTAGCTAAGATAACAGTAGGTAAAGCAGAGGTAGTAGAAATAGAGTAGAAAAGATCCTTATTACCAGATATGTGATCTGAAGCTCCATAATCTAGAATCCTGGGTCCAAGAGAAGATGTGTGGGTAAGGCAGGCAGAAGTATTACCAGGCTGGGCAACAGAGGCAACAGAAGCATGATATGCCTGAGATGCGGAGGAGCTCGGAGGCTGAGGCAGCTGAGAATCAGAGGACTGGATCATATGGGCAGTGCGAGGAGGCCGTCCATGTAACTGATAGCAACGATCATGAGTGTGACCAAGTTTATTGCAATAGGTGCAATGAGGACGTTGGCCCCTACCTCGGTTATCTCTGCGGCCTCCTTGAGTGGCAGTGTGAGAAACTAACATAGAAGAATCGGAAGTGCTATCAGATGGCAAAGTCTGAGTGGACGAGATACGAAGGAGGCGAGCAAACACATCATCCACGGACGGAACTGATGAACTGCCAAGAATCTGATCGCGGCAGGCTCAAGATCCGGATGGAGGCCAATAAGAGTAAGGACCATGAAGAACTTATCACGCTGTTTTTGTTGAGCCGCAACATCAGAAGTAAGCGGCATCACAGTCAATAACTCTTCCTTAAGAGAAGCAATCTGGCCAATATAAGTAGATAGATCCAAGTCCTGTTGGCTGAGATGGACAATAGCAGAAGCCACCTTTTAAAGACTGCTGGATATCATTCGTGTATAATTTTTTAGCTTGAGTCCAAAATTTAAAACAAGTTTTGTAGGCTCGAAGATGAAGAAGAATCTTAGGATCAACTGATTGCCACAATATACTACATAACTGGGCATCTATCTTTCTCCATGGTACGCGGTCAACCTCAAGGATATCTGTTTCCTGTGTAAACAGGTGATCCTCATATCCTTGACCCATAAACCATAGTTCAACAGAAGCTGACCAGGAACGATAATTGTCACTGCCAACCAATTTTTCCGAAGTAATCATAGGAGATCCAGATATAATAGAGAAAAAAATGGATGTTTTAGCAGCCATATCTACTTCAGATTGAAAAGAGCCCTAGTACAGCTCCATATTGTGGCGTGGCAGCACTCTAAAGGTTGAAGAGGCAAAGAGCAGGGTTTCTGAACCGGGTTCTTGAACATGGTTTCAGGAACAGGGTACTGAAACCCTAGATTTTGCCCGGGAAACCCTAGATCACTGAATGGCGAGGAAGAGGATTGGAACTTGCTGGAAACTTTCAATTTTCTGTTCTAAGAGAGTCGTCACAATCATTTCTTATCACAATGGAAGAGTACATACGAGAGACGCCAAATCCTAGCACTAAAATCTAGCGCCTTAGTGATGCATCACGTTGCCCTCTCTGCGTTGCGTTGCCCTCTCTGCGTCGTGTTTCCCTCCGATACCATAAAGACGAAGAAGGAGAGAGAGGGAGAGAGAGAGAGAGAACCTTCGATTTCTTTCGCTTACTTTTTTGCTTGTAGCGCTTTCTCCTTTTATATATTCCACAAGAAATTTTATAAATAAAATTTATGTATTACAATTAATATCATCAATAATAAATTCGTCATTCTTTCTATTGATATAGTCGAATATCATGTGTTGTATCTAATACGATTTAAATATTTGGTATATGTAATTCTAATGGTGTTTTATACTCATTTGTACTTTTTTTTAAAGATTCATAGATAAACAAAGACTATCAAATTTTATAATCAGCTAGACATTCGAAAATATTTTAGCGAGCTATGTATTTTTTCTAAAGCGGGGAAAATAATTTTTATCCTCACTTATATTATCAGGTTAATGATGTAACACATGTATCTAAAATAAACAAACTTTTATAAAGAAGGAAAGCGTGCATCTCACGTAGCACGTCCATGTGTGCCTAGTCCATGCCATTGCAGATGTTCTCAGCTAACCACGTAGAAGGTTTATTAAAAAAAACTCTTTATGTGTACAAGGTGTAGGGGGCTTTTTTTAAATAAAACATTATTTTTTTTTTAAATACGGATGGGTCTGATTGGACTGTGCCTAACACTTGATTTGAGTTTTGGGGCATGGTAGCCTATCATGCTGATGGACCATGCTGTGCCGGGCCAGACATGACTCTTTTATGCCGTGTTTAGGCCGCCCAGCTCACTTGCCATCTCTATTTGGCCTTTTGGGCTGAAATTTTAAATTCAAATAATATATATATATTTTAAAATTTTAATTTGTTATTGAATTATTTTTTAAAAATATGATACTTGTAACATTAAAAATAAATACAAAATTAAAAAATATAGACATTTTATATTTGTTCACAATCATGTTTTGCTTAAATAAAATAATAAAAAATTTATTTTATTTCATAAACAAAAGTAGAATATAATACATGTACTAAATAATATCTATTTATAAAATATGATTAAGTGAAACCTAGCTCATAAGATAATAAGTGTAATATATTAATAATGCATACATCATAAAAAAATAATTATGTGATAGAAATAAATCATAATGTATAAATCATTACATCATAAATTATAAATAAATAAAAAAATATAAAAATCATTAATCAATGTCTATGATACTTTATTATGGATGCAGATATAAATCATTATCATAATGTTTGCGTCTGAAGATATTGCTAGTGGTGACCTTAATCAACACAATCTCTATATCTCATGAATTATCATGTGTCATCTCTTATGTTTTATCCTGAATGCTTAATCTTATATTTTTTCAGTCTTTAATACATGTAAGTACTTTTATGAGATCTAGTTATAGTTTTAATTTCCTATCTGAAATAATATTGATTATTATAAAAAAATAGACTTCGATACTATGCTAGACAATAGAGAAGTCAATAGATCATGTATCATCTTAGATATCACGAGATAAGTGGATTCATATGATTTTTATCAAATTAAAATATTTAAATTCTTATTATTATCATATGATATGATATAGTACTAATTAGCATTTAAGTATCAAAATTATTCGGTCTTATTTAATGAACACCCCAATTGATTGTCTTTGATTAATTGAATGAAGTCATCATTTTTGAATATAGTGTTGATGTTCGTACTCGGAGCTTGACTATAATTGTCATTTCTAACATCGTAATATATAAACAAATTAGTTTATTTTTCATGAATAAAATCTTTAGTTTTTTGTTTCTGGTACATACAAGTGGATATATATATTATATTATTTAGTTTTCATCTCAATAACCATGATATTAAATATTGGATGATCTTAAATATGTTAAAATATTTTGTTAATATTGCATTTGTACCTAAGTACAATGGAAGTGATGAGAGTGTAAACAGATGAATATATGTTGGTTGTGTCAAAAAATTTTTAGAAATTTTATAAAAGAAATTTTTGCATCTTAATCTGAATCATAAATAATAAGTTCATCGCTTTTATTATTGACATAGTTTGATATCACGTATTGGTAGTGTTGTTATCTATGTATATAAGTGATTATGTTGAAAAATAAAATCAATGAATTGTGCAGAACATAACAAACTATAACAAATATTAGTTTTAATGTGGTTCATTAGTCATTCAATATAATCAGTTACGTTTACCAGAAAAAAGTGAGTAATGCTTATAGATTTATTAATCTTGAATATTTTAGTATAGAATTGAGAGAAAGAAGAACAAAGTACACAATCGTGATTATAGATACAATATATTTATATAGAATAATTAGGGTTCTATATAAAATAATATGGATCAGATCTTCATAATGAACCGAGTAATGCTCAAAAATTTTTTCGGCCCTCTAACTAGGCAATTAGATTCTCGTTATTATTTCAATGTCACATATCCAATCTCTCATACATAACATATTAGTACATGCACCTATAGATAAAATAGAGAAATAAAATAACTGGTTAGGAAAATAGATAACAAAATAAATTATATACAAGGAATTAACACATGACTCAAATATAAGGTAAGTGTAATTCTTATAATATTTGACATTTATTTGAAATATTTTTTTAGGTCGGTAGATAAATATAGACTGCTGAACTCATATTGTTTGTTAGATTTTATAATATATTTTAGTAAATTTCATATTTTTTCTAATGTTAGAGAAATACTATTTATTCTTATCTTTATTATTAAGTTAATTATGTGATAGATACAACTAATATGAAAAATTTTACTTAACGGACTATCTCTAATTGTTTTAACAAACATACAAAAAATTAATTCATTATTTGGAATATTATCGAAAGTAATATTAAATAGTATACTCTGTATATTATATTTTTTAAAGATTCATATCATATGACATAGCAATCATAAGAATAAAAAATCTTAGGAAATCGTAAAATTTTTTTTATTAATTTTTTATTTGGAATTAATATAGTGGATAATGAGGTACGCGAATAATGCATCTTACAGACTAGTCTAGATATTGGATATCCCAAATATCACTCGATTATATTTCTTATTTTTATTAATTATTAATTATTTTTTTAATATATACTATTTTATTATGTCATTCATACTTGTTGACCTAGGAATTATATGATAAATATGCTTGAAGTAGGTTTGTATAATTCTGACTATCATAAAAGTTTTTGAAAATTTAATCGAAAGATTTATAATCATAATCAATTTGATTATATATTTTCTCTCAAAATTATTACGCTATATAAAGGTGATTGACGAAGTAAACCTGAGCTAGAATCAACTTAAAAGATTCCGTTGCTCAGTTGAGTTTGTCTGTGATTTAATGCATTATGTTTTTTGATGTATTGATCGATATACCTCTTAAGGTAACTAGTGTGACATGCACTCGTTTATGTATATATATTTTGATAATATATTCTATGTACTAATTTTGTTCTTTACTTTTATGTTTTTTTTATTATTTTAAAATACGTTTAAACTTTTCAAGTTCACATAATTTTTTGTTTTTTAGATGATAATTAGGTTTTGGCCAAGACTAATAGAAAAAACATAGTTTTAATTGCGGACTTTTAGATAAAGTTAATATTATTATTTATATTTTCATCAATTTTAAAATCATTATTATTATATTCATTATTTATCATTTTTTAAATATTTTTATTTATTAAAATATTATAAAACTAATTTAAAATATAAACTCAAAAAATAAAAAAGTAAGTGTATCTTATTTAATTGCTTTGTTATAAAACATTATCTTTTACACGACACTGTATCACTTGTAATATCAAGGTTTAACTAAAATTTTTAAACTTTAGTTATAATTTAAAAGTTGAACCATGTATGTTGTAGCCTATATGAAAAAGTGTAAAATATAAAGTAAATATGAAAACAAAAAAAAAATTACAAAATAAAAATGTTAGATTTAAAGAATTTTGTCAGTAGAAAATTGAGGAGATAACGAAGAGCAGAAAGAGTGTGAGAATTGAAGAGAATAAATTTATAATAAAAATTCTAAATTTTCAAATCTTTGAAAATAATAATAAAATAAATAAATAAATAAATAAATATTATTATTATTATTTTATTTTTTTAGTTAGGTCAAAAATCTAATTGCCATTGGATCTTATACATGTAGATGTTGGAAAAAATTTTGATGGCTATGGATTTTTTATAAAAAAAATTATTTTTTAAAATACTTTTTTCAAGGCAACACCAATGTCAGGGAGTGCCTATCATTATCGCTATTGATGTTGATGTCCATTATGTAAAAATGCAGTGGGCTTAATTAGGCAGATATATACCATTGGCCATATAAGCAAACAAGGTTTACATGGCTATTTTTTTCTAAACCCAACCATGTAATCGGTCGGGTTGTCATTGCGTGAAAATGCAATGGGCTTAATCAGATGGTTACACAATGTGTCATTATCTTTAAACTATGACTCATCTTTGCCCGGTCACTAGCCACCTAGCCTGTGGACCATGCCAATAGGCCTAACATGAGACTTGGTAGGCTCCGACCCACCAAGACACGAGTCGTTCCTTGGGTCCACATAGTCATGGTTTGGATTGTGCCGTGTTGAGCCTTGCACGGCAATTCGGGACGTGCCTCATGCCATTCATGGGCCACCTGACCCACTTGGCACATCTAGTGGTAAAGCATGCAAATAAATCATCATTGTGGCTAGTTCATATGTCAGACGTTATAAATATTACTCAATTATATTTTTTAAATTCATTAATTTTTAATTATTTTTATAATTTATAATAATTTATTATGTTATTTCTACTAGTAGACTTATAAATTATATGATAAGCATGTTAGAAGTATGTTTGGATATTATTAATTATATTAGGATTATCTGAAAATATAATCAAAAGATCTATGATAGTAATCAATTTGACAATTACTTTTCTCTCAAAATTATTGTGATAAATAAAGTTAGTTAATGAAGTTGAAGTAATTCAACTTCAAAAGCCTTATTGTTCAGTTTAGTTTGCCTGAAATATAATATAATATATTTATTAGTAAATTAATTGACTTGCATCTTAAGGTGATAATATTTCTTGTATCATATTCATATATTTTTATATAATATATATACTATGCTAATTTTTTTTCAATATTATAAAAAAATTTATTTTTTATTTGAGCAATAGCCATAATTCACATTCTTTTATAAACTAGCTAGTCTAGAATCCATAACAGATAGCAAAACAAAGCATAGAAGAGAAAACATATGAGAAGAGAGGAAATGAGAAAATAAGAAATAAATTTGATGAATATCAAGAAATTTCTATTTTATATTTATAAAAATTTTATAATTTAAAATAATATATATTTTTGTATTTTTTAAATTTTATTTTTAGATTTATGTCGTGTAGCCTTTGAAATGAAATCATATGTCTTTAAAAAATAGTAAAAGAAGTGGATTTGTTTTTTTTTTTATTTTTTTTTTCCGACATTGAAAGTGACAAGCATAACTTGTCGTTTTATTTATCAGGACCTATTATGTAAACATAATTAATTGCTGCCATGTAGGGATTGAGCTAAAAAAAACTCAGACATGAACCAAGCTTTGTCACTAACTCACTGTGCTTGTGGACCGTTCCAATGGGCCAGACATATAGGTCGTGTCTGCCCTAACTTGAGGCACGGTTGGTCTCGGCCTAACACGACATGAGCCCTACCATGGGACAGCACGATCATGATCCACGCATGGTTCTGGACCGTGCCATGTTGGACTAGGCATCACTATTTTGGGCCATGCAATATGCCATGCTCAGGCCTTACTTCAACTATTTGTGGTTATATCTCAATGCGTATTCAGATCGTCCGATCCACTTAACACCTATATGATGAATCAATAATTATGTATTTATTATCAACTAATTATCTGACCTCACTCTAGTTCACTTATCTAATACGTGTCTCGTGTATCTTTGACCTAAAAGTTAAATTATAATCAAAGTAACTTTCAATGAATATGTGTCTCATTTATCTAACATGTGTTTCATTTAGGTGATGCCTGACCCGACATGAGGCATGGTTGGCCTTGGCCCAACATGACATTAGTTGTGCCACTGGCTAGCATGATCGTGGCCCTAATATGGTTCTGAACCATGCCATGTCAAACTAGGCATGACTAATTTGGGCTATGCATAATGCCATTCCTGTGCCATCTGATCCATTTGATATTTATGAGATGAATTAATATTTATGTAATAATTATCAACTAATTATATAACTCAATTTTCTGTTACTCATCTAGCATGACTTTCGTATAATTAACCTAAAAATTAAATTATCGCTAAAGTAGCTAACAATGAATACATGTCTCACTTATCTAACATTTGTCTCTCGTAGGTCATTCTTGGCTCGACATGAGGCACAGTTGGCCTTGACTCAACATGATATAAGCCGTGCCATGGGCCAGCACGATTGTGGTCCAGACATGGTTCTGAACCATGTCATGTTGAACTAGGAATGACTAATTCAGGTTATGCCTCATGTCATGTCTCATGTCATGCCAGACCATCTGATCCATTTGATATTTTTAAGATGAATCAATAATTATGTATCAATCATCAACTAATTATCTGACTTAATTTTCCAACATGTGTCTTATGTATCATCAACCTAAAAATTAAATTCTCGCTTAAGTAGCTAATAATGAATACGTGTCTCACTTATTTAACATTTGTCTCACGTAGTCATGCTTGGCCCAACATGAGGCATAGTTGGTCTTGACTCAACATAACATAAGCCATGCCATGGGTCAACACGATCATGTTCTGGGCATGGTTCTGGAATGTGCTTTGTCAAACTAGGCACAACTATTTTGGGTTGTGCCTTATGCCATGTCTGTGCTGCTTAACAAGATGAGTCAATAACTATATATCAATCATCAACTAATTATTTGATCCAAATTTAAGTCACCTATCTAACATGTGTCTCATGTATTATTGACCTAAAAATTAAATTCTTACAAAAATAGCTTACAAAAAAATATGTATCTCACTTATCTTACATGTGTCTCACATAGGTCATGTCTGACCTGACATGAGACACAATTGGCCTTGACCAAACATGACATAAGCAGTGCCACATGCCAACACGATTGTGGTCCAAGTATGATTCTAGATCATGCCATGTTGAACTAGACACGACTCAATTGACACTTTTAAGATGAAGTAATAATTATGTATTAATCATTAACTAATTATATATCCTCATTTTAGGTCACTTATCTAACTTGTGTCTCTCGTATTGACCTAAAAATTAAATTCTCACCAAAGTAGCTTATGATTATGGTCTAGGCATGATTTTGGATCATGAAATGTTGAACAAGGCACGACTATTTTGGGTCGTGCTTCATGTCTCCCTGGGCTACCCAACTCACTTGACACTTCTAAAATGAATCAATAGCTATGTATCAATCATCAACTAATTATCTGATCTAATTTTATGTCACTTATCTAACACGTGACTCTCATATTGTTGACTTAATTATTTAACTCTCACTAAAGTGGCTTATGATTGTAGACAATGCATGATTCTGAACTGTTTCATGTCGAACTAGGTATAACTATTTTGTGCCGTGCCTCATACTGTGCCTCATGCTATGTCCTTGTTGCTTGACCCACTTGTCACTTCTAAGTTACATCAATAATAATATATCAATTATCAATTAATTATTTGACTCAACTTTATGTCACTTATTTAACATGTGTCTCACTATTTATTGACCTTAAAATTTAAATCTCACTAAAGTTGCTTACTATCATGGTCTAGGCATGATTCTAGACTGTGCCATGTTGAACTAGACACAATTATTTTGGGCCGTGCCTCGTGCAATGCCTCAAGTTGTCTTTGGGCTGCCCGACCCACTCGACACTTCTATTATGAATCAATTTTAGGTTACTTATCTAACACGTGTCTTTAATATTATTAATTTAAAAAATAATCTCACTAAAATAACTTACAATGAATATGTATCTCACTTATCTAACATATTTCTCACATAGGTCATGCTTATTCCAACATGAGACATGGTTGGCCTCAGCTCAACATGACATGAGGCATGTCATGGGCCAGCACGATCATGGTGTAGACATGGTTCTGGACCATGCCATCTCAAACTAGATATGATTATTTTGGGCAGTGTCTCATGCTTTATCTGAGCCACCCGACCCACTTTACACTTCTAAGATGAATTAATAATTATGTATCAATCAGCAACTAATTATCTGACTCAATGCTAAGTCACTTATCTAACTTGTGTCTCACGGCTATTTTGGGCCGAGGTCAATCATGCCTCATGTTGTACTTGGGTTGCCCATCCCACTTGACCCTTCTAAGATTAATCAAAAATTATGTATCAATCATCAATTAATTATCTGACCCGATATTAAGTCACTTATTTAATATAATATGTGTTTCACGTATTATTGACCTAAAAAATAACTACTCATCAAAATAGCTTACAATGAATATGTATCTCAATTATCTCACATGTGTCTCACATAAGTTGTGTCTGGCTCGACATGAGGCACGGTTGTTTTCGACCCAACACGACATGAGGCTTAGTTACATTCGGCACAACACGACATGAGGCATGGTTGTCCTCGGCCCAACACAACATGAGCTGTGTCATGGGTCAGCATGATTGTGGTCCGTGCATGATTTTAGACCATGCCATGTCAAACTAAGCCCTTCTATTTCGGGCCGTGCCTCATATCATATCCGGGCTGCCCAACCTATTTGATACTTTTAAGATGAGTCAACTATATCTCAATCATCAATTATTTATCTGATCCAACTTTAGGTCACTTATCCAACATATGTCACTTATTTGTCAAACTCACTGAATCACCATGGAACTATAATTTCATGTGGACATACTACTATCTATGCTACTATGGAAGCATGAATTGTACGAAGACCCAATTTTATCTTCAAAAATCTATGGCAATGCCATTATTAGTGCCAAACATGGGAACACACAGTTGCTTGTACTATTGCATTTTGTTCCACAATGCACATCAGCATGTGCCACCCTTCTTATTTTATCAAACACGTGCAATACCATATTAAATATTTTCACTTTTAAGAGTATCAGGAAAAAAAAGGAAAAATGAGGAAAGAGGACAAAAAATATTATATTTTTTTTAATATCTAAAATCTAGAAATAAAAATAATATATATATATATTCAAGTTGGGGTAACTCATATGTCAGATATTTTCATTTTAACTAAAATAAAAAGTGAATAAAATAAATTAACATTTGACATTAAACTTCAATAATACTCAATAAGATTTTGCTTGGTGGGAAAATCTAGAATCTAAAATGGGGTAACTCATATGTCAAATGAGGTAACTCATATGTCTGGGCTGCCATTGCTTCAATTTTGTTATGGTCACCGTGCCATGCTGGAGGGTGTATCAAAGTATAAAGTTGATTAGATATCATGTCATGTTGGTGGAAGTTGAGTTATCTCAAACAAATAGAAAAAAAATCAAAGTTCTGAAAAAAATGTAAAATTTAAAGTTATAATTGGGGAGGGTGTTGTGTTTAATAAGCTAGGTGATGAAGAAAGATAAATTTTCTTTATGGTTTAGGTGGATTAGTGATTGTAATGATGATGATGTTTCAATCATTTTTTCCTGTGAGGATTATATGTTTTTTTGCTTTTATTTTTATGAATGTCATATGATTCGTGTTTTGTTTTGTAACCATGTTTTTCTCTCATATTTATTTGCATTTGAATTTAATGTCTTGATTGAACAATTGACATGGTTAGTGATGGGACATTCATGACCTTTGGATTTATCCACATATTTGGTGTTAAAAGTGCACTCACTTATTTCTCCAAGCGTCTTAGTGTTGTTGCATCATCTTCTATCAACGTTTATTAGTAGAGAAAATTATGATATCAGACAATGAAAAAAGTAGATATGTTGATTAATCTATTATAATCAAAGTTTGTTGAGATTTAAATTTGCATGTTATCCACACAATCATGAAGATGCACACACATGTTTGTGTATAAAAATTATGTGTCATGTGTTAGATTATAATAGATTTGTATTATTTAAAATTCAGAATTTGGGTTGCATATGTGTATGCTATGTGGAAATTGTGCTGCTTCTAAGTTTGACAAAAATCTGATAGTTTTTGAGATTAACAATTTATGATAATAATATTATCATAAATGAATACTACTAGATAAAAAATATCTATATATAAACAAAATAGTCTGCATACAGATTTTATTGAATCTAGAAGAGATATGATTGAGTTCTAATAGAATTAATTTAAGAGGCATTTTGAAAAAAAAGTGTTTCAACATATTATCAATATTATTGAAGATAAGTTCAAAAAAATTGGGACAAGTTTTTACTTAGTAGATGAGATATTAACTTTTTAATCTTGGTAAAATTATTTAAAATATCAATTTTGAATCTTGGTCTAAAATGAATTTAAGTGTCTTATATATCTTTGAGATAAGATAGTTTGGTTAATTTTACTTGCAAATGATAACATTCAACTTGTTAGTGGATAACTTATAAATTTGTTATATGGCAAAAGGTATATGAAATAAAAGTTTTTAGAGTTGTCATTCTAATAGATAATTTTGATTACAACTTTGTTCTTGAATTACAATGAATGAATATTTTAATTGAGATAGAATAAGTGTGCAAGGGTAATGATATTTTTTAATTTCTAAGTTTTATAATTCAAAAAAAAAGGCATATTTTGAATATATTATATTAACATGTAAATATCATATTTATACATTGTCTTCTTGTATGCCATGCCTAACTTTGTCAGGAATGAGCTTTTTTGAAAACTAAGTGATTTCCTCATAGTTGTAGCAGCAAGCTTGTGCTTGTTTTTATCACCATATAATTAACATTTTTTATGTTGCAGTGGTGTTGGGGCTCATTTGTTTGGAGCATGGGCAACATACATAAACTATTCCATATTTCTTACTCCTGAGGTAACACTTTTCTGGTGCACAGATATACATGTGGCATCTACAAAATTTCACTGTTTGAAAACACATATCCATTATGATATCTATCATATTGGTGTTGTTATGCTAAATATGTGTAATTAATCTAGTTTTATGACGAGTAAACACATAATAAAAATCATTTTATTACTTAGATAAGTTATAAAAAATATCTATATATAAACAAAATAGTCTGCATGCAGATTTTATTGATTTAAAAGAGATATGATTGAGTTCTAATAGAATTAATTTAAGAGGCTTTTTGAAAAAAAAGTGTTTTTAATATATTATCAATATTATTGAAGTACAAAAAAATTGTGACAAGTTTTTACTTAGATGAGATATTAACTTTTTAATCTTGGTAAAATTATTTAAAATATAAATTTTTAATCTTAGCCTAAAATGAATTAAAGAGTCTTATCTGCCTTCGAGATAAGATGGCTTGGTTAATTTAAATTGCAAAATATATCATTCAACTTGTTAGTGGATAACTCATAAATTTGTTATATGACAAAAAGTATTTGAAAATAAAAGTTTTTAGAGTTGTCATTCTAATAGATAATTTTGTTTACAACTTTGTTCATGAATCACAATAAATGAATACTTTAATTGACATAAAAGAAGTTGTGTGCAAGAGTAATGATATTTTTTAAATTTCTAAGTTTTTAATTGAAAAAAAAGGCATATTTTTTTAAAAGGTGTACCATATATTAAAGTTGGTTGAGCAAAATATTGTATGATATCAAGAGTATTATGTGATATAAAGATCTATATTAAGTTAAATCAAAAGGTTATTTTATAATTATTCAATAAATCATTTTTTTTGGTACATACTATTGAGTTATAATGTGTGGTTATATAATACTAATATATTGTATTTTTTAAAAAGTATCAAGTTAAATTTGTTTGTCAGAGGATAATATTAAGGTAACTGATTATTTATGAAATTCTTGTATTGCATGCATATGGTGGAGGTCATACTTAGATATGATAACAAGTGTCTTCTTCTCATGGTGATTAGATATATCAAATATGTCGTGTCAGGTTGGCACGACCTGAATTTTGGTGGCCCCAGTCTAGCCACTATGCTGTGCCAGACACAACTTGAATTGGGTACCCCAACTAGGTCATGCTTTGGTATGATAACAAGTCTTTTCATCTAAGGGTGATTAGATATGTCAAATGAGTCATGCCATTTTGGCATGTCATCATGAGAGGTAGTTTTGCCCGAAGTCCTACCTTCCTCAATCGGGCATACTAGGTCATGATGGGTCAGGCAAACCACAACTTGTGCACTCTCACTTTGGCTGGATGGAGCTTGAGGAGCAATGTCGAGCTCGATGGAGCTCGATGGAGATCGTGTGGAGCTTAGTCGAGCTCCACACTTTTTTTTAATGCCTTGAGGTATTTTTAGAATGCCTCGCGTTGAGGTGCTCGTCAAGGCTAATATTAAAAATACTTTTTAAAATTTTTGTGAGGATTGAAGTAGTAATTGGTTTTTAAGTACCGATACATCTCACTCATATTCAATAGTCTATTCTATCATTTATCCCTAACTAATTGAATAGAAAAGTTATTATTTCTAAATATATTATTCATGTTTGTACTCGAAGACTCACAAATTATCATACCCAATTTTATAATATTTAAATATATTATCTAATTATTTGTAAATCATATTATTTATTTTTTTTGCTTGGTTCATGTATGTAATTGCGTATTTTAATATATTTTCTACTTATTCTACCTTAATCTTAAAATCAATATAAGCAGTTGATCAATAAATAGATAAAAAAGAAATTAATATTTTAAATATTTATTTTTCATCTCAATAGTCATGATACTAAAATTAGGGTATCCACTGTGATTGCTAACTATATTACTAATGTTGTATATGCTTATAATTGTAATGCATGTGGTGAAGGTGTATACAAATGATAACAAGTTTTATAAAATTATAAAAAATATTTAAGAAATTTCAAAAAGAAAATTTTAACTCAATCTAAATTATCAATAATAATTTCGTTATTTTTACTATTTGCATAATTTGATATCAAATGTTGATAGCTAACACATGAATATGATATTAAGTAGATATAATTTCGATTGTGCTTTATTTATTTAAATTTATTACCTTTTTAGGTCTACTTACGAATATGAGTCTAAAAAATTCTTGTTGTCTACTAGATGTGATAAAATTTTTTTTAACTTTTTTATATTTTCTAATGCAAGATAAATTATTTTTATCTTTGATTGTAATATTTGGTTAACTATTTGATATATGCACCAAACATAAAAAATATTACCTAAGAGCTCTTTTTTAATAATTTTTATAAATATAATAATCGTAACACTATTATTTGAAGCATTTTAAAATGTAATATAAAGAATTTTAAATTAAATATTATATTTCCTAAAAATCGTCAACACTCTTATATGACTAAGGCGTGAGATCATCACGGGGATAAAAGATGTCACAAAGTCATAAAATTTATATATTTAGTTTTAATATCGTGGGCAATGATACATGCGAATGTAGTATCATCGCGACTAGTCTAATTGTCGGATATCACATAGACAATTCTCTTCTATATTTATTAAGTTTATTAATTATTAATTATTTTTCTAATTTAAAATATTTTATATTGTGATTCCTACAGGTCGACTTAAGAATTATATGATAAATAGGTTGGAAGTAGATTATTATAATATGAGCTAGTTTATGATTCTTTGAATATTTAATCGAAAGAGTTCTGCCAAAAATTAATTTTATTATTCTTTTTCTTCTAAACTCATTATGATAAATGATTATAAATAATAAACTTAAAATTTATTTAACTTAAAAGATTTTATTGTTAAATTGAGTTTGTTTTGAATTAATCTATCATGTTTTTTTAATATTAATTGACATATCTTTTAAGGTGGCTGGTGCCACTAGTACTTATACATATAAATAAATAAATATATAATATATTATATTGAATCTTTTTTGATAATCCTAGAATTCTTATTTATAATTATTTTAAAATGGATTTGCACTAGAGGTGTCAACCGGCACGAGGCACGAGGCACGACACGGGAAAATCCCCTGCCCGTGTCGTGTCGTGCCGTGCCCGGGTCAGGCATGAGCTGTGCCGTGCCTGACCTGGCACGGTTCGATGCCCGTGGCATGGCACACCGGCACGGTTTGATGCCAGTGGCACGGCACACCGGCACGAGTTCGTCTCGTGTCCCCCTCGCTTCACCCCTCCCGCAAAAAAGACTGCGGGTCGGGTCTGATTGGACCGGACCCGTGGTCCCCCGAGCCAAAGAAATCCCCCCCCCCCCCCCCCCCCCACACCCTCGGGCAAAAAAAAAAATTTTAAATTTTAGCCGTTGTATCTCGCCCCAAATGGCTAGGGGGCTGAATCCAACAGCCCTAATGATTTTTCCCCTTAAAAAATTCAAAAAAATGACTTTTTTTAAAAAAATATTCTTTAATCTATAAATTCCACCATCCCTCTTTATAACATTTATGTTTTTCATAAACATTTTTTCTCTCAAATTTCACATTTTCTCTCTCAAAAATCTTGCTCATCTCTTTCGGGATTTTGATATTCAGCTTGGATTTTTAGGAATCTCAACTTGAGTTTTGAATTTTGAGTTTGACTGTGGTGCACCGTGCACGTGACCGACCTCACAGCTTTTACCGGGTAATTTATTTTAAGTTTTTTTTACTTTCTCTCTCTCTCTCTAGACTAAAAATAGAAAATTTTAAAATCAGTCATCTAGTCTCTAAATAATTATTCTGATTAACAAAAATTCTAAAAAATGACAAATATTAATGAATCATATTTAAATTTAGAAAATGAAAATATTACACAAGAGGTCTGAGGTTGCTGAAACTTTGGTTTTTTCAGTCGTTTCAATCCAAACTTCTAAAAAACAAAAAACTAGGAGGACTTATGTAGTTTGAACTTATTTTAATTTAATATAACTGTTGAAAAAGAAAGAGAGAGAGAGAGAGAAAACCTTTTTTTTTTCTGACTTCTTCAGTTCCACCTTATATTTAACACTCCCCCTCAAGTTGAAGCATATACGTCATATGCACCAAGCTTGTTACAAATGTATTTAATCATAGGATGACTGAGAGATTTAGTGAAGATATCTGCTAGTTGATCATCTGAATTAACAAAACTTGTAGCAATACATCCTGATGTGATCTTCTCTCTAATGAAGTGACAATCAACTTCAATATGCTTGGTCATTTCATGAAAGACTGGATTGGATGCAATATGTAATGCGGCCTGGTTATCACAGATGAGTTTCATCTCTTCATCCTTTCTAAATCTCAACTCTCGAAGAAGATGTTTCGACCATATGAGTTCACATGTTGCCAAAGCCATAGCTTGATACTCGGCTTCAGCACTAGATCTCGTTACTACATCTTGTTTCTTACTCTTCCAAGATATTAGATTACCTCCAATAAAAACACAGTACCCTGAAGTGGAACGTCTATCTGTGGGTGAGCTAGCCTAATCTGCATCTGTGTAACCAACAACCTGAGTATGACCTCTGTTCTCGTACAACACGCCTTGGCCTGGTGTACTTTTGATATATCGAAGAATGCGGATTACGGCATCCCAATGGCTATCACATGGTGACTGTAGGAATTGACTAACAACACTCACAGGAAAAGAAATGTCTGGACGAGTAATGGTGAGATAGTTCAATTTACCTACGAATCGTCGATATCTCCCCGTGTCTCCTAAAGGCTCCCCCTATCTTGGTACAAGTTTGACATTTGGATCCATATGTGTGTCTACCGGTTTACAATCTAACATACTGGTGTCTTTCAGGATATTTAAAGCATACTTCCTTTGGGAAAGGACCACACAGGAACATGATTGAGCTATCTCAATTCCCAAGAAATACTTGAGTTTCCCCAAATATTTGGTCTGAAAGTGGGTAAAAAGATGTTGCTTTAGTTTCTGAATACCATCCTGATCACTGCCTGTAATGACAATGTCATCCACATAAACAACCAGATAAATACACTGTCCCAAGGAGTTATGATGATAGAAAACTGAATGGTCTGCTGTACTGCGAAGCATGCCAAATTCTTGAACAACAGAACTAAAACGACCAAACCATGCTCGAGGAGATTGTTTCAAGCTATATAGAGAACGGCGTAACTTGCACACTAAACCAGACTCCCCCTGAGCAACAAAACCAGGAGGTTGCTCCACTAAACTTCCTCGGCAAGATCACCATGAAGGAAGACATTTTTAATATCCAACTGATAAAGAGGCCAAGAACACATAGTAGCCATGGAGAGAAGCAGATGAACAGAAGCAATCTTGGCAACATGGGAGAATGTGTCAGCATAATCAGAACCATAAATCTGAGTATAGCCTTTAGCAACTAAGCGGGCCTTAAGGCGATCAACCTGACCATCAGGACCAACCTTAATTGCATAGACCCAACGACAACCAACTGTAGATTTACCAGAGGGTAAAACAACAAGATCCCAAGTGCCATTAGAGTTTAGAGCAGCCATTTCATCCATCATTGCCTGTCGCCAGCCTGGATGGGAAAGAGCTTCATGGGTGCTCTTTGGAAGAGAAACAGAGGATATAGTAGAGACAAAAGCAGAATATGGTGAAGATAATCGATGATAACTCAAAAAATTGTAAATAGGATGAGGATTACGAGTGAGCGATTACCTTTCTGAGTAGCAATGGGTAAGTCATCAGGAGAGGGTGGAGCCGGGGTAGGAGAAGCCGAAGGGGTAGGAAGTGAGTCAGTAGGTGCCTCAACAAACGACAGAGGAGCATCGACACGAGGGCGACGATGATAAACCTGAAGTGCTCGAGGAGGCACAACATCAGGTGAAGAGACAATGAGAATGAGCAAGACTGCAGAAACAGGAAGAGACTCAGAAGTAGTGGAAAAGAATGGTGAGTCCTCAAAGAAAGTAACATCAGCGGAGATAAAGTAGCGATGAGTCTCAAGAGAATAACAACGATAACCCTTCTGAAGTCTGGAATATCCCAAGAAGATACACCTCATGGCTTTGGCTGAAAGCATGTCCTGTCCAGGAGTGAGAATATGAACAAAGCAAGTACAACCAAAGACACGAGGAGGAAGGAAATAAAGTGGTTGGTCAGGGAAGAGAAGAGAATGAGGAATCTGATCATGTAAAACAGAGGAGGACATAAGATTAATCAAATAACAAGCGGTAAGAACAGCGTCCCCCCAAAAACGAAGAGGAACATTACTATGGAGGAGGATAGTGCGAGCTATCTCAACAAGATGTCGATTCTTGCGCTCAGCTACCCCATTTTGTTGAGGAGTATGAGCACAAGAAGACTGATGAAGAATCCCATGATGAGACATAAATGAAGTAAAGGGGGATGAAAAATATTCCCTGGCATTGTCACTGTGTAGCACACGAATAGAAATATTGAATTTGGTCTGGATTTCAACATAAAATTTCTGAAAAATAAAAAATAACTCAGCTCGATTTTTCATTAAAAATAATCAAGTACATCGAGAATAGTCATCAAAAAAGTGACAAAATACTAAAATCCTAAAGTAGACGCAGTCCGACAAGGACCCCAAACATCAGTGTGGACAAGTTCAAAATGAGACTTTGCCCGATTATCCAAACGCTTTGGGAAGGAGACACGAGTATGTTTCCCAAGCTGACATGACTCACACGATAGTGACGACAAAGTGAAAAAATGAGGGACCATCTTCTAGAACTTGGAGAGACTAGGGTGGCCCAAACGACTGTGAATAAGGAGAGGAGCATCAGTGGAAATGCAAACTGCAGGAGATGAATCCGAGGTGAGGTGATAGAGGCATTGAGACTCACGTCCATGCCAATCGTCTTTTCCGTACTCCGGTCCTGCAAGGTCACAAATTTATCAGAAAAGGTAATAGAGCAATTAAGAGTACGAGTGATTTAGCTGATGGAAATAATATTAAAAGGATATTTAGGTGTATAAACGACAGAAGTGAGAGATAGAGAAGGTAGAGGAAGGGCCAAACCAATACCTTTAGCCATAGTTTGAGAACCATTAGCTAAGGTAACAGTAGGTAAAACAGAGGTAGTAGAAATAGAGGAGAAAAGATCCTTATTACCAGATATGTGATCAGAAGCTCCAGAATCTAGAATCCAGGGTCCAAGAGAAGATGTGTGGGTAAGGCAGGCAGAAGTATTACCAGGCTGGGCAACAGAGGCAACAGAAGCATGATATGCCTGAGATGCGGAGGAGCTCGGAGGCTGAGGCAGCTGAGAATCAGAGGCTGGATCATATGGGCAGTGCGAGGAGGCCGTCCATGTAACTGATAGTAACGATCATGAGTGTGACCAAGTTTATTGCAATAGGTGCAATGAGGACGTTGGCCCCTACCTCGGTTACCTCTGCGGCCTCTTTGAGTGGCAGTGTGAGAAACTAACACAGAAGAATCTGAAGTGCTATCAGATGGCAAAGTCTGAGAGGACGAGATACGAATGAGGCGAGCAAACACATCATCCACGGACGGAACTGATGAACTGCCAAGAATCTGATCGCGAACAGGCTCTAGATCCGGACGGAGGCCAATAAGAGTAAGTACTATGAAGAACTTATCAAACTGTGTTTGTTGAGCCCCAACCTCAAAAGTAAGAGGCATCACTGTCAAGAACTCTTTCTTAAGAGAAGCAATCTGGCCAATATATGTAGATAGATCCAAGTCCTGTTGGCTGAGATGGACAATAACAGAAGCCACTTTATAAAGACGCTGGATATCATTCGTGTATATTCCTTTAGCTTGAGTCCAAAATTTAAAACAAGTTTTGTAAGCCCGATGATGAAGAAGAATCTTAGGATCAACTGATTGCTACAATATACTACATAACTGGTTATCTATCTTTCTCCATTGTACGCGGTCAACCTCAAGGATATCTGTCTCCTGTTTAACCAGGTGATCCTCATATCATTGACCCATAAATTATAGTTCAACAGAAGCTGATCAGGAAAGATAATTGTCACTGCAAACTAATTTCTCCGAAGTAATCATAGGTGATCCAGATATAATAGATGAAAAAATGGATGTTTTAGCAGCCATATATACTTCATATTGAAAAGAGCCCTAGTACAGCTTCAGATTGTGGCGTTGCAGCACCCGAAAGGTAGAAGAACACTTCCGATGGCACGTGCAGGGATTGGGGTGGAAAAAAAAAATAGTCGGAAAGCTTCGTTCTGGACGGCAGAGGAGGTAGACCTCTCTTTTGATCTCCAGGGCTTGGAAGGCTTGACGACGGAGGAAAAACATTTCATAACGCTATGTTTCTATTCCTCAATTAACTGTGCCTGCTCCAGCTCCTGTCCAAGTCCTGATTTCCACGGATTCCAAAAATTATAAGTTTCTCTAGCAAGGCTGAAGAATGAAATTCTTCAAACTGATTGGGCAAGTGTGATTGACAAAGGAGACTGCAAAAATGAGATGGAGCTGGTCGCAAATGCAAAGCAAGTTGTGTCGTCGGTGCAAGATGTGGCAAGAAAACTAGTTGATTAATGCTGCCAATCAGATGTAGATCTCGCCCAAATAGATCAGTTTATCACCCGTCATCAGATCCGTTAATTGGTTTGGAAGGGTGGAACGCATGCTCGTTGGCTGAACCAGAGTGGCCAGGAAGCTTATACAAGATGCGCCGAGAAGTCGTATCACAAATATAATCCATTCGACTTGAACTACCAGCAGTGACCTTGATGAAGGAAACTTCTTGAGAGCATAGGGGGAGAAGAGGTGGCTGTTCCGAGCGATGGAGACGATCCCGTGCGTGAAGAAGAAGGCGGAGTGGGCGCTGATGTGGATCGACGGGTCGGAAAGCTTCGGGAGAGAATTAGGTTTTTCTCCCATGGCTCTGATACCATATTTAAAAAGAAAGAGAGAGGGAGAGAACCTTTTTTTTTCTGACTTCTTCAGTTCCACCTTATATTCAACAATAACAAAAAATATTAGGGGTGAGGACAAAGAAATGACACAGTACAAATATTGTATGAGACTTTTAACATGTAAGAGTTCGTTTGGGACTGGGCACTTTAAGAGGCAAGCCGAATTATGCGCAAAAACATATGGTTTTTTAGTTCTCAAGCAAATCCAACTTGACACTGCATTTTTTGAGACTGGATTGATTACGGTCTCAAAGTTTACTCTCTTCATATACTCCAGCGAGTTGGGTATGGACGACATGATCAGACTTATTATATTAATAAGTCTTCCGATCAGATTTTTGGAAGATCCAAGGGTAATGCGCATCATGCAGATATTTTTTCAGCCTACTTATCTCAGGATTGCTAAGTCTACATCTAGGAATGACATACTAAAAATATATAAGTTAGAAAAAAAATAATTAATGAATTTATGGCATATAGTGGAGTTGTGTCTGTGACGTATGATATCTGGACAAGTCACGATAAATCATCTTATGCATGTCTCACCAGCCACTATGTAGATTCTAACTGGACTTGAATAAAAAAATTTTAGGATTCTCTGAGATTCTTCATCCTCATGATGACCGGACATTTTTGAGTGTATGATGAAAATCTTTAGGGAATATAAAATTCAAAATAAAATTTTTAGTGTCACATTCGATAACGCATCTAATAATGGAATAGCGATTAACATGTTTGTTAGGAATATTAGAGATGCAACATAATAAAAGATTTTTCATGTCAGATGCATGTGTCACGTGATTAACCTGATTGTTCAAGCGAGTATGAAGTGTGTTTCCCCTCGTTGGATAATATACGTAATGCACTAAAATATATTCGTACTTATCGTAGACAATAAGAGTTTGATAGTCTCTGTTTGTCTGCGAATCTTAAGAAGAAATTCCAATCGGATGTGAGACATCGTTGGAATTACACGTACCTGATGTTAGAATAAAATGTTGGATACGAACACGTGATATCCGACTACGTCAATAATAAGAGTGACGAACTTATTATTGACGATACTGACTGGCCTTCAGGAATTTTATTTATGAAATTCATGAAGATTTTTTATGACACGACGAACATGTGTTCGTCGGTTTATACGCCCATGACTTGCATTACACTCTGGTGCATATGCAATATTAGTAGCATGTTTAGGAAGTATCGAGCTGACCCGACACTTAGTCATATGGTTGTAGAGATGGAAACCAAGTACTTTAAGTACTGGTCCACCGTTCTATCTCTTTATTGCCTCCCTGCATGCATGGACCCTAGGGTTAAGGTGAAACGGGTAAAAAATACACTGACTTACATTTCCTCTTGCATGAACCTGGAAGAGCTATCCGAAGGGTTCATTCACGGGAAGTTGACTGACATGTTCACAAACTAAGATACTAGGTATGGTGGTGGTAGTAGCGAGACTGTGATTACAGACATGGATACCTTGTTCGGAGATGACGATTTTTCCATTCAGCTAGCGATAGGAAAACTTAGGGGTGGACCATCACATATGAGCGAGCTTTCTCGGTATTTAGATACCGATTATTGTTCAATCCTATCATATTCTGATACTAAGAATCTTGATATATTACAGTGCTTAAAATCAAACGAGTCTCCATTTCTCGTGCTATCCAGGATGACACGGGATTTACCGACTCCTCCGGTGTCGAGCGTAGCAACAGTCTATTTTTTCTGTTGCAGTGAACGTAATTTCGGATAGGAGATCGAGATTACATCCAGATATTGTTGAGACCTTGACTTATTTGAAGGATTGGAAAGATCCGATGTTTAGCATCCATGATTATGCTGGAGTTGAGACTGGGACATGGACTGCAGCCGCATCCACTGTGATAGCGGAGAAGTTGATTGTTGATGATGTTGATCCATATGATACTGATCTTGATGTTGCGGCTGATGATACTCATGATATGCCGATTGACGATTGATGATGATCTACTATTTTTAGATTTTGATGTTTTATTTTTTATTGATTGTATGCTTTATTTATACGTTATGTTGAAACTTTAATTTGTTTAGTTCGGACCTTCGGTATCTAATTGCTGATTGATCATTTTTCATTTGGTTTGCTTTTGTTTTTTTTACTTTTTAATTTTTTTAACATAATTTATTATATTTATTTATTTTTTTATTTTAATTTTTTATTTAAAAATGTTTAACTCTATTATATAATTTTAATAAATTTTAAACTAATTTTATATTATATTATAAAAAAAAATTTTAACTTCGTAAAATTAATAAAATTTAATAATTTTCATATTATAAATTTATAATATTATAAATTATCTATAATTTTATATATAATTTAATAATTTATATAATTAAAATAAAAATTAAAACAATAAATTATAAAAAAAAAAATTTTTGCACGGCCCGCACTCTTTGGCATGGCCCGTACGGCCAGGCCTGGCCCGAACGGTGCCGACACAGCTTTTTTAAACCGTGCCGGGCCAAGCCCGGCACGGTACAGTAACCATGCTGTGCCTGGCTCGGCACAAAAGCACGCTTGTGCTAAGAAAATGAACCGGGCCACCCCGGTCCGGTCCGTTTGACACCTCTAATTTGTACTATTGAAATTCACATATTTTTAGATTTTTCGGTGCATGTGTTGAGACAATGAGAAAAATATGGGTTTGATTTAAAATTTTTCTTTGAATTATTATTATTATTGATATTTAGGTCTAATTTAATTTATAATATTTAATATTTATCATATTTTAATTTGTTAGACAAGAAATAGAAGAAATAAAGTAATGTTTTTCTATTTTTTTACTTATTATTAATTTTAATATTTATCTAAAAATTATTAATTAAAATAAAATAAATGCAATGCAATATATCTTTACTTTATGTAGGTAGTAAATACTTCATCTCAATCTCATATATTCATATCTTGAAGTTGTAGCTCGTCATCAATATTGCTTTGGTGCTTAGTCAAAATTAAAGTTATAAGTTTTAAAACAAAAATTATAGCAGCCAAGACACTAACACTTTTAGAATTTTAAAAATAAAGGAGTCAAGAGAGGAGAGGAGATGAGATTACAAATAAACTATGAAAAATAAAATTTACAATATATTATTTATAAAAAATTCTTTTGATTAAAATTATAGAAATTATAGAAATTATAAAAAAGGAATAATTTCATTTTACGTTATTCTAACATGGATAACAAATATAATTATATATAAAAAAGAAAAAAATCCTACATGTTTACAATTATAAATAGCTTTTCACGGTTTATCACAATTATTTATAATAATTATTCACAACTATTTATCACAGTAATTCACAACTATTCACATGCAATATTTCATACTCTTCCTCAAGCTAGATTGTAGATATAAAGTAATCTTAGCTCGGATATTAATTGATTAAATCCTTTTCTCGCCAAGACTTTAGTGAGGATATTTGCGGTCTGTTGGGTTATAGGAATGTAAGATAGATCCACAACATTCTCTTCGATTTTTTCCTTGATGAAATGCTGGTCTATTTCCACATGTTTTGTCTCATCATGGTGAACCAAATTCTTTGCTATGCTAATCGCAGATTGATTATCATATAAGACCTGTATAGATTTGTCAGCATGGACATTTAGCTCATTACAAATTTTACTCAATCACATTCCTTCATAAATTCCCAATGTAAGAGCTCTAAGCTTGGTATTTTTGAGCTTCTTTTTATTACAGTGATGAGCAATACCTTGATGTTGATCATCTGTCAACAAGTGACCTTGCCTAATTAGCATCAGTGAAAATCTTCAAGTACCTATCACTAGTTTTCTCAAAGAACAACACTTGGCTAGGTAGATGTGTCAAATGGGTCAGGCCAGGCCGGCCCAACTTGAGGCGCAACATGGTTTGGCCATGCCTGGCCGGCACCGCACGAGAATGACCCCATGCCATGCTTGTGCCGGCCTGCTCACGGCACGGCTCGTGACATGTCGCGTTGAGGCCAACCAAGCCTCGTGCTAGGCTAGACACGGCCCGATACTGAAGCTCGTGGGCATGGTTATTCAACACGAGCCGAGAATGGTCTCGAGCCCCCAATGGATTTGAAAATTCCATCGGTGCGTCGGGCCCCAAATTGGACGTATTGGTTTTTTGACTCGAGTCCAAGTCGACCCTCCCAACATAAAATTAAAAAATAAAATTCGAATGTAAGTCATTGGATCTTGTCTCCAATGGGTATGTTGTAGAATCTAACAGCTCAAATGATTTTGTCCCAAATTATTCATTAAAAAAATAAAAAAAACTTAAATTTTTTTTTTAAATTAATCTATAAACTCCTTCCTCTCTCTCTAATAATTATATTTTTTAAAAACATAAATCTCTCAATTCTCATTCTCATTCTCTCTCTCTATCTCTCTCCTAAATTTCTCTCTCAGGAATTGAAATTTAGCTTGACTTTTTAGGACTTTCAACTTGGGCTCGGCTTTGGTTGATGTTTGGACTTTGAATTTGTGGTGCACGTGCTTTACGTTGCTTTATGAGTATTTCATATTTTTTTTAATTAGTTAACTTTTAACTGTTAATTTAAAAATTTAATTAGTTTTCTCTTTCTCTCTCTACTCTATTCTTTAGTCTAAAAAATATCAAACAATAATTTATATAATAAAAATGAAATTAATTTAAATTTAGAAATTGAAAAGCCTATGCAAAAGTTTGAGGTTGTCGAAATTTTTGTTTATCCGGATGCCTCGATCCTAATATCTAAAAAATAAAAAATTAGGACTTCATGTGTTATGGACTTACTCTAATATAATAAAACAAAAAAAAATTAGGGGTGTCGATGAAGAATGGGCATGATGCAAATATTATAAAAAATTAAGTTGTAAGACTTTGTGTGAGACTGGGCATCTTAAGAGAGATGTCAAACAATGCAACAAAAAATATGGTGCATTAGATCATAGTCAAACTCTACTCAGTGGTAGGTTTTTTGTGGCTTGATTCAGTTTAGTCTCAATATTTTCTACTTCATATACCACAATTAGTTGGGAAGAGATGACATGACCAAACTGATCAATATGATGAGTTTTTTAATTAGATTTTCAGAAGATCAAAGGGTAGTCAAAATAATAAAAATATTTTCAGCCTGTATATCGTAGGATTCATAGGTCCACGTCTAGGAATAACATATTAAAATATTATAAGTTAAAAAAAATAAAAAAGTAATTAATTAATTTATGACATATAGCGGAGTGATGCCTATGATTTCCTATATTTGGATTAGTCACAATGATTCATCTTATGCATGTCTTACCGCCCACTATGTAGATTCTAAATGAAATATGAATAAAAAAATTTTAGAATTTTATGAGATTCTTCATCTTAATGATGACCTAATCATTTTTGAGTGTATTATGAAGATATTTAGAGAATATAAAATTCAAAATAAAATTTTTAGTATCACATTCGATAACATATCTAATAATGAAGTAGTAATTAATATGTTTGTTAAGAATATTAGAAATGCATCATTAAGAGCGATTTTTTATGTCAAATGCATGCGTTACGTGATTAACTTGATTGTACAAGCAAAAATGAAGATATGTTCCTTCATTTTGAAAAATATACTTAACTCATTAAAATACATTTGCATGCTTCGCAAATAACATGAGTTCGGTAGTCTCTGTTTGTCTGTGAATCTTAAGAAGAAAAAATTCTAATCAGATGTGAGATACTATTAAAAATACACGTACTTGATGTTTGATTTATGTGTTGGATACAAACACATGATATCCGACTACGTTAATAGTAAAAGTGATGAACTTATTATTGACGACACTGATTGAGATTTAAAAATTTCATTTATGAAATTTCGGAAGATTTTTTATGACATGACGAACATGTGTTCGTTAGTTTATACTCTCACAAATTATATTGCACTCAGGTACATATGTAACATTAGTAATATGTTTAGGAAATATCGAGCTGACCTTACACTTAGTCATATGGTTACAAAGATGAAAACTAAGTATTTAAAGTACTAGTCTATCATTTTATCTTTTTATTATCTCGTTGAATGCATGGATCCCAGGGTTAAGGTGGAAGTGGTAAATAATATTTTGACTTACATTATCTCGTGCATGAACCTAGAAAATCCACCTGGAGGGTTCATTCACGAGAAGGTGATTAATCATTTCACATACTATGATACTAGGTATGATGGTAGTAGTAGTGAGATTGTGAGTACGGACGTGAATATCATATTTGAAGATGATTTTTCTATTCATTTAGTGAAAAGGAAACAACAAGATGGACCGTCGAAAAGGTACGAGCTGTTTCAGTACTTAGATATTAATTACTGCTCAATCCTATCATATTCAGATACTAATAATCTTGATATATTACAGTAGTTAAAATCAAACGAGTTCATTTTTTCCGTGTTATCTAAGATGATATTGGATCTACTGACTCCTCCAGTATCGGGCGGAGCATTAAAGTCTATTTTTTTTTGTTCTAGTAAATATTATTTCAGTCCAGATATTGTTGAGACTTTTGCATGTTTGAAGGATTGAGATGATTTAAGCTTGAACATCCAGGATCGTGCTAAGACTGCAGTAAAAATAGAAGAGTTAATTACTGATAATGATCTATGTGATATTAACTTTAATATTTATGATGACGATGATAATGATATGATGATGGATAATTAATGACATTGTCACTTGACGCCTGATGTTTGATGATTTTTGAATTGTGATAATTATATTATGCTAATGACTGATTCTCATTTTTTATTTCGATGCATTCTAAAATTTATTTACATTGTATTTGTCATTTGGTTTGGTTTGGATTTGTTATTTGTGTTTCAGTTTTAGACTTGCTGTGTTTATTTAATTTTTAGTTGTGAATGATGCTTAAAACTTGAATATTTATTTTTTTTATTTTTATTTTGCATATGATTTATAATTTTACTCATATTTAAATTTTAATATTTTATTATTTAATATTTAAATTCAAATTCTAATTACTAAAAAGTAAAAATAAGTACCATTAAAAAAACTTTAAAAGTATTAAAAATTTATAATTTACAATCTAAAAATGTTTAAACATAAGCTAAATAATTATTACATAAAATAAAATAACATAATTTTTTTTTAAAAAATATTTTATTTTAAAAATCGACACATATGAGCCTTGCCCAGCATGTTATTTTAATTTGGCTTATCTATGGGTCGTGATGGTCCTGTCATGAAGAAACTGTGCCGGGCCAGGCATTGTAGCATGATTGTACAACTTAAAACTGAGCCAGGCCGACCGACCTATTAGACACCTCTATGGCTATGTGTCGGTTTGAGGTACCTCAAGATTCAGTATATTGCTTGTATATGTTTTTTAGCTCGGTTATTCATGAACTAACTAACTATGTTGACAATGAAATTATTGTTGAGTTTGGTGTGCGAGAGGTAGATGATTTTGACAACTAACCTTTGATATATACCTTTATCTACTGTAACTCTACTAGATTGCATATTGAATTTGATTGTGATAATCATGTGAGTTTCAGCTGGCTTGCATCTAGCCATACTAGTTTCCTTTAGAAGATCTAGCACATACTTCCTCTCGGAGACTGCTATTCTAATTTTTGATGGAAAAATCTTCATGCCTAGGAAGTATTTGAGGTTTCTCAGGTCTTTGAATTTCAATTCTTTGGTCAAAAATAATTTTAATTTCTAAAGTTATTTTTGGTGATTTCATGTTCGGATGATGTCATCAACATCGACTATGAGGATGACCCTCTGTTCTCCCTCTTGATGTTTAATAAACATTGTATGATTTGTCTGATACTGAGGGTAGTTATACCTCTTAACTATATTGGTAAACTTGTCAAACCACGCCATGAGTGACATCTTAAGGTCATACAAGGATTTCTTCAACTTCAGCACTGAGTCTGGTGTATATGGTATGTTTAGGCCTGGTGTGATCTCTAAGTACGCTTTCTCATCGAGCTCTTTATTTACAAAAATATTCTTCACATCTAATTGATATAATGATCAATTCAGATTAGCAGCTAGAGAGAAAAACTCCTACAGTTTTGAGCTTTGCAACTAGGGCAAATATTTTCTGATAGTGAATGCCATAGGATTTAGTGAATACTCTTGTCACTAGACGAGCCATGTACCTATTAATGTTGCTATCAAAATTATACATCACAGTGAAGATCCATTTGCAGCTTACTATATTTTTTTCACTTTACAGTTTAGTTATCACCCAGTTATATTTTTTTAAAGAATCTTTGTTTTTTTTTCGTTCGTCTTTTTTCTATTTTAGAACTTTGAGTGTTTTTTGATTAGATCTACATATCTAAATTTTATTTAGGGAGTTGACTAAGGCAAAATGATCAGGATACAAATTATCTAATGCAATGAACTCCTGGATTAGATGATGAGTATAAGTTCTCTTTCTTTTTCTTAAAGTAATATGCTTGTCATAAGGTTTCTCAAGAATAATGTTATACTCATATTCAACTGAAGCATGTGGTGGATAAGAATTATTTTCTATTTGTGCAAATTTGTTTGTTGGATCAAGAGCTTGGTTATGCATGGGTTGTTTTGGAACTTATCAGACTGTGACTTGCTTTTTCTTGTATAGACATGAAATTCACTAGGTTCTGGTTGCGGTAGTGTATGTTCCTCAAGGAGTTCATTAGACTTAGTAGGGTTTGGACTAGCTAACTTGCTGCATTAAAGCGTGAGAAGTACAACTTCCCAAGCCTAATATCTTTGAGGTGTATTGCTCTCTTCCTGAATATCAGTTTTGGGATAAAATGATTGATTTTCAAAAAATGTGACATTTATGGATGTGTAGAATTGATGGGTGGACGGACAATAACTTTTGTACTCCTTTTGAGAAGGTGAGTAACCTAAGAAAATGCATTTAAGTGCTTTATGATCTAATTTTTCCTAGTGCTATGAGTAGATGTGAACAAATGTAGAATATCCAAATATTTTAAATGGAATGGTAAGCATGACTTGAGTGTGTTGAAATGAAGTGAGAAGTACTTGGCGAGATGTTTTGAAATGGAGAACCCAAGAATGCATCCGATTGATGAGTTAAGTGGTTGCAATGATAGCTTCTTCCCAAAAATGGTGAGGGACATGGATATTAAACATCAAAGAATGAGTTACATCAAAAATATGTTTGTTCTTGCGCTTTGTTATTCCATTCTGTTGAGGTGTATCAACACATGAGCCGTGATGAATGATTCCATGGGTTGATAGATAATCTCTTAAGGAATATTAAAAAAATTTTCTGTTATTGTCAGTCTGTAAGACTTACATTTTGGTTTGAAACTGCATCTAGATCATGGTGTGAAATTTTTGAAATAAGATTCCTAGTTTGGTTTTTTCTTTCATGAGAGATAGTCATGTGAGACGAGGGTGGTCATCCACAAATAAGACAAATCATCAGGCATCATTACTATTTTTTACCCATGAGAATCCCTTTATGTCGCTGTGAATAAGAAAGAAAGGCTGTGATGGTGTATATGGGTATATTGGATAAAAAAGTATGTGAATGTTTTGATAATTGTCACTTTTCACATTGAAAAGAACTAGGATTTTTATTTATAAATAGTGAAGAAAATAATTTTTGAAGATACATAAAATTTGGATGTCTTAATTAAAAGTGCAACAATATAATTTTACTTTCTTTATTTTATTATAATGGATTATGTTAAGTAGATAAATTGGCAACCCTTGGAGGTTGTCTAGACCTGGATTTAAATGCATTAATCTGAAAGTTTTCATCAACATTCTTAGCACTATCAATTTTCATTCCTGACATTGAAATCTGAAAATTATAAATATTAGAAGTAAATTGAGCAATGTATTCCATATCTTTAATCATTTTACTAATCGATAACAGGTTATAAGATAATTTAAAAACATAGAGGACATCATGTAAAGTGATAACATTTATCATCGATATTGACCCATTGCTCTCAACTTGAGAGATAGATTTATTTGTTGTCTTTACTGTCATTTATTTATCATTTAAACAATAAGATGTGAATAGATGCTTTTTTCCTGTCATATGATCAGATAAACAATAAGATAATTTTCATTCCTGTCATATGCTTTGTTCCTGTCATATGTTTTGGTGACAATGGAACCCACTAAGTAGCTTTTTTGACATTGGAGCTATTGAAGTATTGCCATAAAATTGTCTGCCATCTGCTTTGTGTTAAATGTAGAGATTCTAGTAGGTTTGTTTTCATTGCCTACAATAGTATTTCTGTGACTTTCCTTAGGATTTAATCATCCGACTTCCCATGAATCTTTTAGCATGTGTCACGAGTGTATCGAAGCTTCTTGCAGTGATCACACTAGGGTCAGCCATACTTTGTGTCATTGCCTGTATTGTTTTTTTGTCATTATTACTGGAGAGTGATCTTTTGTGACAAGGCTAGAGAGTGGTCTGAAACCTGTATACCTCCCATCATTACCTGCTTTCGGGATTCCTCTTCGCGTACCTCTGAGAATACATCACGAAGGCCTAGCAGGGGCTTGATGACCAATACACGACCTTGGATATTATATAGGCTTTTGTTGAGCCCAGCCAAGAATTTTATAGTCTTGTTTTTTTCAATGATTCATTTGAATTGCTATCTATCTTTAGTATTGCTTCAAGCATTTGTGTAGACTAAATCAAATTGCTATCATAGACGAGACAAGGTATTATAATATTGAGTAACTATCAAATCATCTGGTCTTAACTCTTGGATGATTGTTTTGATTTTGAACATGATTGCAATATTATTTTGAGTGGGATTAGATGCATGTGCAACTTCTTAGATCTCATGCGCTGTCTTGTAGAATAAGAAGTTTTCTCAAATTTCAACTGTCATAGAGTTGATCAGCCATGACTTGATGGTACCATTCTCTATCTTTCATCTTCAATAGGATGCATCCTCGGGTATCGGGGATTAGAGTTCTCTATTCAAATAATTATCTTTCTCTTTTTCACTGATGAATATAAGAACTGAACTTGACCATTGCAGATACTTATTTTCATTTAGTTTATGGCTTGTGATAGGAAATGAGATATTGTTTGTGATGATAGGAATGTCATCAAATTGTATCTTCTGAATAGTGATGTCAGAGATGATTGGAGTGATCTGACCATTGTTTTCTGTTGCCATACTCGAAATTAGTGCTGATACCAGTCACTACATAGGATGATAGATCGTGGAAGGGTGACTCAACAGGCAGAAGCGTGGCAAGATTGGAGGCTACACGTGCCATCATGCACGAGAGAAGGCTTTGCGCATGATTGTAGCCACTGAATAGTTGTGTTTGCCGAAAAAAATTCATTCTTCTTGATTTCAAGCAAAAATTATTGCCTGCTCTGATACAATGTAGAAAATAATAGTAGGGATCTAAGCAGACGTTTAAAATAATATATCAAAAAAATAAAGTATTGGATCCCAAGAGAAGAAATATCTAAAATTATTATTAGTATAAGTCATCTACTTAAATTTATTGAATATCTTAAACTAGTTTATTATATACAAAAATATATTCAACTTGTACATTCTTGGATTCCTATATTAACATATAGAATTAATATTATAAAAAAATATAAATTTAATAAATACTTTATAATTTAAGATCTTATAAATTTAGTTGAATAGTATAATGATGTCTAATATATGAACTACTTAGGATGATATTTATTTCGTATGTATCACTTTTTATTATGTTAAGTTTAATTAAAAATAATTATAACAATTTTAGGGTTTTATTAGTTATTGTATCTCTTTCATTGTTCTATTATATACATTTTTTGAATAGCATCTTTGTGAAATATTAAATACAAAATATTAGGGTTTCATCACAATAAAGTTATTAGTAAGAACTATAAGAGATAATTTCTTAAATGAGATATTTTATATTACATATGTGTTAAATCATAAACTTAATAATATGTATTGATTTAATATTAGTTTATCACTCATAATATATTTGACATTCAATAAAATATATTAGAATGGCTATCATATAATAAAAATTTTTTAATTTGTGTAAATTAATTGGGTTAAAAAAGAAAAAAATTAAACTTTATGTAAAATATAATTAGAATTCAATATTCCTAACCTAATATTAGATTTCTATGTTGGATACTAATATATTTTATTTAATTTTGTGAATATTACACTTGATAGAGTCGATAAAAAATTTTATTGTGATGAATGTTTTTTTTTTGAATTCTTAAAATTTTTTTTGTGATACAAGAGAATGTTCATCTGTATATATTTATATTTTGCATTATACTTAAGAGCATATGTAATATTAGTAGTGTATTTAGAATATTCATATTTTATTGACACAATTATTGAAATAGAAAAAAATTATTTAAAATATTAATTGATTATTTTATTATTTTATTACTTAGTTGTTTGTATGAATTTTAGAGTTGAGGCAAATTGAGTTAAAAAATATTATAAAATTCATATGTACTTACATGAACCAATTACAAAATAAGAAAATAAAATTTATGACTAATTATAAAATTAATCTAAATATTTTAAAATAAATATTATGAAGATTGATTTTGTAATCTGAGATAGTTAATTTTTTTAATAATAAGCTAAAGGCAAACAATGAGTTATTCTGTTGAATAAGTGTGAAGTGTCAAAATATTTAGACATTGAGCACTATTCATTCTTGTCCTCAACTATAGGTGTCAATTGGGCTAGGCTGTCCGGGCTAGCCCGACCCGGTTCAGCCTTGCTTGGCCTGGCACGGTCTATGATCGTGCCTGGGCTCGTGCCGGGTGCACTCTCGGTATGAATCGTGCCATGCCGAGCCGAGGGAAATTAGCCCGTGTGTCGTGGCAGGCACGTCCCAGCTAATGTAAAAAATTTGAAATATTGTGTTGATGGATATTATATTAATTAATTTTTCTCAATTTATTTGAAAATGACATGTGATTTATTGATCCATTCCGTATTTATTGTAGCACTTAAATGTATTTATTTAGTTTCTTTGAATGTTATTAAAAAATAGGAGGATGAATCTGCTATCATATATTATAGGAGTTTCGATATGCTTAAAGGATTATAAAGATATACAAATGACTCTTCTTGTTCTAGACCTAAAGGAAAAGTTGATCGGCTTTAGACTAGGTTGATAGCTTGGGGTTTACATATTCTTATGATATGAATTATTGGGATACTTTTTTATATAATCAAGATGACTATTATTATTTTTTTTTCATGTTGCCCCTTTTTATAGGTGGGTTTTATTTTAGTTGAACGTGAGAAATATATTCCTTCATGTTGATCTTAAGGATAATATGTTAATGCTGAAACTATCAGGTTTTATTGTTTGGGGTGTACCTATTTGTTGTGTTAAGTGTAGAATATTTTTTATATTTCGAAGCAATCTTTTTGGATATGGTTTAATAAATTATTTACCCATCATTTTTGTTCTTATGTGATATATGTTAGATTATTTATGTTTTAGCCAATATTGATTAGAGGGCCAAATATGATATTAATAATATATATTGATGATATTATAATTACCTAAAATGATCAATTGGATATATCTCAATAGAATTTGTTTATGTAGACTAAGTTTTAGTTTAAAGATGTATGATGTTTGAGATATTTCTTAGACATCGAGGTTATATATTTGTGATATGATATTTTTAGAAGAGATAATTAAAATATTTTACTTGATCTTGCTATAATAAGATGCGTACCAATTGATGCACCACTTGATTATAATTTGAGGTGCCAAATGGGCTTGGCCGCTCGAGCATGACATGGTTTGGTTGTGCTTGTCTTGGAATCGTGCTTGGTCTTGGACTATGTTGTGCTTTATGCTAGGCCAAGCACGAATTGCATACCTAGCCCGGTGGCAATGTTCACATGCCTTAGGTCCCGAGATCAGCTATGATCGGTTCTTGGGTCATGGGTCAAGTCTTGGCAGGTGATTATTTGACTGTGCATTTTTTTTTGAAAAAAATCTTGCCACATGGCTAGTTGCAATTGTTCAGTCACATGAGCTAGTCACCTGTTAAATTTTTATGCGATGAGCTTTCGATATGGACCGTGATAGGCTGTGCTTGTTACTATCCATGTCACTCTATCAACAATGATAACAAATAATTCACAACTAGATTTATTGTAGCCGTCAAATTGATTTCAATGACTACAGATGCCATAATCCAATGGTTAGCATGATTCTAGCCCATTTAAATTAAAAAAAAAATAAAAAAAATATTTTTTTAATAAATTTGAATTTTTATTTTTTCTATAAATAGAAAAGAAGAAATTTAGATATTCATTCTCAATTTCTTCTATTTTCTGTATTTCAATTAGTTTTTTATTCTCTAATTTTTGTTTTCTAATTTTTTGTGTATCCTTTTGATTTTCTTTAGATTCTCAACTTTAATAGGCTTTGACCTAGATATGTTGCTTATTTCCCTTCTGATATCCTTTAATATTTCAATAGTGTTCATTTCTATTCCCTCATATCTCCTTTTGTTTCGGGCTTTCCATAAGCTCCATATAACTACATATGAGAGATTTTGGATTAGCCAGTTTCTAATAGGGCTTTGTGAATTTTCTCTTTCCCATTTTTTAATTATTTTTATTAACCATTCTTTTTTAATTTTAATCTAATTTATTTCTTCTAGCTCATTCCATACTTTCGTTGTTATTTTTTCTTCAGAGAATAAATGATCAATAGATTCTACTGCATCAAAGCAGCAGTCACTTCTAGAGGCCATTGTTATGCCTTTTCTTTGAATGTTATTATCAAGTGGTAAAGCATTGACAAGAGGCTTCCATCAAAACGAGCACATTTTTTGCGGAATATTTGTCCTCCAAGCCCATAAAAATATTGTTTGAACTGGTTTTTTCCTTCTAACTAATTCTTTTGTCGTTTTTGAATAAAATTACCTTGTGGATTCAATGTTCATCCTTATTCACTCTTTTTCATTATTGAGTGTGAATCTACTAATTCTCTCTGTTTTTCCATTGCTTTCCAATTCTTTGAGGCCCCCTGCAAGCTCTTGACTTTTTCCCCTTCATATTTAGCTCTCATATACTTTGCCCACAGACTGTCACTTTCTTTTAGTCTCCAGTAGCCTTGACAGTCCCATGCCGTGACTATGTCTTGAAGATTAGAAATGCCTAATCCTGCTTCATCTTTTGGTTGATGGATATCCTCCCATTTCTTCCAATGAAGCTTTGGCCTCCCATCTTTTTTCCCTCATAAAAAGTTAGTCATACCCATTTCTAATTTTCTAATAAATTACTTAGGAGGGTGAATGACTGATAAAATATGTACTAATGTACTTTGCAGTACATGTGTAATTAACATGATCCTTCCTCCAAATCCCAATAAATTTTATTTCTAGCCTGCTATTTTTTTTCTCATTTTGTCTTGAAGTACTATTAAATAATTCTCTTTTAATCTACCCTAATATATTGGACAGTCTAAGTACACTAACGCCCCTTTATTTTAAATAAAACATGTGATACTTTTTATCTTGCTTGCAATTTTTTCTGTAGTTTTTGCTGCTAATAAAAATTGGCATTTTTTTTATTTACCATTAGCCCCATTTCTGTCTGTAATGCTTTTATAAGTTCCATTAAATTGCTCAATGATTTTCTGCTAGCATTTGTGAATATTATAAGATTATATGCATAAGCTAGACAACCTATTCTCGGAGTATTATTAACTTGTCTATATGAAATAATCTTTCTTATCGCCATTCTTTTATTTAAATTACGTATTAGTAATTCTAAATAAATATCAAATAATAAAGGAGATAATGGGTCTCATTGTCTTAAATTTCTTTTAGGCTTAATTTTATCTCATATCTTTCCATTTACAATAACTTTAACACAAGCACTGGATATGCTTCTATATATTAGATCTATACATGTTTTAGAGAACCCAAATTTTCTCATAACAAAATATAGTGTGTCATATTATACCCTATCGAAAGTTTTGGACAAATCTAATTTTGCTACTAAATTTTTTCCTCTTGTTTTTATTGTTAACTCTTTCATCATTTCCGATACATGTTTTATATTTTCAATCATTAGCCTATTCTTAACAAAACCTATTTGTTCTTGAGATATTATTTGTGACATTATATCACTTAACCTATTTTGTAATATTTTAGCTAGAATTTTATATAGAGCATTGCATAAGCTAATAGGCCTAAAGTCATCACATTTATGTGGTGATTCCTTCTTTGGAATTAATACAATAAATGATTTCGCCTATGTCTTAGGTATGTCCACGCTTACAAAAAATCTTGCAACTGTAGTAATGAGATCATTTTTAATCAGATGCCAACTGATTTGGAAGAAATAATTATTCTAGCCATCTGGATCTGATGCACTGTCCTTGTCAAGTCTAAAAACATCATTTTTAATTACTTTTTCAGTTGGAATCCTCTCCATCTTATTATTTTGTTTTTGTGAGCTTTAATTTTAATCACAATTTGAAAAAAAATTTGTATTTTTATCTCCATCGTTAAGCCATTTAATCATTGCGTGCTGCTTCCAAAAGATTTCTTTCATATGTAGTCTAAGTCTCAATTTGCATTTAGCTTTGCTTAGTTCTTTTCTAATATCTTCATTATGAGTATTCTCATATTCTAATTCTAATTTTTCAACTTTCTCCTCCATCTCTTTTATTTTTTGGTTTATGTTTCCAAAAATCTCTTCATTCCATGATTTTAAAACTTTTTTAATCTATTTAATTTAAACGATAGAGCTTGCATAGGTTTTCTTGTTGTTGACTCTGTCCATGACTCTTTCACCACATTTTCAAATTCTATGTGTTTTGCCCACATATTTTGAAATTTAAAACTACCTATCATGCACCGACTCTTATGGCTTGTTATGAACAAAAGGCTATGATCCGAACAGGTCCTGTTCAAGTGTCTCAGCCCTGTTGCTCCTTGAGAGGCTATCTACTTTGCATTGCACAAGATTCTATCTAATCTTGCCTAGATTGCTCATTTTTTTTCAGTTATTGTACCAAGTGTATCTTGATCCTGTAAAATCTACTTCCATAAGATTAGCATTCACAATTGTATCGTTAAATTGTGTTATAACAACTTTATCTGGAGTTTTTTTTCCTCTCTTTTTCTCATCACTTCTAATTGCATTAAAATCTCCTCTTATAATCCATAGTGTATCATTTTTTGCATTCTTAGCATAAATTATCGAGATTATTGCATCTGAATTTTGATTTGTTCTAATGTGAACTACTTGATCCGTGTCTTTTATTATTACCATATTTATATAATTATGTCACATAATCCAAAGTTTACTATTTATGTCAGCATATGTATTATTAAATTCTAATAATTCATTATACTTTGTTAATTGTTCTTTCTGAACCATTGGTTCCGCTATAATTACTAGGGATATTTTATGGGCTTTTATTAATAATTTTAATCTATTTATTGAAAGATTATTTGTCACCCCCTAATGTTCCAGTAGAGATATCTATCCATTAAAGCCTGACTTTGCTTGAGCTCTCGTTTTACACTTGGACTCAAATGTCTTAATTAGATGTTTCTTCCTATTCATATGTCTTAATTAGGAGTCTTTTGCATAATTTCTTTATATCCTACCTGCTTTCCGAGTTGCATAGCTATTTGTTTTATTGCTTCCATGGCTTGAATCCTTGTGACCTTTTCCATATCTTTTTTATACATTTCTAAATCATCTTTTAACATATTAGTTTCTTCCTCCCTATTCCTTTCTTCTCTTCCTTGTGGAGGGCAGTTGTACCCGTCCGAATCTTCTTCTGGAAAATCCAGAAGATCCTCATCCATCCAGCTGAAATCCTCTTCCTTCTCCTCTAAAACCCTACTCGATTTAAACTTTTTCCCCCATTTTCTTTTTCTTTTTTCTTCCACCCAACCTTTTTCTTTTTTACTCTCCTCTCCCTCCTCTTTTTCTACCTCTATTTCTGCCCCTAAATTTCTGTTGACTCCTCCCTCCTCTATTACTATTCTCTCTTCATTACTCCTATCTTGGCCTTCCTCTATTACTAAATTTGTGTGTGATTCTCCTCCCTCTTGCCTCTCTTTATTGCTATCCTTCTGATTTTCTTCTTTCTTCCTAATCCATCTTTCTTTCTCTACCTTTTTGTTCCTTCTCTTCTGCCCCCAGCCTGCACTCACCCCTATCATGTCCTAGCCTTTTACATGCTAGGAAGTACTTTGGTAGATTCTCAGGTATTACATTCTGCCAGAACCCCTCTCTCAGTTCACCTTTTCCACTGCCTATCCATATTTTTGTGGGTGACAGTGTAAGCAAATTACACTCCACACATACTCGGGCATTGCTTGGCTTAGACATAGAGGCCGTTGCCTCATCCCGAAGCATCGGCTTCCCCAAGCAAGATGAAATAGCATACAACGCGTGCTTACTGTATAGAAACAATAGAAGATTGGAAAGAGAACCATACCGGGGCAATGGGTGGTTCTTCTCGTGGACTGAAATTTTTCGTCCACTTCAAAATACGCATAGGAAAACAGTTTACCTGTCATAATCCTCTAAGCCATAACCTTTGGAAATCATCATCCATGTAGCACTGCAAGATAACATGTTTCGCGTCAAAATCTGTGAACTTCACCGTGCCCTTAAACTTCAACGAGGATATAAATGCTTGTAGTTATTGTGCTCGCGGTCTGCCGTGGGAGAATTTCTCAATAAGAGTGTGTTCGAATGGCTCTATAAGCCTCTGTATCTCCTCCATGGAGGAGATAACTGTGGGGTGCCCATTTATTTTTTCGAACGAAGGAAGAGGAGGAGCGGGTTCCTTCAATATTGATGCAAAGGACTTTTTATTTGATAATAAGTTCCTTTGCTCCATTTTCCCCTTGAATGGAGCTTGATTTGAGCAGAAATGGAGCTTGAAAAGGAGGCGCGGGTTCCTTCAAGACGCGGGTTCCTCGCTAGGGTTTTTAGGACAAAGCAGAGTTGGCTTTAATGTTTAATTTGGACACACCTTAACTTAAAATAATAAAAATTAAAAATTTTAGGGGTATCGATAAAGCATCATCATAATATATATTTTAAAAAGATATATACATGTAGAGTGTGTGTGGAAATAGGCATATACAGAGGCATACCAATCAATGCACAAAAAAATTATTATGCATTAGATTCAAGACAAATCTAACTTAGTAGTAGGATCTTTCAAGCTGAATTTAGTTCAATTTATTGACTCTCTTCATATATTACAATGATTTTGGGAGAGAATATATTATCAAATTGATTATTATTATCAGTTTCCTGATAAGATTTTCGTAAAATTTTAGAGTAGTCTGTATTATGTATGCTTACATCTGGTTTGCTTATCGTAGGATTCCAATGTCTACATATAGGAATAACATAAAAAAATTTTATAAATTACAAAAATAATTAATAATTAATAATTTTAGGAAAGTTAGTGAAGTGATCTATGTGACGTCCAATATATGAATTAGTCATAATAATGCATCTTCTATATGTCTCATTCACTATGTAGATTCTAAATACAAACTAAATAAAAAAAAATATAATTTCTTGAGATTCTCCACCCTCATAATGATCATATCATATATGAGTATATAATATTTCTTTATGGAATATGATATTCAAAATAAAATATATAATATAATTTTTGATAATATTTCTAATAATAAACTAAATATTAATATTTTTATTATGACTATTAAAGATAAAGTGTTAAGTTAGATATTTCATTTTAGGTGCATATGTTATATGATTAACTTGATAATATAAGTGAGAATGAAAAATATTTTTATCTTACTAAAATAATAAGAAATTTATTAAAATACTTTAAGATGCCTAGCTGACAACTAAAATTTAAAAATTTATATTTATCAAATGAGACTTAAAAAGAAAAATTTAAAATAAATATGAAACATCATTTGAATTATATTTTTATGATGTCAGAGTTATATATTGGCTATCAATATGTGATATCTAATTACGTCAATTATAATAGTTATAATTTTATTATGATGATTCTGACTAGGATACATAAATTTTATTTATGAAAAATTTAAAGATTATATATGACACGGCTAATATATCTTTGTCTGTGTATAATTTTACTAATACTGTACTTAGCTACATGCAATATTAGTAGCATGCCTAACAAACACAAATGTTACTATATATTTAATGCCATGACTATTGAGATGGTGATCAAGTATTTGAAATATTAGATTTTTATTCCAATTCTATATTATTTGGATGCATGTATGTATCTTAGGATTAAAATGAAAATGATAGAAAATATTTTGACATACATATCCATATATATGAATTAGGTTCATCAACATGATGTGTTTATTCACGAAAAATTAACTAATTTATTTTCATATTATGATACTAAATATAATAATTGTAGCTAAATTTTGAGTATGGAAATGAATATTATATTTTAAGATAATGATATCTCCATTCAATTAGCTAGGAAAAGCACTTGAGTACATCAAATAAGAGTGAGTTATCTAAGTATTTATATATTAACTACTGCTTCATTCTATCACATGATAATAAGAGTTTAAATATTTTGATAGAAATTATATAAATCTATCTATAATATAGTGACACTTACATACATGAAGGATTGAAAGGATTCGATGTTAGGCATTTATGAGAATGCATAATAGATAATGACAAATAATGATTCATAGGAGGTGAAGATTGAGAATATTGAGGGTACTAAAGATATCTTTTGATGTATTTATGATGACAATGATGATGATGTCGATATTTTCTATTTTTATGCATGGTATCATACTGCACACACTGATTGATCATTATTCATTAATGATTCTTGATTTATCTCACATATAACGTGTTATATTACATTGTTGTTACTTGTTCATGTTTGTCATTTTATGTTTCATATTGATTTATGCATTTTTGTATCTTGTGATTTTTTTATTAATGAATGATATAAGATATATCATGTAAGCAACATGTATTATATTGAATATTGGATAATGGATATGATTGTACTTTATAGATTTTCTTAATTTAAATTTTTATATATTTTATTTTATTTGATTTACATATTCATTTTTTTAATTAAATAAATTAAATTTATAAAAATCATATTGATTCTTACTTTTAGGCAGTTTTAAGTCTTGGGATTTATATTTTAGGACAAGGGCAAAAAGTTCACTTTGGATTGTTCTTTGGCCCTTTTGCTGCCCAAACCAGCATGAATTGGCCTATATTGGCCCAGAATTAGCCCGAACTGGCATGTACTAGCATGGCCCTTCCAAGCCCTACATGGTCCAACATGGCCTAGCACTATGCAAGCTAGCCATGCCATGTCGGGCCGGCCAGCTGGTTCTTGTGCCGTGCCAAGCATGACCGTGCCACACTGAAATGGGCCATGCCGATATGACACGACATGTTTTACATCTCTATTCATAATGTTTTACATCTTCAATAAATTCTTTAACATAGGAGAATCATTAAAAATTAAAATATTTAATATTCACTAGATTAAATATTGATTTGTTATTACTATAGTTAATTATTACTATAGGTGTGTCAAACGGGTGTATCATTTTGGCATGACATAGTTTTTGGTGGCCCAGTTGGGCCATCATGCCATGCTTGGCACGACACGATTGGATAAATGCTAGCCTGACATGGCCTATCCAGCCTGAGTCTGGCTAGACTCACGTCGAGTAGTACTTGGTCGTGTGTGGCTGTAAAGGGTTGGGCTGGTTCGCCCCTGGATATACCATCTTAGCTAGGAGCCTCGAACTAATTGATTAGGTTGATCGGTCACTGTCCATGGTCCACCGAGAGTCCGAGACCGACTCGACTCACCCACATTGGTTGCCGATTAATGATTTTATTTTTTTTTATAAATTTTAAATTTCAAGGTACTCATCATGAGTTGTGACATTATATTATTTATTTATTTCACATAAATCACAAAAAAATAAATTCATTAACATAACTCATATGACAAAGTTGAAGAATCAAAAAAACACAAAAAAAGTAATAATTCACATCAACATAAAATAAAACTTATCAATCATAATTATAATTAATGCGAAAAGATATGCAATGCAAGCTTAAACCCAATGCCAATCGGTCTAAGTATATAATTTCATCATCGTGTAAGCATCAATCTTCTCAAAGTCTCTTGAGTCAATTATTTACTAGCAATTCCTCTGCTTTTGTTCTACTTCTAGTATGATTCTGAATATTTAATCTTGAATTCTATTAATCTTTCATACATGCTAGTGTCTAAATTATATATAATCACTGTCTCAATCTATTATCCGAAATCACATTAATTACAAGAGAAGAAATAGACTTCGATGCTATGCTCAATATTAAAAAAGTCAGTAGATCCCATGCTATTTTAGAATGTACGAGTTATGTGGATTCATATTATTTTCGTTATTGTAATATATTAAAATTATTATTATTTTTATATGATAGGATGAAGTAGTAATCTGTATCTAAATATTGAGATAGTTTATTTCAATTCGATGGTTCACCTTATCATTTTTTTTCCGCTAAGTAAATTGAGAAGTCATCGTTTATGAATATAGTATCCATGTTTGTAATCGGAGTCTGACTTCAACCTATTATCATATATAATGTTGAAGTATATAAATAACTTAGTCAACTTTTTATGAATGAACCCTTCATGTTAGTATTTTTGATTCATGCATAAGAATATCTATGTCAAAATATTATTAATTTCTTTCACCTTAATTATATGGTTCATATAGACAGTCAGATAATAAAATGATTAAATGGTGGACTAATATTTTAAGTACTTAGTTTATATCTCAACAGTAATATCACTAAATATCATATCATCTCTAAATTTTTTAAATATGTCACTAATGTTGTATATATATATGAATGCAATACAATTGGTGGAAGTATAAACTGACGAACATATTTTCATTGTGTCATAAAAAAATTTCAGGAATTTCATAAATAAAACTCTTGTATTTTAATATTTATTATTAATGATATGTTTGTCATTCTTACTATTGACATAGTCAGATATTATGTATTCGTATCTAACATATTATTTTAACATCATGCATGTGTAATTTTAATAGTATTTCACATCCATTTAGAATTACTTTTTTAGACTTATAAACAAACAAAGATTATCAAATTAATGTTGTCTGCTAGATATTCAAAGATATTTTATTGAATCACATATTTTTTCAAAAGTGGAGAAATAATCTATCATTTGTACTATCAGGTTAATGATGTGACACATATATTTATTGTAAAATTTTTTTTAATAGTTTGTCTCAAATAGTACTAATAAACATGTTAATCTTTACTATATTTTAGCTGTATTATCAAATATGATACTATATATATTATTTTGAATATTATATTTTTTAAAGATTTTTATCATGCACTCATATATGATCAGATCATTATGAGGATGAAGAATCTCTAAAAATTTTAATATTTCTTTATTTAGTATACATTCAAAATATACATAATTTGCAGTGAGACATGCTAAAGATGCTTCATCGTGATTAGTCTATATATCGGACATCATGGACACCACGCTACTATATTGTTTAAATTTATTAGTTATTATTTTTTATTTTAACTTATAATATTTTAACATGTCGTTCCTATATGTGAACTTAGGAATCTTTTGATATGCTAGTTGAAAATATGACTGCATAATACTAATTATCCTTGGATCCTAAGAAGCATAGACACGGGGATATAACACGGCAGGATACGGGGACACGGCTATAGGAAGCCATATCCGTGCTTCCTTGCTTGGATCCTTTAAAAATATAATTAGATAACCTATCATGGTGATCAGTTTGATAATGTTTTCTCTCTTTAATTTGTTGTGGTATATGAATGGAGTCAACATAGAAGGTGAATTAAATCCACCCTCGAAGACCACACTGCTTAGTGGAGTTTGCCTAGAATTTAATGTATCATATTTTTTATTGTAATGATTAGTATGTCTCTTTAGTTGTTCAATCCTATACACACTTCTACAAGTATATATTTTCTCACAATACTTATATTGTGCTCATTCTTTATCGATACTTCTAGTATTTTTATTTTGTACTATGTTAAAATGAATCCTAGTTATAAATATATATTTTTAGTTTTTTATTTTTTAGATAATTGAGTTTGGGTCGAGGTCATAGGAAAAAATATTGTTTCGACATCAAATTTTTTTATATAGTTTTTGTTATTAATATTATTTACGTTTACGTTAATATTAATTTCATTATCATTAAATTTATTATTTGTTATTTTTATTTTTTTTAGTTTATAAATTATATTTTTATTTCTAAAATAAAAATTATTTGATATTAATAAAAAATTTTAAATTAAATAAAAATTAAAAAATAATTTTTGTTTATGGATTGGATAGAAAAAGCCAAACCTTGCATCACACTTTATTTTTTTGAATAAAATATTATTTTTTTTTAAATTGTGCAGGTCGCGCACAGTTTAATTGCACCACACTTGAAACTTACTTTGAGTTCAGGGGTAAGGTAGGTGTGTGTGCTGCTTGGCCGTTCCTATGGGCCATTGTAGTAGAGGTGTCAAATGGGCTGTGCAAGGCTGACCTGACATGAATTTAGGCCGCCCAACTGTGCTACCATGTCGGGCTAGGCACGACATAATACAGTAACCGTGCCGTGCCTGGCTTGGCACGCTTTCTTCAGCTAAGCCCATCATGGCACGCCGGCATGGCTGGTTTTTTAGCTTGTCGGGTCAGGCCCGTCAGGCCAGACAGGCTCGTACGAGCTGGTTTACAAAAGATTTTTTTTTATTTGTTTATAATATTTATGTAATTGTAAAATATAAATTAGATAATATTTAAAAATATTTAAATTGTAAATTATAAATATTTAAATAGTTATAAAATTTATTTTTTTATGTTATTTGTTTTAATTATGATTTAATTTGATTAATAGATTAAAATTTATTAGAATTCAATTTTAGAATTTTTAATGAAATTTTTAAACAAAAAAATAAAATAAACACAAAATTTCTTTAATAAAAATGACAAAGTCATAAAGCCAAATGTTCAAACTAAAACAAATACAATATAAATAAAAATGAGTACAAAACATCGAAATCAAAAATCAGAATCAAACATAATTCATAAGCATAAGCATATCTGTAACATAAGTGTCGTTGTCGGTGTGTTGAACCATCTGGCCCCTTCTCGAGCAGTTTTTGGAACTATCGGGTATAGCTTTTGCCGCTGGGTTGGTTTCTCGGCTCGTGCCGAGGTACAGGCACGATGCCCAGTTGGCCACGACACAGTTCGTGCCGTGGACAAGCACAACACGGGCATGAGCATGGGAATTTCTCATGCCAGGTCAGGAATGACCGAATCGTGTTGGGCCGGGTCGGGCTGGCATGGTTGACACCTCTACATGGCTGTCGAGTCGTGCCTGGCCCTACACGAGGCTTGATATTCTCTGACCCAACACGACATGAGCCTTGCTTTGTGCCAGTATGATCTGGGTTTAGACATGGTTTTGGACCGTGCTATGTTGGGCTTGACATGATTTAGTCGGGCCGAACGACCCACTTTCATCTCTATATAAATATAATTCTCAGGTATATGAAAAGAATTTCAAGATGTGAGATTTTATTCATAAATTAGAGTCATAATTAGATAAATGCCTACTTAGATTCTAATTAAGTTTAATTGATTATAGGAGAATAGATCAATCATAAAATTTTATATTTTTTTTAGAGATAATCTTATCTATTAGAAAAGTAAATAACAAATTATTATTTTTATATTTAGTACCATGATAAAATGCTAAACTATGATGTTAGTTATATGTGTGACGTAGTGAATCAACTATTTCTTGGATGAGATAAGTCTATTAATTTAGAAGTTGGTTTTTTTGAGTCAATCTACATCTTTGTAAATTGATTTTAACCTAGTATTATGCGAGTTGATAAAATATATTGAAATTGATTATAATTTATAATAGGATAAGATTTAGTGCATTTTGATAACCACCAAGTGCATGTCCATCAATGTTAGGATCGAAAATATTTTCTTGAAGATATTTAGAAGATCATATGTGCCTTCTCTTTTAAGTTGTGTATTTCAAATACATATCACAAAAACAGTCTTTGTGATATGTACTCATCTACTTGAATAAGGGTATTAAGTTGTGTATTTTTTTTGTTTACCCTGTCAATCACCCCTTACATGTGAGTTGCCCCAGCATTATAATATATATTATTTTTTTTTTATTTTTGAATTTAATGAAAAAATAAGTTTTTTTTCTTTTTTTCTCTCATATATCTTTTTTTTCCCTATCTATTTTTCCTTCTCTCTCCTGGACAATTTCCAAAACCATAAGGGGTTTGGCCTCCGACAGCAACATTCAACATAGCAAAGTTTGAAGCAATTATGAAATTGCATCCAAACAAACTTGAATTGACTTCTTCCAAAATTTTAAAATTAATTTTTCCAGCAATAAGTGGAAATAGGTATATTATCTCATATGGATTTCATGGTTAGGCGCGGATAACCCCCTGGGAGAAAGTTTTTTATCAAACAGGGCACATGATTATTTTGGGTCTTCAAATAAGTGTTTTTTTTTTCTCTCTTATTTTAAAATTCATGAGATATTTAAGTTAAGTTTTTACAAACAATAATACTTTTTTTATTGTGGAAATAGTACCAAATTATAACTGTGTTCGTAAATTTTTATACTTGAATACTTGGTCTGCTATATTTTTTACTCACTTACATGATCCTTGTTTACTGAAGGGGGATCGGACTGATAAGAAAGACACTAGCGCCTTCAATACATGGAAAGATATTATTATTCCAGGCAATGTGGACGATAAAATGACTAGAAGGGGGGCTGAAATGGTTCAGCCTTTGCCTTTAAGGAAGAGGAGATATTTGGCAAATTATTTGGGTCGTGCACAAGGAAAAACTGGCCGTCTCAAGTTAATAGAGCTGGCAAAGCAATATCCAAATAAGGTATGTTTCCATTTTCAGTTTTTAAAGTTCAAATTTCAAACAATCCTGTGTTGGTGTTGGTTCACATGGTAATTGCACAGGGGATTGTGCTGGTTGGCAAGATTTTTTGGAGACAAACCAATTGATGATTCTTTACGCTGGGTTCTTAATGTAATTGTTTGCCAGCAAGACAAAATGATGGAATGACTAAGTGACATGTTGTTTTCTTCATTAGAATAAATTCATTATCTTGCATTAAAATTGGATTAAGCCATCTAATATCTGTCCATTGGAGGAAAAAAAAATAGATGAACAACACACATGCGCGGACACACACACAGACACACACACCCACACACCCACCCACACACGCGCACACACACACACACACACACACTCTCTCTCTCTCTCGCTCTCTCTCTTTCTTATCTTCTTTCTTTCCTTCTCTTGCTGCAACTCAATTGGTTTATGGTGTATGCTTTTTTACTTTACATTCCATTTCTACTAGTCCATACCCCATTTCTCTGTGTAATTTTTTGTATTGCTAAGAGCAGTTTCATGCAAATGAGAATTTGTAAGCCTATTTCATACTTATCCCATTTGTCATGACTGGTGCCGGGTGCACCCTCGGCATCTGTCGTGATAATAGAGGCTGTCACCCTTTCGGGGCTCGGTGAGTTTCGCCTGTCGTGTTTCGGCTCTTCGTGACCACACTCGGTGCGTGATCATGCGTGGTTGAACCGTGCCCTAGGCCCGACAATGCATGACCGGTGCCGAGGGTGCACCCGCCATGGGCCCATGCATGGATGAACCGTGCCCGGCCTGGCCCAGTTTTTTGGGCCCACCCGGGCCATCGTGCCGTGCCAGGCACGACCTGGTTCAGTGGAGGTCAGGCCCGACATGGGCCCGCATTCCGAAATCCACCAAGTTCATCTTAGTTCGCCCTGGTTCTAGTCATCCTGAAACCCTAATTTTTTAAAAAAATTAGGGTTTTGGCTGTGATGTCGTGCCGCTGTCGCCCTTTCGGCACTCGGCGAGCCTTGCATGTCGGACATCAACTCGTCGTGACCGCGCTTGGGCATTGCACTGTAGCGTGCAGTGCAGGCCAAGGCACGACTGAATTGTGCCGGGCCCGGGCCATATAACACCTCTAGCTTATAGTAATGACCATTCCTATTGTCTTTTTGGTATATTATAGTTTTTCAATATCTTACAACAATAAATCAAGATAATGAATATTACATGATATCTAATATGAATATGATCTTTTTAATTCTAATAACCTTCCTGTACAATTTAATGGTAGACACAATATAAATAGATTAATAGAATATAGAAATAATTTGTAATCACTTGTATAAATAATTGAAACATTTAAATTAAATTATAAATATTTGTCATCATATAATTATTAAGTAATTTAAATAATATCTTCTATTCTGATTATAGAATAAATATCAATGAATTTTATTAGCATGCCAATTTTTTAAAAATTCATTATGAAATTCACTATTTTTTTTCATATCATTTCATTCATCCGACATAATTAAATATTTATTTTATTTTCATTATATAAAATAGTTTTTATTAAATCATTGGTAAGAGTCAATTTTTTGTAGGTTCGAAACTCACATCTGTAAAAGTTGGTCCGTTGCATCCTAAATGATAGTAGAGGTGTCAAACGGGCCGGGCCGGCCCGCCATGGGCACGACACGCTATAGTGCCGTGCCCCCGCTTAGTCGTGCCATGCTGGTACGTGGGCACAACACGTGACCGCTCCGAACGTGGTCAATACGAGCTGATGTCCAATATGTGAGGCTTGCCAAGCCCCAAAAGGGCGAAGACGCGAGCAGCACGTTTGAAACCCTAATTTTTTTAAAAAAGTAGGGTTTGTTCGACCCGAACCGGGCCGAACCAATGGTTTTCAAGTCACTAGCCCGGCATGGTAGCTCGGTTTGGCGGCCTAAAACTGGTGCCAGGCCATGCCGGGTTGGCATGTTTGACACTTCTAATGATAGCATAGTTTTTCACATAAATGTAATTGTGGCGTCATTGGTCAATCTATAAAATATGATATCAGCTCTCTTCATGGTCTTATTTGTAAGTATTATTGAGATTAGTATTAGTATTTTCTTGTTTACAATTATTTTTAGATTAGAAATAATGAAATGATTTATAAGACCTTTTTCTCATAATCTCTTTAAGCCACTACTACCGCTATCATTTTTTCATATATTATTACTATTTCTAGAAAATATCATTTGATTTTATTTTGTTAGTAATATTTACATCTTTGTTATCTCTATCTTCCAACTAAAATAAATTTTCATTCATATCAGTGTTGTTTTTTTTTTTTTTGGAGAAATTTGAGATTATCATATAGATATAGATGAAGAAGAATCTCAATCTAGTGTACACACTATAGGATTTTAATAGAGGAGAACCTAAGTTTGCAAAAATCATTCTTTAGATATTTTAGTACCCAAAAAGAATACTAATATTTTTAACCCTTGACTTATTGGATTTTAATAATTATTGATCTTTTTTTTTTACAAGGACTCATTTTTTCAATGAGCAATGATGTGTGAATTCAAATATTATATTTGATTTAATTACTCTTCTTTCTCTTCCTATAGCCATGCTTGGATTATTAGTTAATAGTAAGACTCATCGATTTGATATATTTGAGCATGTTAGTAATCAATATGATGTTAAAATCATGGGGAGAATGAAGCTTCTTGAGAAGGGAGATCTTCTTTAAGTCCATATGATACAATAATTCTTTAGTCTTTTACATTATATATTTATATTGAGCTAATAATTAGGAGACTTGACCACCCATAACTTAGAGTATATTTTAGAAGAAAACAACATACCTAGCTTTCTCATACTTGAGGAGCCTAGTGAGGAGCCAGATGATCTTATAATTAGTCTTTAATTTTGATATTTTGATCACTCTTTGGAAATGACAAATGAGTTTTACTCAACACTTGATTTTATAGGTTTTTTTACTTATATTTTATTTTTTTATGTTTTTTTTGTTGTTTTTTGTCTTCTGATATATGTTTTTTTCCATTATAGTGCCATGCCATGATAGAAGATATATATAATCTTCATTCTAATGAGACATGAGAATTAGTATCATAATTTTTAGGAAGATTTTTTGTTGGTGATATGAGTATTCACTATACAGAGAAATCTATATGAGAAAATAAATTATTTTAAAGGGAGACTTATAGTGAGATAATTTACTTAAATATTTGATATGAACTACTAGGAGACTTATTCTGTAATAATCAAAATAATCTTACTATGAATTCTTATATCTTTTATAGTATATTATAGTTAGAGGATATACTAATGAGAGATAAAATTATATTTCAATAGTAATAATAATTTTGTGGATAAGGTATATATGGAACAATCACACAAATTTCTAACAATACAATTAAATATAATTTATAGATTGTGAAAGATATGATAACATGATGATGAGTTAATATGATAATTTTACTGATTATTTACTTGGATGATATCTTTGTTGTGCAAGATGACTAATTGAAAAGTACTCAACTCAAGTAATACTTTCAAGCATAGTTAATAATTTGATTGATCTGTGTACCAAGTTCACTTCTGATATGATGATTTAATTGATTATATTACTTATAGGAAAATTATAAGAAATATTAACTATCTAAAATACGGTCAAATCAAATATAATATATACAATTCGTATAACTAGTCATTTCATATATTCTAAAGGACATGTTCATCTTGATGTATTTTTTTTTGCATATTGAATCATGTGAAGAAGTTTGTAAGACTTGAGATATCTTTTAGGGATTATGAATATTTGTAATTGAATATATATTCAAATTTGAGTTGGGTACCAATATGCACAAAGATGAAATCTATGACAAGTTCTTATAATTTTTTGAATTAACTTTGTTTTTATTAAATATAAAAGATAAATAATTATTTCAAAATCGAGTACATAGATAATATTCAAAATTATGATAGTTATTCATGAGATATTTTAGATATATCTTCTATTCAAAAAGATCAAATATGTAATCTCTTTTTTAATCATTATTCATAATTTTATTATTATTATTATTATTATTTTATGCTTTTGATGAGACCACTCGGCTTATGAATAGTTATAATTACTTTTGTCAATTATATAATATAATTTGATGTATTAGGTTTATTCAAAGTGTTATTATATTTATTTTTCTATATTATTTTTGTAACAAACTCAAAAAGAAGAGATATAAGAGAAACCTTAACGCTTATAAATAGAAATAAAAAAAATATTTGGGGAATCTAATCAAAAAGTTAAAAGTAAAAATAGAATAATTAAATCTACAACTCATAAGGGTATGTTGTTTGAAAATCAATTTTGTATTGATTTGGCAAAAAATTAGTTTTGCTATCATGAATTCTAATATCTTTTTGTGGGGCTTCAAGCTTGTTTTTCATCATGTTGTATTTAGTATTGTGATATTCATTTCTCTACCACTTGTTTGATCTATTTTCTTTACGAGTATCTGACCTAGTTTGGGTTGTTTCAGATTGGTTTGCTTGTAATTTCTACTTATTTTTTATGCTAGTATGGAGGTTCTCTTTGTTAATTTATTTTTTTTGCTACAATTTACTCTGAATAATCTTGTTACTACTATTTTTGTTATTTTTTACTTAGTGATAGGAAAACCTAATATGAGAATTGTCCCTTTAATTTTTTTTTTATTTATATATTTTGTGATTTTCATTTGGATATCATGGAGTCTATTTCATTGTTTCAATCTTACTATTACAATGTATTTTTGTTATTAATTGTTATATAGTATTAGATCTAGGATTTGAAAATCTTAAAGCAATGTAAAAATACAAAGAAAAGAGAGGTGTTGACCCAATCTGTGCATGTTCCATGATGCCAATCCCAATGTTGGCGTCAATAAATCATTTGTGTGTGCGTGTGTGTGTATGGCATAGTGAGGTTGATGCCAATAGTGTGTTGACGTTGCACAATGTGAAACATTGATGTGTGCCACCATGTGATTTTTCATGTAGTACAATGCAATGTGGTTATATGTGTGTGCCAATATCATGGTGTGGCGTGTCAAGAAGTGCAATGCAATGTGATCTAATGCATTTATATACTTGTTTTACTTTGATTAATAGAGGATTTGAAAAATTTTAGTTATAATTATGTGGAAGCTAGGATAGATGAATTATATAGAATAGACTATTGAAGCTCAAATATGATTTTTTTTGTTAGAAGAAGCTTGATCATTTGATATGGTAACCTCCTAGTGATAAGATAAAAGAAACTTGATTACTGATTGATTCAAGATTTCTGAGTGCTTTATAATAATCCATAGAGACCATATTGTGCTTGGTTTTTTTATTGTTATTGTTTGTTAATATATTATTTATTATATTTTTGTCTATATTGTATACGATGACACCCAACTTATGAGATATCCCAATTTGACTGGTCCCTTGTATATGAGCTTAATTTGTATACATTTGTATGTTGTGATTTTATCAAGTATTTTTTTTTGTTTAGTTTTCAATCTGATATCTGAGTCAAATCTCTAGGGAATACAAATTCTAGGGCATGTAAGGATACAAATCTTTATTAACACACATATTTACACCGTACTAGCATTATGCACATGGGCATGAATGCTATAGTGCAATCCACCACATATGGTTGTTGCACACATCCTTGTGTGTGTTGGGCTTCGACACCCACTATGTCAAAGCCATGGGAAGGAAGTAATGTTGAAGTTAGATGTTTTTTTTAGTTGACGATATGAGTATTTAAGCTGTAATAGGTGGCAATCATGTCTTTTGGCACGAAATCCTAATTTCTTTGAGTGATAGTCCATGCATTCGAATAATAGTAAACAACATTAGTTTTTTTTTTTTTTTTGGGCATTGATTTCTTGGAATCTCTAAATTTCTATGTGGCAAATTTGGGAAAAATCAAAATTAAGCTTCCTAATTTATGTATGGTAATAAATAGGATTTTTTGTGTCTATGGGGATAATTTTTATTTGTTTTCTCTCTTAAATTGTGTATTGAGTATGAAGAGATTGTCTCAATAGAGATTGAAGTAAAAGAGTCTTAGTTAGAGGTGTCAAACTGGCCGGGGCAGAGGCAGACCTGAGACTCGATTGGCAGAAATTTTTTTTTTTTAAATTTTATATATTGTAATGCTTAACAGTTTAAGTGTACAGCACAGTATTAAATATAAATATTTTTAAAAATGTTAAAAATAAAAATTAAATAAAAAAACAAAGTTTAGAAATTTTTTTTTATCAAATTCAAATTAGTTTAACTTTTATTATATTTATTAATTATATATTAAAGTTATTAATTTTTAAAATAAAATTTAAATCGTAAAAAAAATAAATCAATACATTATGTTAGTAAAAATAAAAATTAAAAAAAAAATTAAACAACACAAATGAAAAATTACCAATCATCTATTTGAAACCGATGGTTCGAACAAACAAGTATAAGTTTCAACACAACGTACAAACAAAGCGTACAAATACAATCAATATAAAAAAACATCGAAAACAAAAAATAACAGATCATCATCAATCGTCAATCGGCATATCATGAGAATTATCAGCCGCAATATCAAGATCAGTATCATATGGATCATCATCATCGGCAATCAACTCCTCCACCATCGTAGTGGATGTGGATGCGACTGTAGTGTCTGTCCCAGTCCCAGCTCCAGCACGATCATGGATGCTAAACCTCGATTCCTCCCAATCCTTCAAACATGCCAATGCCTCAACCATATCTGGACGTAATCTCGATCTCCTATCCGAAATCACGTTCACTGCAACAGAAAAAGCAGACTTCGATGCTACGCTCGACACCGGATGAGTCAGTAGATCCCGTGCCATCCTAGATAGCAAGGGATAGGTGGACGTATATGATTTTCACAACTGTAATAAATCAAGATTCTTAGTATCAGAATGTGATAGGATTGAGCAGTAATCGGTATCTAAGTACCGAGACAGCTCGCTCCTATGTGATGGTCCACCCCTACGTTTCCCCCTCGCTAGCTAATGGAATAATCTTTATTTCCGAACAAGGTATCAATGTCCGTAATCACAGTCTCACCACCACCACCACCATACCTAGTATCGTAGTATGTGAATATGTCAGTCAACTTCTCGTGAATGAACCCTTCAGGTGGCTCTTCCAAGTTCATGCACGAGGAAATGAAAGTCAGATTATTTTCTACCCCTTCCACCTTAGCCCTAGGGTCCATGCATGCAGTGAGACAATAAAGAGATGGAACAGTAGACCAGTACTTCAAGTACTTGGTCTCCATCTCTGCAACCATATGGCTAAGCGTCTGGTCAACTCGATACTTCTTAAACATGCTACTAATGTTGCATATGCACCGGAGTACAATGCAGGTGGTGGGCGTATAAACCGACGAACACATGTTCTTCGTGTCATAAAATATCTTCAGGAATTTCATAAATGAAATTTCTGAAGCACAGTCAGTATCGTCAATAATAAGTTCGTCACTCTTACTATTGACGTAGTCTGATATCACGTGTTCGTATCCAACACATGATTCCAACATCAGGTACGTGTAATTCCAATGATGTCTCAAATCCGATTGGAATTCTTTTTAAGATTCGCAGATAAATAGAGAGTACCAAACTCTTGTTGTCTGCGAGGAGTGCGAATATACTTTAGTGCATTGCGTATATTATCCAACGCGGGGGAACACACATTCATACCCGCTTGAACAATCAGGTTAATCACGTGACACATGCATCTGACATGAAAGATCTCTCCTAATGGTGCGTCTCTAATATTCCTAACAAACATATTGATCGCTATTCCATTATTAGAAGCGTTATCGAATGTGACACTAAATATTTTATTTTAAATTTTATATTCCCTAAAGATTTTCATCATACACTTAAAAATAGCCGGGACATCATGATGATGAAGAATCTCAGTGAATCCTAAAATTTTTTTATTGATTTTCCAGTTAGAATCTACATAGTGACTCGTGAGACATGCATAAGAAGAATCATCGTGACTTGTCCATATATCGGACGTCACGAATACCACTCCACTATATGTCATAAATTCCTTATAATTTTTTGTTTTTCTAACTTATATATCTTTAGTATGTCATTCCTAGATGTGGACCTAGGAATCATATGATAGGAAGACTGAAAATAAGTCTGCATGATGTGCACTACTCTCGGATCTTCCGAAAATCTGATCGGAAGACGCATCAATGTGATGAGCCTGGCCATGTCGTCCCTACCCAACTCTCTGGAGTATATGAAGGGAGTAAACTTTGAGACTGAACTCGATCCAGTCTCAAAAATGTAGTGCCAAGTTGGGTTTGCCTAGGATCTAAGGGTCCATGTTTTTTGGAGCATAATTCGACATACCTCTTAAGGTGTCCAGTCCCAAATGAACTCTTGCATGTTAATAGTCCAATACAATATTTGCACTGTGTTATTTTTTGTTCCTCATCCCTAATATTTTTTGTGTTATTAGTTTAAAATGAGTCCAAACTACAAAAGTCTTCTTAGTTTTTTGTTTTTTAGAACTTTGGGTTGAGACGACTGGAGAAACCAAGTTTCAGCAGCCTCAGACTTCTGTGTAATATTTTTTATTTTCCAAATTTAAATACGTGCCAGGTGTATTTATAATTTTTTATGTCTTTTTATTTTTTCCTAATTTTTTTAGAGAGAAAAAGTGAAAAAAAAGTAAAATAAATTACCCGGTAAAAACAATGAGGTCAGTCACGTGCAAGGTGCACCGCAGCAAGTTCTGATGTTCAAAACTCAAGTTGAGTTTCACGAAAATCCAAGCTGAAAGCAAAATCCAGAGGCTCGAGAGAGATCCACGGTTTATGTGAGAGAGAACGTTTTGAGAGGATATATGTTTTTGAAAAACATAAATGTTATAGGGAGGGGGATAGAATTTATAGATTAAAGATATTAATTTTTTATAAAAAAATATATTTTTTATATTTTATTGAATTTTTAATATATATTTAGGGGGCAGAATCACGAGGACCGTTGGATTCTGCCCCCTAGTCGTTGGAGGCGAATCCAACGGCTGAAAATCAATAACATTTGAATTTTTTTTTTCCTGTTGGGATTGGGTCGGAAGTCGGGACCGCGGGTCGGGTCCATCAGACCCGAACCGCGGTCTTTTTTTTGGGAGGGGCCGGGTCACGCCCAAGCGTGCCCGCGTGAAACCAGCACGGGAAGAACCCGTGCCGAGCCATGCCCGGCACGCCACGGCTCTTGCCTAACCCGGGCATGGCACGGACCTGGGCACGGTTTAAAAATGTGCCGGGCCGGCCCAGGCACGACCGAACCGTGCCTAGTGCCGTGCCGAGCCGGCCGGACCCGGTTGACACCTCTAGTCTCAATTCAATATTCACATGTAAGAGAATGACTTACACCAAAGATAATTGTTAAGTTTTTTTTTTTTGGAGAGGATGATCAATAGCACTAAAAATAGTTGAGGGACACATGTTGACACTGAAATTCATCCAGGTCAACTTATGTAATCTTCTTATTGTAATCCTTCCCGAAGAAGGATTTTCATGATTCCTTTCCAGATCCCAGTAAGACATCAACATACCTTGCCCATCTTCATCTATAACAACCTTTGTATCTTATTCATCTACTTGATACTCATAGATTATTATTTTAGGAGTCTACCCACATAATAAGTGATTATTTTTTTATTATTTTCTTTTCTAATTCTTTGCATATTATGCTAGTTATTGACAAACCTTTAAAATCTAGTGGGTACAATATTATCCAGCTTGATGTTTTCTTTCTTTCACATATTTTACTTATTTTGATTGTCCTATTAATTTAATTATAATTTGATTTTTTATTTTTAAATATTTATTTGTATGGTTAAATAATTTTGAGAAAAATTTCTTTTCAGTATGGGTTGGGTGGATTATGTCTTCTCTTATAAGGTAGGATTATGAGATATGTATTGAGTGTGTTAGATCATTTACTTAATATTTTTTAACTTGGTCACCCATTATTGTCCAAGTTAAAATTATGTTATCACAATTTTAAGTATATATTATCATAAAGTGTGATGTAAGTTAGTTATGAAAATATATTAGAGTTATCTATTATGCTTGTCAAACTAATATGTAAATACTACAAAATTATGATATTTTGTGGTATTCTAAAATATACGAGGACTTAATAGAAATATGACTAAATGTGCTTTAGGTATTTTATTATCATTATTAATGACTATATATGATATATATGAATATTTTTTTGTCTTAGATCATAAGTATGTTTTATTTTTTAGATATTTTATATAATGATAAAAAATCATTTGATCCAAATATAAAAAAAATAAAGATTAATAATATATTATAATATATGTCATAGAAATTTAATGTTTACTCAATGGATTTGCTATATATATATAACTTGTTTTGATAATATGTTTGTATAATTAAATATTTTTGTTTTAATATTTTCATATAAGTGCAGGAAATAAAATACTAAGAGGCTGAGGATGCAGCATTAGCACAATAACGGAGGTCCCGCTAACCGGTCAGCGGGCCAAAATTTTTGGAGCAGCACCTGACCCATTTTATGATCCGACCCACTCCTGTTAATTGAACCGAGAGTTTTTATTATAAATATTTTTATATTTTATTTTTGGGTTACTATTTTTTTGGATCTGGAAATGTACATCATCTTCTCTCTCTCTGCGTGATTTATCACAATTGTCTCTGCGTTGTACAAACTGTAAGTAAATTTTTTTTTAATTTGTAATGCATAAGTGTTTTCTGGTGGATGCAGCTCGTTGTACCGAGTAACTAGCGAACCACGTTATTTCTGATATTCTGTTTCCCATTTTTTTATTATGCCGTGGTTGGATTGTGGATTGAATATATATTGTTTGTTGTTCTGTTATTTTTGCTGCTTTTGTATCTTAAAATCACCACCATGGAATTGCAATTGCCCAACATGATCAATAGTTGGTAAGTACCTAGATGGGCTCTTATGAGTATAGAAAAATAGATATAATTTATGTTGCTCAATCCTAATGTAAATTATTTATTTGGTCTGGATCCTGTAAAAAAATATCATAAGAGGATAAAATAATATTATAATCTTATTGCTTAGCAAAATAACAAGTAGAATATAAAGTATGATTAAATTTTAAATTTTAATATATATAGAACATATGTCAAAAGAAAAAAATATGACATCGACATTTTCATGTCTCCTGACGTAGAAGTATTTAATATGAACTAACAGCTCCCAATGTCTGAAATATTCTTAATGAATAAACATATCAATGCTAGTATGTGTACATGTAGAATGTCTAATAGTTTATTGTACATCCTATAAATCTCATGACATCCTTGGTGAGTATACTGATGAGCAGACCACAACGAATATATATTGATGAATATACTAATAGTTTATTGTACTTTTTAATATGTTTTATAAGAATTAGACATGCTAGATACACTTGAGTCAATCGATTGTCATAGATCCAATAATAGTTGTGTAGCACTCACAACTCATTGATAATTTTATGACTCGGTATGAGGTAGCTCATCTAACATATTTCTCTCATATCCTAGGACAAAAAATCAAATTCCAAACAAAGTAGATTACAATGCTTATATGTTCATCCTTAATTTTTACGAAGTTATTCTTGGTGGTCACGTGCTTCTTTTAGTCCTCCATTTTAGCTAGAGACAAAAAAATATGCTAGATTGCTACACCATGGAAATCACACAAGCAACATGCCTAAACAGAATAATGTCACCCACACAACTTAATTTTTTGAAACATGAAACATATGTAAATACCACAAAATGAATGTCCTCATGGAAAAAATAAAAAAAGCATTTACATGCATTGATCTAAGCTCCTCATGATTCTTAATTAGGCCCTTACAAGTTATGCAAGGTTTTGTACAGGCACTACCATTCAAACCACTGTGGTGGCCAATGTATGGACCTCCAGACTCCAGAACTTATATTGAACAATTTTGATACCATGTTATAGAGAAAAACCCTGCTAAGGTTTCGGCGACAGTTGAAAGAGGAAGGAAAAGGAAATTAATAAAAAGGTAGATAAAAAAATATTGCTTTGTTTCATTAATTTCTTAAATTAAAATATATATATATATATATATATATATATAATTTGAGGTAGCTCACATATTGAGTATTCTTAAATAAAATAATAAAAAAATAAAACCTACAAACTATACTAAATCATAATAATTGTGAGAAAGGCACTTATTAATCTGAAAAGTATTCAACTGATCATTGTTTCTGGAATGTCTTTTAATTTAGAGCACATAAGTATCCCACATATGATAAATTACCTTGTTTGATCTTATGCGAGCTTATGAGATTTAATAAGCATATTTTTGCCTGTTATCCAATAGAGTGGCCTTAATTTGTATAAACATATTCTGTTTGAATGTGTTTCGAGTGATCGAGAGACAATTAGTAGTTGTCAATCTTGTCTTGTACTTCTAAATCATGTCATTTTTACATGTGTTGTTCGTATGTAGTTGTATTAATTTTTTTATGCAGTTATGCCTTAATGTGTAAGGCGTACACCTTTCACACCAAGATGGGTTGTTTGTTGATGCATATGTATGTTTTTGTATTGTGTTTATATTTCTATATTATATAAATAGATTGTTGCTCTAATGAAAAGTAACATAGCATGCCTTATATTGTTGTTTGTTTCTAGACTAATGTGCTTTACCTTTCTTCCTGTCTTCTGACATTTTCTGGATTGTACACCTCATTGATCATGATGTTTTATAGTGTGCATGTTGACAATATGTGCAGTTGGAATCTCCAGAATTGAAATTCAATGGCCCAAAGAAATTAGGACGAGTGGAATATTTTCAGCACCTTGGCAATGCCAAGTTCTGCCTTGCTCCTCGTGGAGAGTCTTCTTGGACACTTCGTTTGTACGAGTCATTTTTTGTGGTCTGTCTCTCTCTCTCTCTCTCTCTCTCTCTCTTCCTTTCTATATATTTGTATCTATTTATCTTTGTGTTTGTTGATGCATATGTGTATTTGTGTATTGTATTAATTTTTTTATATTATAAATCTAGTATCCATGCTTGGGTATTTACTATTAATATATTTAATACAATTTAATTTCACTGATTCAAGTTCTTGTATGTTATTTTTATTATCTTCATTTAAGTTTTCTATATTTTATTTATTTATTTATATTTAATAATTTATTATTCTAAATATTTTTTTGTCAAATTTAATTCATTATAAATTAAAAACAATAATAAATATCAATTTTTTTTTAATAAATATGAGAATCATGGCATATGATAATATACAAAATAAAAAAAAACTAATAAAAGTATTCTTATTCTCGAAGCTTCATTATATTCATAATTATATAGAAAAGTTGAAAATACAACAAATAAACATATTAATCATAATTGTATACCTCAAATTTATTTATAACTTTTTCGTATGTTAAGATTGAAAAAAAAATGTGTGTGGATGATCTCTTAAGTTTTTAATAAAATGAAATTTAAATCTAAATGTATTTATCTTTTTATAAAAGATTAAATTTTAATCAATAAAGCATCAAATGATGTAATAATAAACTATTAATCTTTTTCTAAGATTATATTATCTAAATTATTATGGTATTTATTCGTTTATTATTTATTTTTGAAGTTTTTGATGAGAGATTTCAACTTGTGAGTTATCTCAATCATACTCATTATATAAGGATATTATTTGTATGATATTATATATTGAATATTTTATTTATTTTTTATATATTTGATGTGTAACATATATCAACAGGATAAATGTGTATGTAGGCAAGGGTTTACAAACCCTAGGTGCACATATCATAATTTGTAGCAAAACAAAAAATAATTTGTGCACAAAACACTATTGTACAATGGTCGGAGATGGGCACATGGTGGACAACGAGGTTGTTGTTTTGAAAATGTGAGTTAATTGATAGTAGTAAGCTTGTATTGCTAGTAGTAGGAGATGAGTGTGTGGTGGCAAGCAATGGTGGTGCAACAATGTTGGTGCTAATGATCTTTTTTTGCAAACCCTAATTTGCACACAATGGCACACAGTGGCACACAATGGTAGATGATGGAACATAGTAGTAGATTATGACACACGGTAGCAAATGCTCAAAGATGATCGCAAATGGCGACAAACAATGACATTTCTAGACAGAAACCCTAAATAGGGTTTAATAGATTTGTAAAAAAAATAGAATAAAAAAAAAATTTAAGTGCATTTGTTTTTTGTATTTTTTGTAGCATGATATGAATTATCACAACAGAAATAGTTGGAGAGTCACAAACATATTAATGATTATATTTTTATTTGAAGTATAATCGAATATAATATTAAATTATATTTTAATTATCATATTCTTTAAAAATCATTATCAGATGCTCATATATGGTGAGATTGTCATAAAGAGGAATAATCTTATAAAATATTAAAATTTTTTTATTTTGTTCACTTGAAATCGACTAAGTGAATGATGAGATATGCAAATAATGTAACATCACAACTAGTTTAAATAATAGACATCATGGGTACAATTTAATTATATGTCTTAAGTTTATTATATATTAATTAATTTTTTAATTTAAAATATTTTATGTTATTCTTGTCAGTGGACTTAGAAATTCTATAATAAGCAGATTAGAAAAATGTTTGCATAATATTGATTATTTTAGAATTAATTAAAAATTTAATCAAAACACCCATGATAGTACTTAATTTTGACATATATTCTATCTCAAACTAATTGCAGTAAATAAAATGGATCAATGAACCCTAAGTTACTTTAACTCCAATGATTTCACCACTGAGTTGAGTTAATCTAAGATCTAATATATCATATTTTTTGGTATTTTGATCGAAAGTGAAATATTAAAATAATAAAAAATCGCATGAATGTCATATTAGCTATTAGAGAGAGATTATTTTGATATTCTATATTAAATATTTAAATAAATTTTCTTGCTACAAATTTTGCTTTAAGTTGATATATCAATTTATCTTCACATAAAAAACTCACATACAATCAACAATAGATATTCATGTAGATCTTAGTGATAGTTCTCAAGTTCAATTAGAGTAAACTATATCTATCTTTTTTTAACATGATTTTATGTTATTCACGATAAGTTAATATCTTAGAAATAGATTTAAATATATTAGTATCGTCAATAGTAGTACAAGAAATAAAAGAATAGAGAATACACGTCTATGATAATACTTTTAAGGTTATGTACTAAGTATAACTTATATGTCTCTTCCAAAGAACAGTCAAAATATCAAAACTAGAAGAACTATTTGGAGGATCATCTGATTTCTCAATAGTCTCATTATTGGTTTGAGTAGGTTATGTATATATCATTCTCTTAGTATAAATTTTAAGTCATTGTTGATCAAGTCTCTCATGCTTCGTCTCATCACGAGCATGATTTAAAGTAAAATCATAAGCTCTTATGTCTTCCAAACTCTAGGGAAATTCTCTTTTGGAAAATATTGTTTTCTTTAGAGTCTATATCATGTATACTTGTTGGCACACATGATTATTCTACATGAGTATTATCTTAATATGTATTAACAAATTCTATGTAGATGATTGACTACTTTTTCTAACTAGAGATAAGTTGAACTATCGAGGAGTAAGAAAAGGTAAAAATTACTGATGTAACCTCATGACACTCATTTTTCTTTGGATTGCCGAAAAAAGAAATATAATAGTCAACCCAATGTATACTCGTTACTTGTTAGCATACATGATAATTCTACATGAGCGTCATCATAATATAGATAAAAAAATTTTGATATAGCTAACAAGATACTCTCTCTCTTAATTTGACTGCCAAGTTGGATTACTGCGGACTAAGAACAAGTAACATGTCTAGATATATCATTTGAACTCTTATTTTTCTTAGGTTTGCTAAAAAAATTCCTTGCTCAATTAAATAATGTCAACACTTGTTAAAATCCTATTAGTTTATAATAAATAATATTTATATCTTATTTAAGTTTTGCAGTATCTAAGAAAATTACATCTCATGTTCTTGAGTGTCTGCTTGTCCCAAATTTGGGAGAGATTATTGACAAAGAAAGTATTTCTAAAAATTGAGTGTGTGCTACATAATGTCTCTTCATAATGCACGATTTGAAAGGACGCATGTTAATAAAGGATAAAAAGATATATAGTTGATAAGATAGTTTATTTTTAAAATTATATTTCTTCAAAAATATTTGGAAATATTTGTTTTGAATACGAGTGTTTATATAATCTCAAATAGATGTTTATTATTTTTTTTTAGTAATCTAATTTTGTGGGAGTGTTTGCACAAAAAATATGATGTATAATTTCATGATTCATATAGTAAATATTGATTTGTCTATCATTTATTCAAGTAATTTTTTATTTTTCTTTTTAATTTTTTTTAAGATTGATTTATCATTTTATGAAATATATATAAAGTAAAAAATATTTGTGATCTAATACGAAATAAAAATATTCATATAAATTTTGAGCAATAACTAACAAAAGTAATCAAGTATTTAAAGTTCTCTTAGTTCACATCTCTTTTAGATTTATGTACATCTAAATTTATTAGATTGAATAAGTCATCATTAATATTAATCTATCATCCAAGATAAAAAATTTTGATATAATTTAATTGATGTCTCATATTCTAATGTATAAATATAATTTAAAGTTGGATAAAATATTTTCAACATGGCTAGTGATGGGTAGAGGTGTCAAGTGGTTGGGCAGCTTGGGCATGATATGATGCATAACTTGATTCAATTGTGTTTGACCTAACATGACGCTGCATAGAGCCATGCCTGAATCATGCACATGTTGGCCCATGGTATGACTCATGTCGTGATTGGCTTAGGTTGCATAGAACTCATGTCATGTCAAGTATGGCTCACATGCATGGCATGCCGGCACGACATGTGGCAAGGAAAACTAAAAAAAAAGAGTCATTGACTATTTTTTTGTCCTTTTTGCATTTGACCATTTGGCCATGTTGTGCTGGCATGATCCGTTTCAATGAGGCACGACCGTGCCACAATGCTTTGCCCAATATGTCATGATAACAAGAATGGAGGCCTGCATGCCACAGTTGGCCCGCAAAGTTTTGGTGCATGCCGGGCCTAGTGCGGGTTGTGGCAGCTTAGGATAGTTCGTGTTAGCATGAGTTAGATCAAATTTTTTTAGTTTTTGGCCTTAACTTACAAATTTAAATAAATTTATAAATTTTAAATCATGATTATGACTTCACATTGTATTTGGTTGGCTCAAATAAAAGATTTATAAATTCTTTTAATTATAATACTTGAACAAAAATATAATATGATGAATGCGTAAATTATTAATGAAATAAAACAAATTTCAAAAATAAAAAAGATAATAATTATAATCCAAATATCTAATAAATCAATAATACATAAATTATAATAAAATAAAAAAAATATCAAAAATGAGCAAGCACTAGCACAATATCACTATTACTATTACATGAATCAAAAATTATCAATCGGTGTGCGATATGGTAGTACGGGTGCAAATGCAGATTGTCATCATCATGAATATGTTTAAAAATTTAACTAATATCCACTTTTTTTCTTTATGGCCAAGAGTCATGATGCTAGGATATGATAACAAGTCTAAACTTACAAATATTAAACTTTGATAATATCATGACACTGGAGAATTATAATGATTTTTAGCATCAGTGGGATAATTAGTTACTGTAATATAAAATTAATGTTGTAATTGATTAAATGTTTTGAGATAAGTTTGACTGTAACTCTAATATAATATTGTAACTAAAAATATTATGTAGCATAATAAAAATATTGTGCAACGAGGTGATAAAATCATGGTATAAATGGTAGTGATACGTATGATTTATGTAAAATAATGTTGGCATGGCCTGACCGGCTCAAGTTTGGGCAGAATTACGTCTGATTATGCTGGGCTGTGTTGGGTAATGCCGGGTCATGTCAAGTCATGCCCGGAGGTTGCAGGCCTAGTTAAGACTCTAGCGGTTGCTGGTTTATGATTTTAAATATTTATTTTTTAAATTTTAAATTATCAATTATGAGTTACGACATAATTTTACATAAAACATAAATTATAATAAAATAAAATTATTAACATAAATTTAATAATTAAAAATAACAAAAAATTCATCATCTAATCTAATCAAAAATAAAATAATACAACACAAGTACATAATAATCATCAATCAAGTTTAATCTTAATGTCAATCAGTGTTAGTATACAAATTGATATCATTGCATAACTGTCTAATGGTATCACTAACTGTGGAGGTGTGTTCAACATCTTCATAGTCTCACTAGTCATTATGTTTCAGCAACTTTTTTGTTCTTGCATCAGTCCGATCTTCGATGTTCAATTTCAAATCCTTTCAATCCTACATGCATGTTAGTACCATAATAATATTTGGTCGCAATCTCTATTTTCTATTCAATATTATATTGGCTACGATATAAAAAGTAGACTCTGATACTATACTCGATATCGGAAGAGTCAGTAGGTTTGGTGTCATCTTAGATAACACAGGATAAGTGAACTCGTATATTTTTCATCATTATAAAATATTAATATTTTTGTTATCATTATGTAATTTGATTGAGTAGTAATTGGTATTTAAGTACCGGGATAGTTTTTTCTTTTTTGACGGACTATCTCGTTGTTTCTTCTTTGTTAATTGAATAGAGAAAATATCATCACTGAATATGCCGTCCATGCTCATAGTTAGTGTCTGGCTACAATTATTACAATTCCTAGTATTGTTATATGTAAATTATTTGATAAATTTTTTATTGATGAATTTTTCAAGTTGGTGTTTCTCGTTTATGTACGTGGATATGTATATCGTGGTGTTCTCTATTCCTTCCATCTTAATCATAGGATTCATGCAGGTAGCTAAACAATAAAAATATCAAATTGTGGAATTAATATTTTAAGTATTTATTTTTTATCTCAACAATTATTTCATTAAATGTCATATCATCTCTAAATTTGCTAAATATGTTACTAATGTTGCATTGTAACTAAGTGCAATGCAAATGATGGGTGTGTACACAGACGAATACATGTTCGTCGTGTAATAAAAAATCTTCAGGAATTCATAAATGAAATTTTTGCATCTTAACACATGACTCTAACACATGACTCTTATTAAACTCTATTTATTATGTAGTCAGATATCACGTGTTCGTATCTAACACATGACTCTAACATCAAATAAGCATAATTTTTAATGGTGTTTCATATCTTTTTGTAATTTTTTCTTCTTTAGAACTACAGACAAATAAAAACTATTAAACTCTTGTTATATGCTAGGTGTACGAAGTTTTTTTAGTGAGATTCATATTTTTTCTAATGCATGGGAATAATCTTTATTCCTGCCTGTCCTAACAAACATATAAATTATTACTTAATTATTAGATATATTTTTAAATGTTATAATAATTATTTAATTTTAAATATGACAATCTTTAAAGATCATCTTCATTCACGCATATATGACAGGATCATCATGAGGATAAAAAATTACTAAAAATCCTAAAATATTTTTATCAAATGTCTATTAAAAATCTATCATAGTGGTCGATAATACATACAAAAATTGAATCATAGTAATTAGTCAAGATATCAGAAATCACAGACGTCAAATCACAATATTGTGTAAATTTATTAATTATTATTTATTTTTTTAACTTATATTATTTTAATATGTCGTTCCTATATCTGGACCTAAAATTCTACGATATCTTGGCTGAAGACAAGTCTGCATAATATTGACTATCTTATGATTTCTAAAAATCTATTTGGAAGATCTATCATTGTGATTAGTTTGGTCATGTATTTTATTCCTAACTCGTTACAGTATATGAAGGAGGTCAACAAAAAAATTGTGCTAGATCCAACCTTAAAGATTCTATTGCTTGGGTTTATTTATGATCTAATGTATCATGTTTTTTGATGGAATGATTGACATGCTTCTTTAGGCATTCAGTCCCACATGCACTACTGCATGTATATTTTTTTTATAATACTTACATGATAATCTTTTTTCATCTCTAATATTTATATTTTGTTATTATGTTAAAGTGAGTCTAAAATACATATGTTTTTTCTAAATCTTCACTTCATATTCTTTAAGTAAAAAAAAAATTCTAAATCAAAAAGCTTTAGCTTTAGAGAAAGAGAGAACAGATATTGAAAGGAGAGAAAGAGGGAGAAGAGAGAGTTGAGATTGAAGAATAAAAAATTCAAATCTCTAAAATTATTTATATTGATTTTTTTTATTTAAAAAAATATATATTTAAATTTTTTTTATTTTTTTAATATTATATGGGACATGCCATGTGGATGCCTGGGTCGTGCCACTTGGACGCGCACAACTAACTACATGCTAGGCTTATTAAAAAAACCAGTCATATGTACCATGCTGTGGCGAGTTTTTTTTAAAAAAAATTATATTTTCTTTAACCAGCTGGGTGCGATGGGCACGAGCTAAATGGACCGTACCTACTTCGTGGTCCATGGTCCTAGATCATGATACCCTTATTGGTGGACTGTGCCAATGGGTCAGGCACCCTAGTCGTGCCAGGCCCTGACACTAGGCACGAAACCACCTGGCCCATCACGACACGAATTGTTCCTCGACCCAGCATGAATCGGGTCCAAGCACAGTTCTGGACCATGTCGTGCCATGCCAGGCACGGCTCGGGCGGGCCGTGCCTCATGACGTGTTCGGGTCTCCCTACTCACATTCCACTTCTAAAATTACTTGATATGACAAATTGTTACGAAGTTAATAATTATCTCAAAAAACACAGTGATTTCATTATTATTTATTATAATTCATCAAAATTTTAATTTTATGAAATTATTTAATTATCACATATTTTTGTATTTATACATTATCATAAATTATCAAAATACACTATAATATTTGGTATTTAACATACCAGATGCATAGTCTCGACACAATTACTCTAGAGGGTAAAAGACAAAGTCACTATATTATTTAAAACCGTGACACTAGATAAAAAAGTTAGGATGAATCTCAAAGTAATGACAATTGTGAAAGAAAATATATTTTATAATGTCACGACATTTGTTAAAGTCATGACACAAGAACCTCCTCAAATATGAATGATTCTAGATGGACTAATCTTGAAGGCACTACTGATCCATTTTTGTTAAGTTTTCTTAAAGGAAAAGAAGATAATTAATTATTATTACAGTGACATTAACCAAAATGATGGAGTATCATAATGAAAAAGATAAATTAATATACTAAGACAATAGCATGGTTAATCGAAGATAAAAAAAATAGTTTCTCAATATACATGCATAAGATATCTTGGAAGATGGTGCAAGACTAATAATTGAATATCAAATGAGGTTGAACTCAATAATGAATGTTATAGTAATGAAGGAGATTGTGAAACGACTCAAGAAGATAATTATTTATATCATATCAGACAATCAATAAATTAGTCCAATTTATGTAGTTCCAAATAATAGAGGATTGATTATAGTGAAAACTTTGAATGAGAATGAATCTTCACGTCTAACAATTGGATGATATATATGTGTAGATTATTAAAAGTTAAATAAAGAAATGAGAAAAGATCACCATTCACTTCTTTTTATGAACAATATTCTAGATAGAATCATGAGACATTTATTTATTTTTTTAGATGTATATTTGGGATATAATTAAATATGGATCAATCCAGTTGATCACTACTCACTTTTTTGGTTTTGATGAAAAAATTATAACGATTTTTATGGATTATTTTTTTATTTATGGAGATTATTTTGAAGGATATTCATAAAATATGCAAGTGATGTTAAATGATGTAAAGAGAAGAATTTTGTTCTTAGCATAGAGAAATATCATTTCATGATGATAAATGGAATTATGGTGGGACATTCAGTGGCTGCTCAAGGATTGAAGGTGATCAATGCGAAAGTTTCAATATTTAAAACTCTACCTCACCTTACAACTATCAAGGAAATGCATAGCTTCCTTGGACATGTCGCATTCTATAGAAGATTTTTTAATAGCTTCTCAAAGACAAGAATTATTATGTAAATTATTCAAAAAAAATGATCTTCAACTTCGACAAAGAATGTGTCAAGACCCTAGAAGAATTAAAGAAGCCTATAGTGAACCCAATTTTAACTGTATCATAATGGGTGGAGCCAAATGTAATAATATGAAATACAAGTGTATATGTGCTTGGAGCTATACTAGGCCAAAAATGAGATACTTTTTAGGGTCATTTCATATGCTAGTTAGATTTTGAGTGAATTCCATGTAAATTATTTAACAACTAAAAAGAAGATATTAGTTGTGATGCTTACTTGTGATGCTTACTTATTGATAGATCTTAACCGTATGTTAGAGAAAAGATAGTGATTTATATGAATCATATAGTTGTGCAATACTTAATGACTACCAAGATTAATAAGATTGATTTTTTTGCTTTAAGAATTTGATATAGGGGTAAGAGACAAGAAGTGAATCCAAAATGTGATAACCGATCATTTGTTTCATTTGGAATCCAATAAAAACCATAGAGGTAAAATAGAAAATTTATAGAATTTCTTAGACAAGTAGCTGTCATCGTTGAAAACATAATTGTTTTGGTACTAGGTTTTTTTTTTCAATTATTTAGCACGTGGTTTCTTTTTTCCTCTCACATTTTACCAAAAACATAATTGTTCTAATACTCGACATTAAAAATTGTCTATGAGATGATCAACTTCTATTTAGAAAAATGTGTTGATCAGCTGATCAAAACATAAAAAGATGTTTACCAAAAGACAAACAAATAGAAATTAATCTCAAATAGTACTCTTCCTCTTATGAATTTTTTATTTTGGAGGTAACAAAACTATTCAAAAAATAGTGAAATTAATATTTTTTTGACCATCATTATTCAAAGATTACCATAATATGGTGCAAAGATATCACATATGCCAAAGTATGGGTAATATGTTTAGGTGGAAAAAATCCCGCTACATAACATTTTTGAAGTGTAAATTTTTTATGTATTTGGGATAAACTTTGCGAGACCATTTCCTTCCTCATTTGGGAAAAAATATATATTATTAGCTTTGGATTACATGTATGTTATGACTTCGTGAGGCTGTTAAACCTTGTTGTTAATTAACATGATCCGAAAATTTTGTTAGGTAATTATTTCTCATTCCATGTAATTCTATAAAATATATCGTACAAATAGTAAAATAAATATAAGTTTAGATATTGATATTACAAGGATTGTGTTAGTAGTTTAGCCAATTAATAGTGAACTAACATCTACTCGAGTTGAATAGATAAATCTAGATTTTTAAAACGATGCTTTACTTAGATTTTAGGGTTGACTCATTTCCTTGTATATGATGATATTTTATTAGTATTTGAGTAATATTTTGTTCAATCCTAGGACAAAAGGTAGATTAGTATGAAAATATATAAGTTCTCTCTTGTTATATATAATGATTATCATCCTTGAATTATTATTATGAATGATGATTACCTCATAGTTGTATCATTGATATTTTACTACCAAAAACATATAACATTTCATTAATGAGTCATTCATATGTTAAATCTTTTTAAAAAATATGTTAATTATCTTTGATGATTGTTTCAAATATATATTTTTATTCTCGGACTTTTAATATCTTAAAGATGTAAGATAATGTGATAATAAATATGTTTGTACTTTTAGATTTGTAAAGATCATAATTGTGATAATTAATATATGTCCTGCCATTAATTATACATATGAAATCATACAAGAGAAATTGACTAATAAGATTATTATTACCATATGAAATATTTCATCCCACATGTGCCATGTGACTTATCTGTTACTATATATCAAGACCAATATATGTCTCTCACTATGATGCAATTTCTATGTTAAATATTCTATTTAATTTTATATCATTTGAGATTAGTTCTTCTAGAATATGCATAATGGATTACTCTTAAGTGTGCTTGTGTTTTTAGCTTTGTTAGTGTTATATTTGTAATGATTAAAACTTATTTCAATCTTAAGTTTTTACACATATATTATCTCACATTATAATATTAGAAGGGTTCCTATTTCTTTCTTATCATATTACGTGAGTGTCAAATAGCATATATGTCATTTTCCATAATATCCGACACACAAATAAATGATATAGTAAAAATTATAAATTTTCATTCTAATTAAAACTCATATTTATTAATATCCAACTCATAATATTAACACATAATTCATTACATATAAGTATATTATAATAAACCTAGATCTTAAATTAGCATAATATTAGTGATGATTTTGTGTGAGATATTTTGAGAGGTATCTCACAGAATCAAGGATTCCCAGTAAGTGTCTAAGTGATGTTCTAAGTTATAAAATTTAAACTCAATCAAGTATTGCTCGTGTTTATCTTGGATTTGTCCCTAATTGGTAGTTAGAATCAATCCGTTAAGGTTTGTTTTTGCTGTTGGCTCAAAATTGAATTCTTTAATTTTTCTTTTTGTATAATTTTTTAAGTATTAGTTATATATTTTAAGGATATATGTGATATTTTAAGTTGGCAGCCTTGGTACTAGTTTGAGGTTATGACTTTCGGGTCTCATTCAATTTTTCTTTAGTATCAAAGTTATGACCGCAATGAAAGCTATGACTCATATAATTTCTTTCTAGAGCACAATGTCGTTGCACTGGAAATGTTGTGACTAAAAGAAATAATTTATGGAACAAAGTGTCTCGGCATTGAAAATGGCTACAATTGATATTTTTTATGTAGCAAAATATTATGGCACATGGAATGATCATGATTGATACATATATATTTTATAATACAAAGTCATGATACTAGAAATGAACATGACTTTGGTGTTTTCTAAGCAGAGAACAAACTCATATTATTGGAAAATGTACGATCATGATAAATATATTCTAGAATGAAATATCATAGTGGAAAATAATGTGTGACTCAAAATATTTGGTATTTTGGCTTTGTTTTGAATAAGTCGTAATATTGGAAATTATCATGACTAATTGTACTTATGAAATACTTTGTTACCACGACATAAAAATAATATCATAGTTATTAGATGTTTTAGATATAGTGTAATTGTAACTCCAAAAAAATATCACTACCACAAAGATTGTATTGCACAAAAAAAAAGATTATGATAACTCGATGATAGAGTCATAATATATAAAAATTATCATGATTTGTTTTGTAGAGTTATAACAAAGAAAGGTTGTCACAATTATTTGGTAAGATCTACATTGTATACATAAGTCTTGACATAAAAAATATTATGATTTTCTATCACGTCTTTTCTCCCAAATCTTTGTTCCACAAAATTTATTAATTTCATTCAAAATAATCATGATTTTATTAATATTTATTAACTTTCATCAAAATAAATATATAGTAAAATCTCTTTGATAAACACTTACATAAGAATACTCACAATAATAAACATATACCAAATCTCCTAAAAAATATAGTACATGAAATACCAAAAAAATTTACATACTAAAAATATTTCTCATACTTGAGCAATAAAATTTTCTTTATTTTTTAAACACATCACAAGCATCAATACAACAAAAAGAGATACAATACAATATCATCAAGAAAGATACATATACAATATCTCAATGTGGAAAAGAAGAGGAGCGGTATGATCTGTTGCAAAGATCAAAATTTTGAAATAGGAACTTCACTTAGGAAGGCTCAAATGTGGGCATGAATTTGGAAAGTATTTTTGAATTTTTTTTAATGCTTGTTATGTTTTATCATCTGTACAATCACATTGTACAAAGTGTCTTGTTCTTTTCCAATAGATTTCAATGAATCTTCAAATGAACCAAGTACCAGATATATTTGTCTTTGGTTCTCACTATGCTTTACTAAATCTTTGATTCACTATTTATTTCTATAATACATATGTTCATCCATTATCTAATTTCTATTCAAATAGTTTTATGTTACTCTTTTGCAACATTCACATAGAATTTCTCAATTGATTTAGTACTTCACATCACTTTAATCTCTATTTTTTTATCACTTCTTTCAAAATCTTTACAATTTTTTTTGGGTGGTCATAGATAATAGTTCATTTTTTTTGATATATATCTTCCAAAATGTCTCTCTTCTCTATGCATTAGCTTTGCATTTCTCTTTTTTTTTCACGTACTCTTTAATCTTGTTGTCTATTCTCTCCAATTTTGTCACTAGGAAACTATGAATTAATTTATCTCTGCCCTCAAGTATGCTTCTTATTAGTTAATCTCTAATTTTTTTCCTTTCAGATTATTGAGGAATTCTCCCAAGTCATCTTTTTACCTAGTCAAATAATTCTTAAATATTTATGATACTTTTTCTTCATGTTTTTCTCTGCTCCCTTCAAGAATTTTCTTTTTTTTTCTTGTTACCTTCAAGCCCCCCCTTCACACACTTCAATGTCAAAGGGGCATTCATGAGTATCATTTATCTCTTTTCATTCATTGGGACTCTCTTAGCTCAATATAATATGGTAATCAAAATTAGTAAATTATTTAGTTGAAAAATTCTTCCTCTTAAAAATTTATAATTGACTTAAGAATTTTTTTTCACATGGATCTTGAGTTTTTTATCAGGGTGAAGAGCAATATCACCATATTTTGCATGATGGCAGTGACAAGGAGAGTTGGCTGAAAAACAAAGATTAGGAAATATAATTAAACTTTATTCTCCTCCATGAGTTTTTTTTTCACATTAAATGATTATTTTAAGTGTTCAAACCATAGAATATTTTTATGTATTTTAGTAATTTTTAATGATATTATTGGATGCAAATGAAAGAATAATAGATTGATTTCATAAGTATGGAGTTTTTGTGAGTTTTGATGAATAATCATGAAATTAATAAGTTTTTTGAGGTATTTAGCTAAGTGAATAGAATATGGGGGCCTACATTGTTTTGATATTTATTTTTGATCAAAACTCTACTTAATTGATCATGAAAATATTTGTACGTTATAATCATATCTACTCGTTAGCACAATATTTTCACTAAGTGATATTATTTGTGACTATAATATTTTAATAGAGTTGTAATCATATTTATCTTGTAAAATATATATGGTGGTGAGTAAATGATCATTAAATAGAATAGCAATCTCGTACATGTACCTTGTGATAAATGTATACGGTATCTCTCTTACTTCCTTTTTGTAGGCATATTTGATAGTAGTTTGATTTAACATTCTACTCTTTTTATTTTGAATAATTATCTTTGAATTAGGACTGAAAAAATGATTCACGTGACCTTTTTGTTTTAGTCTTTTTGAAGATTACAATCCATCACAACTTTTTCAATTACTATCTCCACTAGAAATATTTATTATACCCATTCAACTACTAATATCCTCATCAAAGTTGTTAGGCACATGATCTAGGTATCTACCACCAATACTTTTTGTTGGATCCCATATAGAACAAGGATCCCATTCCCATGGGTCTCTTGCTTATTTGATCTTATGATATTGAAATAGGAATTGTGATGTTAATTAGTGAGTCAAGAAGAGAGAGAGAATCATAATAGATGAAGCACATTGTGCATATAAGAGAAATGAGGAGAGAACAATCACAAACCACAAGAGTGAAAAAGAAAAACTTTTATTATTTTTTGTACAATAGTTTCCATGCTTTCATGTTGCATCTTTATTGTGCTAGTATTTTTTTTTGATATTTACAAGTACTTAAATTGTAAAATAAAAAATCTTTCTAAATTTAATACCTAAGTCACGATATCATTTTTTTCTTTTTATGATTTCATTCATGTCATGACATCATAGAACATGGTTGTAACTTTAATTATAAGTCTATCAATCATAACAATACAAAATATGTTGCAACTACAATAATAGCACAATACTATAAAATAGGATTTTGAATTCATTCATATCACGATATTACAGATGAGTTTTGCGACCCAAAATATACGTTATAGTTTTAATTGAGTCGTGACTTCATAATTCATGTCGTGACTCTAAAACATATATTATAATTTTAGTTGAATTATGACCTTATAATCTAAATCATAATTATAAAGCAAATGTTACAGCTAATAGCTTTAGTTGAACCACAATTTTATAATTCAAACATGACTTTAAAGCACATGTTATAGTTTCAGATAAATAGGAGCTAATCCTAATATTTTCTCACTTGAATATTTCTTTTTCATCTCCATTTTAGCTCTCCACCACTAAAATGTTTTTGCATTCATCAGCTTTATCAAGTAGTCAGTGCAGTTCTCCTTCATGTTGACTTTCTCTAGTTGATTCTGCTTGTGATCAACTTTTCTCTACTAAAGTGGTATTGGATGTTATTGTGTTTTGGCCAAACATTAAATACTAGATTCTTTGCTATATAAATAGTTCTCTGACTATCATATATGAGCTTTCATTTTTATTAACTCGAAGCTAAGTTCTGCATACAATCTCTTTGTCTAAATAATTTCTTTACTTGAGTGAGTAAGCATCATGTATTATGTTTTAGTGGATGAGAAGACAACAATAATTTATTTTTTACTCATCCAGCTCACAAATTCAGCATACTGATTAAACACATATCTGCTCTTGGACTTTTTGATTTTCACACCTTCACCTCTGTTTGTATTAACAGCTTCAGTGATTTCAAAAGTCTTATCATTGTTGTTACTATCAAACTACTGCCCATCAAAACTTCCACGTAAATTTTTGAGCTTAGTGCACCTTTTTTGTACTAAGTGATGAAAAATCTAAATATCGATTTATTCATCAAAATTGATATTTTTATTCTTTATTGGTATTCATATAGAAATACACATTAATATATCTCGATATATTTGATATATTCATAGAATTCAAGTACTAATATACCCATCATAATTAATATATTAATCTTTTGCACTAACAACATATTGCACATTGCACATTGCACATTTGCACTGGTACCATTGTGCATTGTCATCATTGCTATACATGCATGATGAACCTCTTATCTTACATGGTGCACCCTTTGTGCATTGTCAATGTCGCTGTAGCAGGAGTCAATGTCTACAACAGTTGGTGGATTTTACATCATGGGTCTACCATGTAGCACCCACTATCACACATCTATGATCTTCACACGCACACGCATGCGCACACACCGCACACGCACCCACACGCACGCGCAGACACCACACGCACACTCATGCGCACACACCGCACACGCATGCGCACACACCACGCGCACACACACACCGCACACACCAAGCACACGCACACACACACACACACGCACCACACACGCACCACACACACACACGCACCACACACGCACCACACACACACACACACAGTGCACTCTTACACATGTAGCATGCGTATATTGTGTTGTTATAATGCATTTCTCTTTTTCTCTAGCAGGCCCTGGGGTTTGTTTGTTATATTTAGGGTTTGACTCTGATATCATATAGAAATTTAAATAATAAAATATTTAAATCTAAATAAAAAATTCAATGAAATAGTCGATGTGTAATGAGAATATATAATTAGAGTTTGGATTGTGGTAGTTCATATTTTGGATATTCTCATATATAAATAATAAAATAAAGAAAAGGATAAAATAATATAACTATAAAAACATATTTTACCAATCTTAATTCACAAGATTCATTATTTTTATATTTTTTTGTGTTTATCTTTTTTATTATTTTCTTTATGATATCATGATATTCAAGTTTTTATTAATGGTCAAAATAGTATCAATTTGAATACTCTTATTAATTCCAATTGTAGCTTTTCACATATAATCTATATATAAGTAAGAAGTGAAATATATTTATATTCATGATGACTTTGATGAGATTTATATGGAGTAACTACCTAGTTTTTGAGCATTTACTTAGATTTGTTTTTAGATTGCTAAGGTCTTATATGGCCTAATGTAGTTCTTGGGAGTCTAGATCTTGAATACTCTTTTGTTGATAGTATGTATTGATGATATTTTGATTATGATAGACTGTGTTAGGAATTATTAATAAATATGAATTGTAACTTCAATAGCAATTTCATATGAAGGAATTGACGAGGCTCATATACTTTCTGAATATTTAGGTACTTATGATATTGTTTTGTCATAAAGATATTATATTATCATAAAAAAGATTTTATCTTGGATACTCTTTTAGAGATTAGTCTTTTTACTTGCACTCTAAAAGATATAACCATTTAGTTAGGCATTGATTATTTGTCTGATTTGTTTTCTCAAGTTTACTTGGCTACATGCAATGAAATTGTCAGAAAGAGTAATTATTTAATTATTAAGTTATAAATTATGTAGTCAATATAGTTAGATATTTTTTTGATTCTAGATCTCGAACTCACTCTAACATAGTTCTTCGTATATTTTGATATATGAAAAAATTAATAAGATGTACTATTTTATTTGATATATGAATAGATCTTATATATGTTGTTATATTTTCCTTGAAGATATTTTTATCTTTTAGAAGAGTAAAAGAAAGATGATAATCTTCTAATATATAGATAGAATACATGGCGATAGCCAAAGCTTTCTATGAGATTCTTTTGATTTTGTTTATACTTGAGAAGATTTAATTTTCAATCACTTATATTACTTATCTTTATTGTAATGGTTAGATAGAGAGGTGTAGTCTTGAAATTAATTTTCAATGAGCGATTGGAGCACATAAAATTAGATTGTTTCATTCTCAAAGTGAAAATTCATATTGAGAACATATTCGTAACTTATATTTTTGGAGCAGACAAGCTCACCAATATATTCACGAGAAGATTTTGAAAAGATCTTATGTTACTTTATCAAAATGTGATGTGTTGAATATTTACGCATTAAATTGAGGAGGATGCTGCTATTTATTTTGTATTTGATTATTATTTTACTTTTATAATAAAATCACATAATATGTGGGTGGCCACAATCTTCTTTATTATTATTTATAAAGTTGGGTTTGTTGATTGATTTTATGGGAGAAAAATAATTTGATGAAGTTTATTTTTTATCACCCATAAGGGAATATATAATTTTTTTTTTAATTCTAGCAAAATAATTTTAAACCCCAATTTCATGATGTCTATTAAAATTGATTTGCAAGATATTTTTTTTATTTATTTAAATTAATTTTATTATTGTTAGAATTTTTCATTTTTTATTTTTAAAATGAGAGCTGAACATATTATTTTTATGATTGATTAAAGGTTATACCCAATGCATAAGTCTCTCGTTTAATGTTGGATTTGAAAGATTAATATTTTGTTAGTCTTATATTTGAAAATTAAAAATTGTGTCCGATGAGTTTAGAACCTGATACATACTTTTCTTGGACGAATGTATTTGTCATCACACTAAGACTTGTATATAACACAAGAATTTCTCACGTGATCACACATCCAATGCTATTTTCTCTCAAGTTTAATTTTGGAGTTTCAATAATATCTAGTGTATCAGTGTGTGTGTGTGTGTGTGTGCACGCATGTGCCTGCTTGTGTGCATTTCACTCACTTTCCATTCTCCTAGTGTATACTTGGAGACCACATGGAAAACAGAAAATAGAATTTGCGTACCACATGTTTCTCATGTCCAGGGCATGTTGATGTAATATTTTTAGAAAAGCAGGAATGCGTCCCCGTTCTGCTATCGGACAGGGCAGAGTTGCCATTCCAAAACGTGCTTGATTATTCTCTCTTTTCGATCAAATGGCCATCCACGCGAATCGGGGCAGAGCTGCTGCATTACTTGGAGACCATACCAGATCAAGATGTGGATAAGATGATATCTGGTGGAAGACGAGTGCGGTGCCTGTGGGTCTATTCTGCTGAGCCGGAGCCGTGTTCTGCGATGTGGGGAATTCTGTGGGAACTTCAGAGAAAAGTAAGGCAGTTCCACCAATCTGCAGAAACTTTCTGGCTGCACAATACTTCCGTTGTCAATAGAAACTTGGTTGAGTTCTCTAGCTGGAATGCCCCCTTGCCTCTCCCTTGATTCTTCCTGTAACACCCTCATCTCTCACAACACAGCCCCCCTTCATTTTCACATTTACTTCTCTCATGCTGTTCTACGCAATCGTTATTTACATTTACATTTGTTCCTCTAACAACCTCCATGATTCTTACGCCACAAGAATAGTGCACTTTTTTGTTGGAGGTTGATGGCTTGTTTTGATGAGAATCTTGGAAAGCCATGCCATGCGACCTTGATTGTGTGGTGCGACTCAATGTTCACTGAACTTTTCTGAACCAAGGCTAGCTACATGTTTTAGCTAATCATGACTAATAGGCCTTTTCTGGCTGGGGATGGTTTGGCAATGGTAGGTCTAGAACGTGCCTCACCTGGCCCAAGGGCAACTGAAAGTGTATGGGCCTTGGGGCCCATAGGGTGGAACAAGTGAGACCCCCATCCCAGCCCTGAGATAGGTGTTGTAGCAAGAATCCTTGGGAAGAGTATCCATCATTATCCTTGGAGATCCATGTAACATAGCAAGAACCTGCAACTTGCCTTTAATCCATGCAACTCATATTTGTTGTTTTTTTTTTCAAAAAGAATAAATGCCATAAAAAATGGAAATTTCTGGTAAATTTGTTGTTTTAGCAAATCAGTTGAGTAGAATTCAGGCATTGAAAATAATTAAAATTCATCAAAGAATTATATAAAAATTTGTTGGTGCTGTCAAATTCATCTAGGATCATCAATTCGGTGATTTCTCATAAATAGTGAGCAAAAATAAAAATATTTTATGTAATTAGATATCGTTATATTTTTGAAAATTCATTAATTGTATTTGGATCATTTAATGTATTTGTTATTTATATATATATTAAAAAAAAGAGTATCATAGGATCTAATCGACTGGGACTCCTGAAACATCAAACTTAAAAGATGTTACATAAATACTTAAAATTTTTTCAACAACATATGAGCACTTTTTTTTTCATCTTTTTTTACTGTTTGGTGGCAGTTGACAGTTCCATGAGAAGCTAGCATGTCTCGTATATTACCAATCAAAGCCTAATTATCACTATCAACAAACAAATTGGGCAACAAAAGAAAATCCTAGATCAAATAATATGCAAAATCAAATTTTGCAAAAAAAAAAAAAGAAAAACAATTACCATTCACAATCTATTCTATTGTGTCTATTGATGCAGCCCATTTAGAGAGAGAGAGAGAGAGAGAGATATATATATATATATATATATTTATATTTATATTTATTTATTTATTTATTTATTTATTTATTTATTTATTTATTTATTTATTTATTTATTTATTTAAGTTTCCACTCTTAATATTTGTCATAAAAAAGCAAACAAATACATAAATACATGATTTCAACTCTTAATATATGCTCCGTAAAACATATTTGATGATGCAAAGTTGTATTTTTTTAATAAATATTGAATTTATTCATATCATGTTTTTAATGAATTATGACAATAATTAATTATTTGGTGCATTTTCAATGCTTGTTTGATTAAATGTGGTGATTTTTTATACCTTCTTAACATGTTTTTGATGATTTATGTTCAATGATGTTTGTTTGTATTTTGCTCGATGAGCAACAAATTTCTTTGATGACATATGATGATAATTTGTATTGGTTCAACGATTTTTTATGTTTTAGCTTATGCCATATAGTTTTCTCGATGGTGCTATTTATTGCTATTGAAATAATTCATATATTTTTTTTATTTGCAACATTTACATATTTATTCGTTGATGCTCGATTATTTTTTTGAATGATAATGATATAATGTTCAATGAAATTTGAAGAGAAATGTTTCTTTTATTTTATCTACATTATTTTCTTTTCATACTTATATAGATATTGAAGCTTGCCATTCCTATTGAAAACAATTATTTGAGAAAGATATAAATGAAATATATTTTTGGAGAAGTGGAAAATAAAATTTGAGAAAATCATTAGTGAATGATTCAATAAAAAATTAATAAGATATGATTTTTTGGTTATGATGATAGCTATAAAAATTAATTAGGTCACTAGTACATATGTATACTTTATTATGGAAGGCATGAAAATTAGGGAATTTTTTGTAAAGATATCCTCAAATGTAAATATAAAATAAAAAAGATCATTGTTTTAATTTTTTTTTAAATGCACAAAAATGAAACTATTTATATTTAATACTCTAAAATATTTATATTTGATACTTAACAAATGTATATACCGTAAAAAGAGTGAAACTATGTAGTATAATGAAAAATGTGCATGTTTTAACATATAAACATTTTAACATATATATATATGGTTGATACTATATAAGGTAGATACATTTTTTATAGTTAATGCAATAGTTAGATTTAATTTGATTTAATAATTTGTTGGACCTACACGTATGTGTGCAAGTCAATGGGTCACATTTCTTTTATTTTTGTTTATTTTATTTATTTCTTATGTGATGTTTTATTTTAAATGTAAAAGTGGAAAATCTTTTTTGTTTTCTCCTTTTGTTGGATGTCCTTCAGAAATCTCAAACAATTGAGAGAGAGGTGGAGGAAGAGGAATAGCAAATAGAGGTAGAACCTCATCTACTACATAGAGAGTTATTCTTCTTACACTTGTAACATATGTAATAAAAATAATCATTTTGATAAGAAATATTAGTTTTATAACACAAACCCACAATATTTCAACTGCAAATAAATTCGGGCATCTATCAAATGATTATAGACTTAGAGGTTTTCACAAAGCAAGTTGTGCAAAAAAAAAAAAAAACTTACAAAGGAAAACCTATCTTATCTCAGTTTCTTCATATAATCAAACATCTAGTGTGGTTCTTGGATAGTGGGTGTTCAAATCATGTCTAAAAACAAATATTTATTTTTGAACTTACATTCCTCTATTAGTTCACAAGTGAATACATGAAATTGGGAGCTTGTAGGTGTAAATAGAAAAGGTAAGTCAAAGTGTATATACCAAATGGAGTGAAGCTTATTGATGAAGTATTACTAGTTTCTGAATTGCATCAAAACTTAATGAGTGTTGGCCAACTAATCCAAAAGGGCAATAAGCTAGTGTTTGAAGAGAACTAGTGCGTCATATTTGATTAAGAGTCAAGAAGCATTCTCTAAAAAGTAGAGATATATAGAAATAGAAGTTATCCTTTTGATTTCAATACTGAAACTAACTTTGCCTTGAAGATGCAAAAAGTGAATTTTTCTAAACTTTTGTGCTGAAGAATGAGTCATCTAAACTATAGAAGCTTGAAGCTCCTTAATCAAAAATAGATAGTAACTGTCTATTTCTATATTTTATGGTTAAGAGAAGTTTTCCATTACATGTCTATTTGGTACATATTCTTACAAAATTATGCATTTTGGCTTTTGTAAGATGTATGCTAAATATTTTTAAAGACGTAGTTGAAAAAATAATGGAAGTCTGATGAAATAATGGTATGTAGAGATAAATATGAAGATTGTCTATTGAACATAGATCAAGGTTTAAGAAGCTGCATTGAAATGATCATCATTTTGATTGGAAGTAGTGTCATTTCATGCTGGTGCAAGGTATAGTTATCAATCATATTATATAAAAAAATGAGATTGGATTGGACAATGATAAAGTAGAGCTTGTTTCCAAGTTAACTCCCCCAACTAATATGACATAATTTAATTCATTGCCCAAGCTGAATAATATTGGAGGTTTATTAGGGAGTTTTCATTATACAACCCCTAGGTTGAATTGCTTATAAAAAGATATAACACTTTCATGGAATGATAAATATCAAAATAATTTAATGAACAAGGAATCTTTTTGACTAGTATTTTCACCTTGAGAGAACTGAATTAATGTCTACCATTTAAAATAATATGTGATGGAACTAATTTTGCATTATGAATTATTTTGAATCAAAGGGAAAATGGAAAGTACCATGTTATTTATTATGCAAGCAAGTTCATCAATGAAACTCAAAGAAATTACACAACAATAGAAATAATTTCTTGTGTGTGGTGTGTGGCATTGAAAAATTGAAAATATATTTTGTAGATCCCATGCCATCTTAGAAAGAATGGGATAGGTGGACTCGTGATGTTCACCATTATAAAATATCAAGGTTCTTGTTATCTTTATGTAATAGAATTGAACAATAATTAATATCTAAGTATCAAGACATCTTATTCCTATTTGATGGTCCACCCCATTATTTCTCATTCGTTTCTTCTTATTAACTGAATAGAGAATTCATCGTATCTGAATATGATATCCATATCTATACTCAGAGCTTGCCTACAACTATTACCATGTCTAGTATCAGAGTATGTAAATACTCAATCAACTTTTCATGAATGAACCCTTCAAGTTGGTGTAATGGTTCATGCACATATAGAGGTGTCAACCGGTCCGGGCCGGCCCAATCCAACACGAGGCACGGCACGATTAGATCGTGCATGGGCCGGCCCGGCATGGGAATTTTCCATGCTCGGGCTCGTGTCGTGCCTGACCACGGCATCAATCGTGCCGTGCCGTGCCGTGCCGAGGCTAATTGGGCCTCGTGCCGTGCATGGCCCGGCATGGTACCGTGGCCCATTGGTATGAGCTGAGAAACCAAATTTTTTAAAAAAATTAGGGTTTTTGGTGTGACAGAGCGCAACAGCGCGTGCCGAAATCCTAATATTTTTTTATATTATTGGTTCGGCCCAAACTGGCCTAACCCAACAAGTTCGTGTCGCGGGCCCGTGCCGGGCTGACCTCCATAGAACTGTGTCGGGCCAAGCACGACACAGTACAGTAACCATGTCGTGCCTGGCTCGACACGAAAGCACAGTCGGGCCGGCTAAAAATGGGTCGGCCCGGCTCGGCACATCCCATTTGACACCTCTATGCACATAGATATGTATTTTAAAATGTTCTCTACATCTTTCACATTAACCATATGATCTATGCAGGCACCTAGCATTTTTATTTTGTATCATGTTAAAGTGAGCCAAAACTATGGATGTTCTAGTTTTTTATTCTTTAAATATTTGAGTTTTAGTCAAGGCCATGAGAGAAAACATAGTTTCGGCTTCAGACATTTCCGTAGGATTATCATTATTAACTTTATCTACGTCTACATTAATAATAATTTCATTATCAAGAAATATACTATTAGCCATTTTAATTTTTTTTAGTTTATGAATTATATTCTATATTAACAATTAAATGATATTTAAAAAAAATAATAAAAAACAATACCCTATTAGGTTTATGGAGAGGAGAGAAAAAATCACAACCTACATTTGAATTTTCTACCCTTAACATCCACGTTTTTAAGTTTTACAAAAATATTCTAAATCTAAAATAATAAAATTTAGCTTTAGAGAGAGAGAGAGAGAGAGAGAGAGAGCTAAGATTGAGAGGAGAGAAAGAAAGAGAGAAGAGAGATAGGAGTTGAGAGATTTGAATGAAAAACTCAGATCTCTTATTTCAATTATATAGATTTTTTAAGTAAAAAAATATATATTTTTTATTTTTTTAAAGTTTTTTTAAATTTAAATAGGATAGAAACCCGACAGTCATTGGATCTTTTGAACTAGCCATTGGAATCGTATTCAACAGCCTAGATCTTCCATTAAATTAATATATTTTTTTACTATTAGCCACAACTACCTGTTAGAAGCTGAAACTTCTAGATGGTCTAGAAACTTTGACTATAGCCTGGGGGCTCAGGCTCAGCATGGACTCGGTCAGGCTAGGGGGTATCCATGTGCACCTAGGTCTAGAAACTTCTAGGGTGAGCATGTGAACATGCTCACCCAACCATGTGGTGGGTTAATTATAAAAACCCACCACATGTACCAAGCACAATAGGTGTGGTGGGCGAATTTTAATGAATTTAATATTATTTTTTTTAATATCAGGTGGGGTGGGCGAATTTTAATGAATTTAATATTTTTTTTAATATTAGGTGGGGTAGGCACGGTCTGATTAGACCATGCCTGATATCCACTCCGAGTTCTGGGACACATTACATGTGCCACTGAATCGTATCTATGGGCAAGGCACTCAGGTAGTGCCTGGCCCGACATGAGGCCTAGCATGGCACAAGCCATGCCTCGGGCCAACATGACATGAGTTCATGCACAGTTCTAGATTATGTCATGTTAAGCAAAGCACGACTCAGTCGGGTCATGCCTCGGGTCATGCCTGGGCTGTCTGACCCACTTGCTACCTCTAAAATAGAATTGAGAAAGAAAAATGATAATCAAGATAATCGAATGGAGAAGCTTGAAGCGAGTTTGAATTGCATGACTTTGGCTATGAGAAATATAGAAAATCAATTGATAAAGGGAAAAAGAGTTAATGAATGGTCAATTGATGCTGAGACAAATCTGAAGAATTATTCATCTATATTACTTCTAAGTGGGAAAGAGATACAGGGGCAATGCATTGCACAAGAGTATTCTAAAACTTTTGGAGTTGATAGTAATGTGACTTTTCCAAATCTCGTGACTTCCACTAAAATTTTCTTAAGTAGTTTTGGCTCCCTTGGAAGATATTTCCAAAGATGGAGGTTGTGATGCTACAACACCTAACAAATCCATTACTCTAGAGGAAGTGCAAGCACAAATCTCACCTCTAGTTACAAATGAACAAAGTAAAGAACTAGAGGATTAGATGGAAGTTACTCAAAGATTTATAGAGAAAGTGGTAAATTAAAATTAAGCCGGGGATAAGTTTCTGATGAATCTTTTATTTCCATTTAAAAAAGAAAAATAGAATGATCATTTTGAGAAGTTTCTCAACGTATTTTGGAAACTATCAGTTAATATATCATTTATTGAAGCTATATCTCAAATATCAAACTATATGAAGTTTTTGAAAGAACACTTCTAAGAACACTTCTAAGAAGTTTCTGATGACAAAACTCGAGACATGGAATTATGAATATGACTGAGAAGTATGCTATAATTATTCAAAGAACACTTCTAAGAAAATGTCTAATCAGACTATCTAGTCCCCATTTGAGATTATTAAATATATTTTGGTTTAGGTTGGTATCTTGGTTTTTTCAGAAGATTTTATTGTATTAGATATGGATGGAGATAATTATGATCCATTAAAGTTGGAATGACTATTTTTTGCTACTAGAAAATTTTTATTGATGTCAAGAAAGATGATTTTACTCTCCTTGTTTGAGAGGAGCAAATGAAGTGTAATCTTTACAAAGGCTTGTGGGGTCCATAGGATGATGAAATAGGTTATTAAAGAGTAAATAATATCCTTCGTACTACAATGAAATAAAAGTGGACTTTTGATGGAAGAATTTTATAGATGACTACTAGCCAGATAAAGATGGAGGAGATGTTGTAGAAGAATAACTTTGGAGTTGTGAAAGTAATAAAAAAAAGGAATAAAATGAGGAAGAATAATTTTGGAGTATCAAAAATGGGGAAAATAAGGAAAATGACTACTATGAAATCATGATATTCTTAAAAGATGTACCTATAAGGAATCTCAAATAGATAATTTTAATGATGATGAGAGAACAAGTATGAAAAATAAGACTAAGATATAAACTATAGAGGATTTGATCAAATACATAGCTGCAACTATACATGGTGCTATAATTTTGGGGGTATAGGATCAAATTGACCAAGGAAAGCTCAAAGATAAAGTTAAGGGATAAGACTCTCAAACCCCCATATTTAAAGTAGATTTGGGAATTTATATTAAAATAATATATGGTGTAAGGTTTGTCTAATTTTATTTGTGTGATATATAAATGGTTTCTAAATTAATGAATATGTTTTGATTTATATTGTGTTATAAAAATTGATGTATGTGTAATTAAATATAACTTGAATTAGGGCTTTGATTATTAATGAGTTTATGAGAATTGTTGTGGTGGATAGTGATAGGAAAATCATGAGACTCACTTGTGCATATGGTAAAAAAAAAGTGATAGTTATTCTAATTGTGATGTGCAAGATAAACTTACATGTTAAAACTCAAAATTTTGGTTTGTTAATCATTGTAGTATAGTAGTTACAAAACCAAAATCATGAATAATTTTACATACCAATCTATTATATATGTCTTAGAAAAACTAGTTCTCAATTGAGATTGATATTATTATATGCTCCTAATAATTCTATCTTTAGTATGTGAGTAACATCATCACCGAGGAGGATGGTGACAAGTAATCTATAGGATGTGTATTAGATATTGTGATTTGTAAGGTAGTGATAGTCCTTTGAGTTGATTTCACTTATATGAGCTTGTGAATAACTATCTATTAGCAATAATTTTAATCTTAGTAGTAAAATACTGAGAGAATATCTATGAGGGTATAATCATTAGGATGGGCTAAATAGTAATAACTATTTTGTATGTCATTTGGGCAATAAGTCATTAAACAACAATCTAACATTCATCATGTATCCAAATCTTATATAATTCAAACAATTTGAATATATCCCATAAATTAAATAAACAAATTCGTAGATCTAAAATTGATACCAAATTTTTAAATATCTATTTTACTAGAATTGAGTTATCTTACTATTAATTGATCAAATTATTAATACAATTCATTAGGGATTGATATCTAGATAAAATTACTCTTTACTACTTATATGACTCATATACTTGCAGATATTTATTGATAAGATATCTTTGTTAATAAGCTTTTAATATATTTTTTAACTAATAGAATTGAGTAATATTACAAAGTCACATCCTTCACTAAAGTCATAGATCTTTGTGAAGTTGTGGCATCAATTTTTTTCTTTAGAGTAATTGTGTCATGGGTATGGAATATGTCGCAACCTCCTCTTGTAGTTTTTGTTTCATCAAAGTCATGAAATTTTTTTATTGCAACTTCTTTCTTCATTTATCCCACTTGTAGAGTCATAACTTTTTAAAAAGTTGTAACATACTTCCACATGACAAATTTGGCTTTTTTTCCTTCTAATCATCATTGATAATGGTCTTCACTTCATTTTTCACTCCTAGTACATCATCAATCAGAAGTGGTACGAGGAATAAGCACTTGGTGTGCAAGAACTACTCCTCTTTGGAATATATATACAATATGAAAATAAGTAGGTGATATCTCAGCTAAATGTTAGTCAGAGTCTTCACACGAGTTGATGAAGTGGTTGTTGGAGTAGGCATCATGAAAATTTGTCTCTAGTACTTGTAAGAGGTTTATTCATATTGAAAAAGATGACAACCTCTCCATAGATGAAGGGTTGTCTGCTAATAGTTTGCAAACACATATGCCACATCATTCCTCTACCATAGATCATAGCCTCATTTTAGGAAGGATCCTAAATTAGTAATTTGACAAAACAAGAGATAAAGAACAAGATTCAAGGCGTAGGATTTTAAGAGCAAAAATTGCCTTTGGTTTGTTCTTTTTAATTCTATCATTGTTTCAAAGTTTATGTTTATTCGTCAGGCTTCTTTCCCTATTTTGGTTTTTTATTTTCTTGCAAGTTTGATATATGAGCTTTTGTGATTGCAAACAAAGCAATGTGATCATACCAATGCTGATGCACTAGATCTCATTAAAACTCTAAAGTTATATGTGTTTGTACAAGAATAGTAATAAGATGATAGATCATCTTGGAAGTTCTTGTGTTGGATTTAAATATTTTTAATTCTAATATGCATCAATGCGTGCTATGTTTGGACCACATGTGAAATGCTCTGATTTCTATTATTCTCTTCTTATTTCAAGCATTGTGATTATTGTTTACACGTTTTGGAAAGATTTTTTTTTATTATTTTTTTCGTAAATGCTCATTCATTTATATTAAGTGACTCGGGAACAATAATGGTGAACAGATCATTGTAAAATTTGAATGAGCATTATGATGCGCTATTTGAGTATGAATGAACATACGATATTATAAATTGCTATAACTACGCTTTGATGTCCTAAATAGAATGTTATCCTTCATATCCGAGTTAACGGATAGATTGCTTCATCAAAAAGAGCCAAACATGAAGTGCTGCTAATGAATTGTAGCATGGTGACGTATCGATTCATAGCCCGGTGAAATAGCATCGATAGTATTTATAAATAATATTTTGATAACTAGCCAGTAGCATAGCAGGGCAATGAAAAGTGATTAATATTTTAATTCTGGCCTGGAGCTCGGTGTGACCATCAAGTCGATGATTTTGTCATGCTCGCATCAAAAGCATTGACTACATTTGTAGAGGGAAAAAATAATGATTATGCACGTGAAATATGTGATTTGAGTTTTGATTGAAGTGTCTATTTTTAAAAATATTTGCTGAAAGTGCTCGTGTGAGTTGTAAAAAAGAAAACATGTGGAAGTGGTCACGGAATCGACGTCTAAATACGTGAGAAAAAATCATTTTTTTTGAAAATGTGCATGCATTTGTTTTATATGAGTAGTATGGATATTTATTTCTCCCTAAATTTTGAGTATCAGTGATTGAAGAATCCTTATGAACAACACGAGTTTAAATTAGAAAAAAGAAACCATCAAAAATTCATGCAGTGAAGACCTTTGGAATTGGGAATAATAGTGAGCAAATGAGCGAGTTAGCGGAGCCGACGAGGCTGACATTTAATATGCCATAAATTGAATTTTGTGTGATAAAAATGATATGATTATGATTACTTCTAAAATTAGATTCATGGTGCATTCGTTTATTGGTCCTTATTTTAGTATTGGATAGTCTTGATGGATTGGGAGGTAGGTGATGAGGGCGGTCGACCCAAGAACAAGATTCCAGGTGTAGGATTTAAAGAGTAGAAATTGTCTTTGGTTTGTTCTTTTTAATTCTATCATTGTTTCAAAGTTTATGTTTATTCGTCATGCTTCTTTCCATGTTTGGGTTTTTTTTTCATGCGAGTTTGATATATGAGCATTTGTGATTGCAACCACACTAATGCAGCTATACCAAAACTGATGCACTAGATCTCATTCGAACCCAAAAGTTAAATGTGTTTGGGCAAGAATAGTACTAAGTTGATGGATCACCTTGGAAGTTCTTGTGTTGCATTCAAGTTTTTATAACTCTAATCTATGCGTGCTATGTGTGGGCCACATGTGTAATGCTCTGATGTCCGTTATTCTTTTCTTATTTCAAGCATTGTGATTATTGTTTACACGTTTTGGAAAGATTTTTTTTTTCTTTTTTTTTCGTCAATGCGCATTCATTTGTATTAATTGACTCGGGAACAATAATGATGAACAAATCATCGTGAAATTTGAATGAGCATTATGATATGCTATTTGAGTATGAATGAACATACGATATTATAAATTGCTATAACTACGCTTTGATGTCCTAAATAGAATGTTATCCTTCATATCCGAGTTAACGGATAGATTGCTTCATCAAAAAGAGCCAAACATGAAGTACTGCGAATGAATTGTAGCATGGTGACGTATCGATTCATAGCCCGGTGAAATAGCATCGATAGTATTTATAAATAATATTTTGATAACTAGCCAGTAGCATAGCAGGGCAATGAAAAGTGATTAATATTTTAATGCTGGCCTGGAGCTCGGTGTGACCATCAAGTCGATGATTTTGTCATGCTCGCATCAAAAGCATTGACTACATTTGTAGAGGGCAAAAATAATGATTATGCACGTGAAATATGTGATTTGCGTTTTGATTGAAGTGTCTATTTTTAAAAATATTTGTCGAAAGTGCTCGTGTGAGTTGTAAAAAGAAAACATGTGGAAGTGGTCACGGAATCAACATCTAAATACGTGATAAAAAAATCATTTTTTTTTGAAAATGTGCATGCTTTTGTTTTATATGAGTAGAATGGATGTTTATTTCTCCGCAAATTTTGAGTGTCAGTGATTGAAGAATCCTTATGAACAACACGAGTTTAAATTAGAAAAAAGAAACCATTGAAAATTCATGCAGTGAAGACCTTTGGAATTGAGAATAATAGTGGGCAAATGAGCGAGTAAGCAGAGCCGACGAGGCTTACATTTAAAATACCATAAATTGAGTTTTGTGTGATTAAAATGATATGATTATGATTTCTTTTAAAATTAGATGCATGGTGCATTCATTTATTAGTCCTTATTTTAGTATTTGCTAGTCTTGATGGATTTGGGAGTTGATGATTAGGGCGGTCGACCCAAGAACAAGATTCCAGGCATAGAATTTAAAGAGCAGAAATTGCCTTTGGTTTGTTCTTTTTAATTCTATCAATGTTTCAAAGTTTATGTTTATTCGTCATTCTTCTTTCCCTGTTTAGGTTTATTATTTTCATGCAAGGTTTGATATATGAGCTTTAGCGATTGCAAGCACACTAATGCGGCCATACTAATACTAATGCACTAGATCTCATTTGAACACTAAAATTAAATGTGTTTGCATAAGAATATATAATGATGATGGAGCACCTTCCAAGTTCTTGGGTTGCATTCAAATGTTTTTAACTCTAATATGCATCTATGCGTGTTATGTTTGGACCACATGTGAAATGCTATGATGTACGTTATTCTCTTCTTATTTCAAGCATTGTGATTATTATTTACACTTTTTGAAAATATTTTTTTTTCCTCATTGCGCATTCATTTGTATTAAGTGATTTGGAAAAAAAAATGGTAAACATATCATCATGAAATATGAATGATCATTATGCTGCGCTATATGAGTATGAATGAACATACGATATTATAAATCTCTAGGCATGCGCTTTGATGCCGTAAATAGAATGTTATCCTTCATATCCGAGTTAACACATAGATTGCTTCTCCAAAAAGAGCCAAACATGTAGTGTTGAGAAAGAATTGTATCTTGGTGACGTATCGATTCATAGACCGCTGAAATAGCATCGATAGTATTTATAAATAATATTTTGATAACAAGCCAGTAGCATAGCATGGAAATAAAAAGTGATTAATATTTTAATGTTGTCCTGGAGCTCGGTGTTACCAACAAGTTGGTGATTTCGCTACGCTCGCATCAAAAGCATTGACTATATTTGTAAAGGGCAAAAATAATGAGTATGCACGTGAAATATGTGGTTTGAGTTTTGATTTTAGTGTCTATTTTTAAAAATATTTGTTGAAAGTGCTCATGTGAGTTGTAAAAAGAAAACATGTGGAATTGGTTACTGAATCGACTATCTAAATACGTGAGAAAAAAATCATTTTTTTGAAAAGGTGCATGCTTTTGTTAAATAAGAGTAGTATGCATTTTTATTTCTCCATAAATTTCGAGGGTCAGTGATTGAAGAATATTTATGAACAACACGTGTTTAATTAGAAAAAAGAAACCATTTAAAATTCATAGAGTGAAGACCTTTGAAATTGAGAATAAAAGTGGTCAAATGAGCGAGTTAGCAGAGCCGACGAGGCTGACATTTAATATGCCATAAATTGAGTTTTGTGTGATTAAACTGATATGATTATGATTACTTCTAAAATTAGATTCATGGTAGATTCATTTAATATGCTACAATTGATTCGCCGCGCTACCCTTTATAATGCTCATTCAAGTTTCACGATGATCTGTTCACAACTATTGTTCCCGAGTCACTTAATACAAATGAATGTACAATGAAGAAGGAAAAAAAAAATCTTTCAAAAACGCGTAAACAATAATCACAGTGCTTCGAATAAGAAGAGAATAACGGACATCAGAGAATTTCACACGTGCCCCACCCACAGCACGCACAAATGCGTTTCAGAGTTAAAAAGATATGAATGCAACACAAGAACTTCCAAGGTGATCCATCATCCTAGTACTATTCTTGGCAAAATACATTTAACTTTAGAATTCAAAAAAAATCTAATGCATCAGTGTTGGTATGGCCGCATTGGTGTGGTCGCAATCGCCAAAGCTCATATATCGAACCCCGCACGAAAATAAAAAACTAAAAAACAGGGAAAAAAGCAAGACGAATAAACACACACTTTGAAACGAGGATAGAATTATAAAAGAACAAACCAAAGGAAATTTCCGCGCTTTAAATCCTACGCCTGGAATCTTGTTCTTGGGTCGGCCGCCCTCAACACCAACCCCCCAACCCATCAAGACTATCCAATACTAAGAGCAGGACGAATAAAGGAATGCACCATGAATCTAATATTAGAAGTAATCTTAATCATACCATTTAAATCACACAAAACTCAATTTATGACATCTTAAATGTCAGCCTCGTCGGCTCCGCCGTCTCGCTCATTTGCCCACTATTATTCCCAATTCCAAAGGCCTCCGCTGCATGATTTTTCGATGGTTTCTTTTTCCTAATTTAAACTCGTGTTGCCCACAAGGAATCTTCAAACAACGACACTCAAAATTTGGGGCGAACTAAACATCCGTACTACTCATATGAAACAAAAGCCTGCACGTTTTCAAAAAAATAAAAAAAAAATGATTTTCTTTTTCTCACGTATTTAGATGCCGATTCCGTGACCGCTTCCACGTGTTTTCTTTTTACAACTCACACGAGCACTTTCAGCAAACATTTTAAAAAAAATCGACACTTCAATCAAAACTCAAACCACATATTTCACGTGCGTACTCATTATTTTTGCCCTTTACAAATTTGGTCATATGAAATCACCGACTTGATGGTCACACACCGTGCTCCAGGCCAGCATTACAATATTAATCACTTTTCATTGCCCTGCTATGCTACTGGCCAGTTATCAGTATATTATTTATAAATACCATCGATGCTATTTCACAGGGCTGTGGATCGATACGTCGCCATGCTACAATTCATTCGCCGCACTACCCTTTATAATAATGCTCATTCAAGTTTCACGATGATCTGTCCACCACTATTGTTCCCGAGTCACTTAATACAAATGAATGCGCAATGACGATGGATAAAAAAAAAAAAAATCTTTCAAAAACGCGTGAACAATAATCACAATGCTTTAAATAAGAAGAGAATAACGGACATCAGAGCATTTCACACGGGGCCCACCCACAGCACGCACTTTCAGAGTTAAAAAGATATGAATGCAACACAAGAACTTCCAAGGTGATCCATCATCTTAGTACTATTCTTGCCCAAACACATTTAACTTTAGAGTTCGAATGAGATCTAGTGCATCAGTGTTGGTATGGCCGCATTGGTGTGGTCGCAATCGCCAAAGCTCATATATCGAACCCCGCACGAAAATAAAAAACTAAAAAACAGGGAAAAAAGCAAGACGAATAAACACACACTTTGAAACGAGGATAGAATTATAAAAGAACAAACCAAAGGAAATTTCCGCGCTTTAAATCCTACGCCTGGAATCTTGTTCTTGGGTCGGCCGCCCTCAACACCAACCCCCCAACCCATCAAGACTATCCAATACTAAGAGCAGGACGAATAAAGGAATGCACCATGAATCTAATATTAGAAGTAATCTTAATCATACCATTTAAATCACACAAAACTCAATTTATGACATCTTAAATGTCAGCCTCGTCGGCTCCGCCGTCTCGCTCATTTGCCCACTATTATTCCCAATTCCAAAGGCCTCCGCTGCATGATTTTTCGATGGTTTCTTTTTCCTAATTTAAACTCGTGTTGCCCACAAGGAATCTTCAAACAACGACACTCAAAATTTGGGGCGAACTAAACATCCGTACTACTCATATGAAACAAAAGCCTGCACGTTTTCAAAAAAATAAAAAAAAAATGATTTTCTTTTTCTCACGTATTTAGATGCCGATTCCGTGACCGCTTCCACGTGTTTTCTTTTTACAACTCACACGAGCACTTTCAGCAAACATTTTAAAAAAAATCGACACTTCAATCAAAACTCAAACCACATATTTCACGTGCGTACTCATTATTTTTGCCCTTTACAAATTTGGTCATATGAAATCACCGACTTGATGGTCACACACCGTGCTCCAGGCCAGCATTACAATATTAATCACTTTTCATTGCCCTGCTATGCTACTGGCCAGTTATCAGTATATTATTTATAAATACCATCGATGCTATTTCACAGGGCTGTGGATCGATACGTCGCCATGCTACAATTCATTCGCCGCACTACCCTTTATAATAATGCTCATTCAAGTTTCACGATGATCTGTCCACCACTATTGTTCCCGAGTCACTTAATACAAATGAATGCGCAATGACGATGGATAAAAAAAAAAAAAAATCTTTCAAAAACGCGTGAACAATAATCACAATGCTTTAAATAAGAAGAGAATAACGGACATCAGAGCATTTCACACGGGGCCCACCCACAGCACGCACTTTCAGAGTTAAAAAGATATGAATGCAACACAAGAACTTCCAAGGTGATCCATCATCTTAGTACTATTCTTGCCCAAACACATTTAACTTTAGAGTTCGAATGAGATCTAGTGCATCAGTGTTGGTATGGCCGCATTGGTGTGGTCGCAATCGCCAAAGCTCATATATCGAACCCCGCACGAAAATAAAAAACTAAAAAACAGGGAAAAAAGCAAGACGAATAAACACACACTTTGAAACGAGGATAGAATTATAAAAGAACAAACCAAAGGAAATTTCCGCGCTTTAAATCCTACGCCTGGAATCTTGTTCTTGGGTCGGCCGCCCTCAACACCAACCCCCCAACCCATCAAGACTATCCAATACTAAGAGCAGGACGAATAAAGGAATGCACCATGAATCTAATATTAGAAGTAATCTTAATCATACCATTTAAATCACACAAAACTCAATTTATGACATCTTAAATGTCAGCCTCGTCGGCTCCGCCGTCTCGCTCATTTGCCCACTATTATTCCCAATTCCAAAGGCCTCCGCTGCATGATTTTTCGATGGTTTCTTTTTCCTAATTTAAACTCGTGTTGCCCACAAGGAATCTTCAAACAACGACACTCAAAATTTGGGGCGAACTAAACATCCGTACTACTCATATGAAACAAAAGCCTGCACGTTTTCAAAAAAATAAAAAAAAAATGATTTTCTTTTTCTCACGTATTTAGATGCCGATTCCGTGACCGCTTCCACGTGTTTTCTTTTTACAACTCACACGAGCACTTTCAGCAAACATTTTAAAAAAAATCGACACTTCAATCAAAACTCAAACCACATATTTCACGTGCGTACTCATTATTTTTGCCCTTTACAAATTTGGTCATATGAAATCACCGACTTGATGGTCACACACCGTGCTCCAGGCCAGCATTACAATATTAATCACTTTTCATTGCCCTGCTATGCTACTGGCCAGTTATCAGTATATTATTTATAAATACCATCGATGCTATTTCACAGGGCTGTGGATCGATACGTCGCCATGCTACAATTCATTCGCCGCACTACCCTTTATAATAATGCTCATTCAAGTTTCACGATGATCTGTCCACCACTATTGTTCCCGAGTCACTTAATACAAATGAATGCGCAATGACGATGGATAAAAAAAAAAAAAATCTTTCAAAAACGCGTGAACAATAATCACAATGCTTTAAATAAGAAGAGAATAACGGACATCAGAGCATTTCACACGGGGCCCACCCACAGCACGCACTTTCAGAGTTAAAAAGATATGAATGCAACACAAGAACTTCCAAGGTGATCCATCATCTTAGTACTATTCTTGCCCAAACACATTTAACTTTAGAGTTCGAATGAGATCTAGTGCATCAGTGTTGGTATGGCCGCATTGGTGTGGTCGCAATCGCCAAAGCTCATATATCGAACCCCGCACGAAAATAAAAAACTAAAAAACAGGGAAAAAAGCAAGACGAATAAACACACACTTTGAAACGAGGATAGAATTATAAAAGAACAAACCAAAGGAAATTTCCGCGCTTTAAATCCTACGCCTGGAATCTTGTTCTTGGGTCGGCCGCCCTCAACACCAACCCCCCAACCCATCAAGACTATCCAATACTAAGAGCAGGACGAATAAAGGAATGCACCATGAATCTAATATTAGAAGTAATCTTAATCATACCATTTAAATCACACAAAACTCAATTTATGACATCTTAAATGTCAGCCTCGTCGGCTCCGCCGTCTCGCTCATTTGCCCACTATTATTCCCAATTCCAAAGGCCTCCGCTGCATGATTTTTCGATGGTTTCTTTTTCCTAATTTAAACTCGTGTTGCCCACAAGGAATCTTCAAACAACGACACTCAAAATTTGGGGCGAACTAAACATCCGTACTACTCATATGAAACAAAAGCCTGCACGTTTTCAAAAAAATAAAAAAAAAATGATTTTCTTTTTCTCACGTATTTAGATGCCGATTCCGTGACCGCTTCCACGTGTTTTCTTTTTACAACTCACACGAGCACTTTCAGCAAACATTTTAAAAAAAATCGACACTTCAATCAAAACTCAAACCACATATTTCACGTGCGTACTCATTATTTTTGCCCTTTACAAATTTGGTCATATGAAATCACCGACTTGATGGTCACACACCGTGCTCCAGGCCAGCATTACAATATTAATCACTTTTCATTGCCCTGCTATGCTACTGGCCAGTTATCAGTATATTATTTATAAATACCATCGATGCTATTTCACAGGGCTGTGGATCGATACGTCGCCATGCTACAATTCATTCGCCGCACTACCCTTTATAATAATGCTCATTCAAGTTTCACGATGATCTGTCCACCACTATTGTTCCCGAGTCACTTAATACAAATGAATGCGCAATGACGATGGATAAAAAAAAAAAAAATCTTTCAAAAACGCGTGAACAATAATCACAATGCTTTAAATAAGAAGAGAATAACGGACATCAGAGCATTTCACACGGGGCCCACCCACAGCACGCACTTTCAGAGTTAAAAAGATATGAATGCAACACAAGAACTTCCAAGGTGATCCATCATCTTAGTACTATTCTTGCCCAAACACATTTAACTTTAGAGTTCGAATGAGATCTAGTGCATCAGTGTTGGTATGGCCGCATTGGTGTGGTCGCAATCGCCAAAGCTCATATATCGAACCCCGCACGAAAATAAAAAACTAAAAAACAGGGAAAAAAGCAAGACGAATAAACACACACTTTGAAACGAGGATAGAATTATAAAAGAACAAACCAAAGGAAATTTCCGCGCTTTAAATCCTACGCCTGGAATCTTGTTCTTGGGTCGGCCGCCCTCAACACCAACCCCCCAACCCATCAAGACTATCCAATACTAAGAGCAGGACGAATAAAGGAATGCACCATGAATCTAATATTAGAAGTAATCTTAATCATACCATTTAAATCACACAAAACTCAATTTATGACATCTTAAATGTCAGCCTCGTCGGCTCCGCCGTCTCGCTCATTTGCCCACTATTATTCCCAATTCCAAAGGCCTCCGCTGCATGATTTTTCGATGGTTTCTTTTTCCTAATTTAAACTCGTGTTGCCCACAAGGAATCTTCAAACAACGACACTCAAAATTTGGGGCGAACTAAACATCCGTACTACTCATATGAAACAAAAGCCTGCACGTTTTCAAAAAAATAAAAAAAAAATGATTTTCTTTTTCTCACGTATTTAGATGCCGATTCCGTGACCGCTTCCACGTGTTTTCTTTTTACAACTCACACGAGCACTTTCAGCAAACATTTTAAAAAAAATCGACACTTCAATCAAAACTCAAACCACATATTTCACGTGCGTACTCATTATTTTTGCCCTTTACAAATTTGGTCATATGAAATCACCGACTTGATGGTCACACACCGTGCTCCAGGCCAGCATTACAATATTAATCACTTTTCATTGCCCTGCTATGCTACTGGCCAGTTATCAGTATATTATTTATAAATACCATCGATGCTATTTCACAGGGCTGTGGATCGATACGTCGCCATGCTACAATTCATTCGCCGCACTACCCTTTATAATAATGCTCATTCAAGTTTCACGATGATCTGTCCACCACTATTGTTCCCGAGTCACTTAATACAAATGAATGCGCAATGACGATGGATAAAAAAAAAAAAAATCTTTCAAAAACGCGTGAACAATAATCACAATGCTTTAAATAAGAAGAGAATAACGGACATCAGAGCATTTCACACGGGGCCCACCCACAGCACGCACTTTCAGAGTTAAAAAGATATGAATGCAACACAAGAACTTCCAAGGTGATCCATCATCTTAGTACTATTCTTGCCCAAACACATTTAACTTTAGAGTTCGAATGAGATCTAGTGCATCAGTGTTGGTATGGCCGCATTGGTGTGGTCGCAATCGCCAAAGCTCATATATCGAACCCCGCACGAAAATAAAAAACTAAAAAACAGGGAAAAAAGCAAGACGAATAAACACACACTTTGAAACGAGGATAGAATTATAAAAGAACAAACCAAAGGAAATTTCCGCGCTTTAAATCCTACGCCTGGAATCTTGTTCTTGGGTCGGCCGCCCTCAACACCAACCCCCCAACCCATCAAGACTATCCAATACTAAGAGCAGGACGAATAAAGGAATGCACCATGAATCTAATATTAGAAGTAATCTTAATCATACCATTTAAATCACACAAAACTCAATTTATGACATCTTAAATGTCAGCCTCGTCGGCTCCGCCGTCTCGCTCATTTGCCCACTATTATTCCCAATTCCAAAGGCCTCCGCTGCATGATTTTTCGATGGTTTCTTTTTCCTAATTTAAACTCGTGTTGCCCACAAGGAATCTTCAAACAACGACACTCAAAATTTGGGGCGAACTAAACATCCGTACTACTCATATGAAACAAAAGCCTGCACGTTTTCAAAAAAATAAAAAAAAAATGATTTTCTTTTTCTCACGTATTTAGATGCCGATTCCGTGACCGCTTCCACGTGTTTTCTTTTTACAACTCACACGAGCACTTTCAGCAAACATTTTAAAAAAAATCGACACTTCAATCAAAACTCAAACCACATATTTCACGTGCGTACTCATTATTTTTGCCCTTTACAAATTTGGTCATATGAAATCACCGACTTGATGGTCACACACCGTGCTCCAGGCCAGCATTACAATATTAATCACTTTTCATTGCCCTGCTATGCTACTGGCCAGTTATCAGTATATTATTTATAAATACCATCGATGCTATTTCACAGGGCTGTGGATCGATACGTCGCCATGCTACAATTCATTCGCCGCACTACCCTTTATAATAATGCTCATTCAAGTTTCACGATGATCTGTCCACCACTATTGTTCCCGAGTCACTTAATACAAATGAATGCGCAATGACGATGGATAAAAAAAAAAAAAATCTTTCAAAAACGCGTGAACAATAATCACAATGCTTTAAATAAGAAGAGAATAACGGACATCAGAGCATTTCACACGGGGCCCACCCACAGCACGCACTTTCAGAGTTAAAAAGATATGAATGCAACACAAGAACTTCCAAGGTGATCCATCATCTTAGTACTATTCTTGCCCAAACACATTTAACTTTAGAGTTCGAATGAGATCTAGTGCATCAGTGTTGGTATGGCCGCATTGGTGTGGTCGCAATCGCCAAAGCTCATATATCGAACCCCGCACGAAAATAAAAAACTAAAAAACAGGGAAAAAAGCAAGACGAATAAACACACACTTTGAAACGAGGATAGAATTATAAAAGAACAAACCAAAGGAAATTTCCGCGCTTTAAATCCTACGCCTGGAATCTTGTTCTTGGGTCGGCCGCCCTCAACACCAACCCCCCAACCCATCAAGACTATCCAATACTAAGAGCAGGACGAATAAAGGAATGCACCATGAATCTAATATTAGAAGTAATCTTAATCATACCATTTAAATCACACAAAACTCAATTTATGACATCTTAAATGTCAGCCTCGTCGGCTCCGCCGTCTCGCTCATTTGCCCACTATTATTCCCAATTCCAAAGGCCTCCGCTGCATGATTTTTCGATGGTTTCTTTTTCCTAATTTAAACTCGTGTTGCCCACAAGGAATCTTCAAACAACGACACTCAAAATTTGGGGCGAACTAAACATCCGTACTACTCATATGAAACAAAAGCCTGCACGTTTTCAAAAAAATAAAAAAAAAATGATTTTCTTTTTCTCACGTATTTAGATGCCGATTCCGTGACCGCTTCCACGTGTTTTCTTTTTACAACTCACACGAGCACTTTCAGCAAACATTTTAAAAAAAATCGACACTTCAATCAAAACTCAAACCACATATTTCACGTGCGTACTCATTATTTTTGCCCTTTACAAATTTGGTCATATGAAATCACCGACTTGATGGTCACACACCGTGCTCCAGGCCAGCATTACAATATTAATCACTTTTCATTGCCCTGCTATGCTACTGGCCAGTTATCAGTATATTATTTATAAATACCATCGATGCTATTTCACAGGGCTGTGGATCGATACGTCGCCATGCTACAATTCATTCGCCGCACTACCCTTTATAATAATGCTCATTCAAGTTTCACGATGATCTGTCCACCACTATTGTTCCCGAGTCACTTAATACAAATGAATGCGCAATGACGATGGATAAAAAAAAAAAAAATCTTTCAAAAACGCGTGAACAATAATCACAATGCTTTAAATAAGAAGAGAATAACGGACATCAGAGCATTTCACACGGGGCCCACCCACAGCACGCACTTTCAGAGTTAAAAAGATATGAATGCAACACAAGAACTTCCAAGGTGATCCATCATCTTAGTACTATTCTTGCCCAAACACATTTAACTTTAGAGTTCGAATGAGATCTAGTGCATCAGTGTTGGTATGGCCGCATTGGTGTGGTCGCAATCGCCAAAGCTCATATATCGAACCCCGCACGAAAATAAAAAACTAAAAAACAGGGAAAAAAGCAAGACGAATAAACACACACTTTGAAACGAGGATAGAATTATAAAAGAACAAACCAAAGGAAATTTCCGCGCTTTAAATCCTACGCCTGGAATCTTGTTCTTGGGTCGGCCGCCCTCAACACCAACCCCCCAACCCATCAAGACTATCCAATACTAAGAGCAGGACGAATAAAGGAATGCACCATGAATCTAATATTAGAAGTAATCTTAATCATACCATTTAAATCACACAAAACTCAATTTATGACATCTTAAATGTCAGCCTCGTCGGCTCCGCCGTCTCGCTCATTTGCCCACTATTATTCCCAATTCCAAAGGCCTCCGCTGCATGATTTTTCGATGGTTTCTTTTTCCTAATTTAAACTCGTGTTGCCCACAAGGAATCTTCAAACAACGACACTCAAAATTTGGGGCGAACTAAACATCCGTACTACTCATATGAAACAAAAGCCTGCACGTTTTCAAAAAAATAAAAAAAAATGATTTTCTTTTTCTCACGTATTTAGATGCCGATTCCGTGACCGCTTCCACGTGTTTTCTTTTTACAACTCACACGAGCACTTTCAGCAAACATTTTAAAAAAAATCGACACTTCAATCAAAACTCAAACCACATATTTCACGTGCGTACTCATTATTTTTGCCCTTTACAAATTTGGTCATATGAAATCACCGACTTGATGGTCACACACCGTGCTCCAGGCCAGCATTACAATATTAATCACTTTTCATTGCCCTGCTATGCTACTGGCCAGTTATCAGTATATTATTTATAAATACCATCGATGCTATTTCACAGGGCTGTGGATCGATACGTCGCCATGCTACAATTCATTCGCCGCACTACCCTTTATAATAATGCTCATTCAAGTTTCACGATGATCTGTCCACCACTATTGTTCCCGAGTCACTTAATACAAATGAATGCGCAATGACGATGGATAAAAAAAAAAAAAATCTTTCAAAAACGCGTGAACAATAATCACAATGCTTTAAATAAGAAGAGAATAACGGACATCAGAGCATTTCACACGGGGCCCACCCACAGCACGCACTTTCAGAGTTAAAAAGATATGAATGCAACACAAGAACTTCCAAGGTGATCCATCATCTTAGTACTATTCTTGCCCAAACACATTTAACTTTAGAGTTCGAATGAGATCTAGTGCATCAGTGTTGGTATGGCCGCATTGGTGTGGTCGCAATCGCCAAAGCTCATATATCGAACCCCGCACGAAAATAAAAAACTAAAAAACAGGGAAAAAAGCAAGACGAATAAACACACACTTTGAAACGAGGATAGAATTATAAAAGAACAAACCAAAGGAAATTTCCGCGCTTTAAATCCTACGCCTGGAATCTTGTTCTTGGGTCGGCCGCCCTCAACACCAACCCCCCAACCCATCAAGACTATCCAATACTAAGAGCAGGACGAATAAAGGAATGCACCATGAATCTAATATTAGAAGTAATCTTAATCATACCATTTAAATCACACAAAACTCAATTTATGACATCTTAAATGTCAGCCTCGTCGGCTCCGCCGTCTCGCTCATTTGCCCACTATTATTCCCAATTCCAAAGGCCTCCGCTGCATGATTTTTCGATGGTTTCTTTTTCCTAATTTAAACTCGTGTTGCCCACAAGGAATCTTCAAACAACGACACTCAAAATTTGGGGCGAACTAAACATCCGTACTACTCATATGAAACAAAAGCCTGCACGTTTTCAAAAAAATAAAAAAAAATGATTTTCTTTTTCTCACGTATTTAGATGCCGATTCCGTGACCGCTTCCACGTGTTTTCTTTTTACAACTCACACGAGCACTTTCAGCAAACATTTTAAAAAAAATCGACACTTCAATCAAAACTCAAACCACATATTTCACGTGCGTACTCATTATTTTTGCCCTTTACAAATTTGGTCATATGAAATCACCGACTTGATGGTCACACACCGTGCTCCAGGCCAGCATTACAATATTAATCACTTTTCATTGCCCTGCTATGCTACTGGCCAGTTATCAGTATATTATTTATAAATACCATCGATGCTATTTCACAGGGCTGTGGATCGATACGTCGCCATGCTACAATTCATTCGCCGCACTACCCTTTATAATAATGCTCATTCAAGTTTCACGATGATCTGTCCACCACTATTGTTCCCGAGTCACTTAATACAAATGAATGCGCAATGACGATGGATAAAAAAAAAAAAAATCTTTCAAAAACGCGTGAACAATAATCACAATGCTTTAAATAAGAAGAGAATAACGGACATCAGAGCATTTCACACGGGGCCCACCCACAGCACGCACTTTCAGAGTTAAAAAGATATGAATGCAACACAAGAACTTCCAAGGTGATCCATCATCTTAGTACTATTCTTGCCCAAACACATTTAACTTTAGAGTTCGAATGAGATCTAGTGCATCAGTGTTGGTATGGCCGCATTGGTGTGGTCGCAATCGCCAAAGCTCATATATCGAACCCCGCACGAAAATAAAAAACTAAAAAACAGGGAAAAAAGCAAGACGAATAAACACACACTTTGAAACGAGGATAGAATTATAAAAGAACAAACCAAAGGAAATTTCCGCGCTTTAAATCCTACGCCTGGAATCTTGTTCTTGGGTCGGCCGCCCTCAACACCAACCCCCCAACCCATCAAGACTATCCAATACTAAGAGCAGGACGAATAAAGGAATGCACCATGAATCTAATATTAGAAGTAATCTTAATCATACCATTTAAATCACACAAAACTCAATTTATGACATCTTAAATGTCAGCCTCGTCGGCTCCGCCGTCTCGCTCATTTGCCCACTATTATTCCCAATTCCAAAGGCCTCCGCTGCATGATTTTTCGATGGTTTCTTTTTCCTAATTTAAACTCGTGTTGCCCACAAGGAATCTTCAAACAACGACACTCAAAATTTGGGGCGAACTAAACATCCGTACTACTCATATGAAACAAAAGCCTGCACGTTTTCAAAAAAATAAAAAAAAAATGATTTTCTTTTTCTCACGTATTTAGATGCCGATTCCGTGACCGCTTCCACGTGTTTTCTTTTTACAACTCACACGAGCACTTTCAGCAAACATTTTAAAAAAAATCGACACTTCAATCAAAACTCAAACCACATATTTCACGTGCGTACTCATTATTTTTGCCCTTTACAAATTTGGTCATATGAAATCACCGACTTGATGGTCACACACCGTGCTCCAGGCCAGCATTACAATATTAATCACTTTTCATTGCCCTGCTATGCTACTGGCCAGTTATCAGTATATTATTTATAAATACCATCGATGCTATTTCACAGGGCTGTGGATCGATACGTCGCCATGCTACAATTCATTCGCCGCACTACCCTTTATAATAATGCTCATTCAAGTTTCACGATGATCTGTCCACCACTATTGTTCCCGAGTCACTTAATACAAATGAATGCGCAATGACGATGGATAAAAAAAAAAAAATCTTTCAAAAACGCGTGAACAATAATCACAATGCTTTAAATAAGAAGAGAATAACGGACATCAGAGCATTTCACACGGGGCCCACCCACAGCACGCACTTTCAGAGTTAAAAAGATATGAATGCAACACAAGAACTTCCAAGGTGATCCATCATCTTAGTACTATTCTTGCCCAAACACATTTAACTTTAGAGTTCGAATGAGATCTAGTGCATCAGTGTTGGTATGGCCGCATTGGTGTGGTCGCAATCGCCAAAGCTCATATATCGAACCCCGCACGAAAATAAAAAACTAAAAAACAGGGAAAAAAGCAAGACGAATAAACACACACTTTGAAACGAGGATAGAATTATAAAAGAACAAACCAAAGGAAATTTCCGCGCTTTAAATCCTACGCCTGGAATCTTGTTCTTGGGTCGGCCGCCCTCAACACCAACCCCCCAACCCATCAAGACTATCCAATACTAAGAGCAGGACGAATAAAGGAATGCACCATGAATCTAATATTAGAAGTAATCTTAATCATACCATTTAAATCACACAAAACTCAATTTATGACATCTTAAATGTCAGCCTCGTCGGCTCCGCCGTCTCGCTCATTTGCCCACTATTATTCCCAATTCCAAAGGCCTCCGCTGCATGATTTTTCGATGGTTTCTTTTTCCTAATTTAAACTCGTGTTGCCCACAAGGAATCTTCAAACAACGACACTCAAAATTTGGGGCGAACTAAACATCCGTACTACTCATATGAAACAAAAGCCTGCACGTTTTCAAAAAAATAAAAAAAAAATGATTTTCTTTTTCTCACGTATTTAGATGCCGATTCCGTGACCGCTTCCACGTGTTTTCTTTTTACAACTCACACGAGCACTTTCAGCAAACATTTTAAAAAAAATCGACACTTCAATCAAAACTCAAACCACATATTTCACGTGCGTACTCATTATTTTTGCCCTTTACAAATTTGGTCATATGAAATCACCGACTTGATGGTCACACACCGTGCTCCAGGCCAGCATTACAATATTAATCACTTTTCATTGCCCTGCTATGCTACTGGCCAGTTATCAGTATATTATTTATAAATACCATCGATGCTATTTCACAGGGCTGTGGATCGATACGTCGCCATGCTACAATTCATTCGCCGCACTACCCTTTATAATAATGCTCATTCAAGTTTCACGATGATCTGTCCACCACTATTGTTCCCGAGTCACTTAATACAAATGAATGCGCAATGACGATGGATAAAAAAAAAAAAATCTTTCAAAAACGCGTGAACAATAATCACAATGCTTTAAATAAGAAGAGAATAACGGACATCAGAGCATTTCACACGGGGCCCACCCACAGCACGCACTTTCAGAGTTAAAAAGATATGAATGCAACACAAGAACTTCCAAGGTGATCCATCATCTTAGTACTATTCTTGCCCAAACACATTTAACTTTAGAGTTCGAATGAGATCTAGTGCATCAGTGTTGGTATGGCCGCATTGGTGTGGTCGCAATCGCCAAAGCTCATATATCGAACCCCGCACGAAAATAAAAAACTAAAAAACAGGGAAAAAAGCAAGACGAATAAACACACACTTTGAAACGAGGATAGAATTATAAAAGAACAAACCAAAGGAAATTTCCGCGCTTTAAATCCTACGCCTGGAATCTTGTTCTTGGGTCGGCCGCCCTCAACACCAACCCCCCAACCCATCAAGACTATCCAATACTAAGAGCAGGACGAATAAAGGAATGCACCATGAATCTAATATTAGAAGTAATCTTAATCATACCATTTAAATCACACAAAACTCAATTTATGACATCTTAAATGTCAGCCTCGTCGGCTCCGCCGTCTCGCTCATTTGCCCACTATTATTCCCAATTCCAAAGGCCTCCGCTGCATGATTTTTCGATGGTTTCTTTTTCCTAATTTAAACTCGTGTTGCCCACAAGGAATCTTCAAACAACGACACTCAAAATTTGGGGCGAACTAAACATCCGTACTACTCATATGAAACAAAAGCCTGCACGTTTTCAAAAAAATAAAAAAAAATGATTTTCTTTTTCTCACGTATTTAGATGCCGATTCCGTGACCGCTTCCACGTGTTTTCTTTTTACAACTCACACGAGCACTTTCAGCAAACATTTTAAAAAAAATCGACACTTCAATCAAAACTCAAACCACATATTTCACGTGCGTACTCATTATTTTTGCCCTTTACAAATTTGGTCATATGAAATCACCGACTTGATGGTCACACACCGTGCTCCAGGCCAGCATTACAATATTAATCACTTTTCATTGCCCTGCTATGCTACTGGCCAGTTATCAGTATATTATTTATAAATACCATCGATGCTATTTCACAGGGCTGTGGATCGATACGTCGCCATGCTACAATTCATTCGCCGCACTACCCTTTATAATAATGCTCATTCAAGTTTCACGATGATCTGTCCACCACTATTGTTCCCGAGTCACTTAATACAAATGAATGCGCAATGACGATGGATAAAAAAAAAAAAATCTTTCAAAAACGCGTGAACAATAATCACAATGCTTTAAATAAGAAGAGAATAACGGACATCAGAGCATTTCACACGGGGCCCACCCACAGCACGCACTTTCAGAGTTAAAAAGATATGAATGCAACACAAGAACTTCCAAGGTGATCCATCATCTTAGTACTATTCTTGCCCAAACACATTTAACTTTAGAGTTCGAATGAGATCTAGTGCATCAGTGTTGGTATGGCCGCATTGGTGTGGTCGCAATCGCCAAAGCTCATATATCGAACCCCGCACGAAAATAAAAAACTAAAAAACAGGGAAAAAAGCAAGACGAATAAACACACACTTTGAAACGAGGATAGAATTATAAAAGAACAAACCAAAGGAAATTTCCGCGCTTTAAATCCTACGCCTGGAATCTTGTTCTTGGGTCGGCCGCCCTCAACACCAACCCCCCAACCCATCAAGACTATCCAATACTAAGAGCAGGACGAATAAAGGAATGCACCATGAATCTAATATTAGAAGTAATCTTAATCATACCATTTAAATCACACAAAACTCAATTTATGACATCTTAAATGTCAGCCTCGTCGGCTCCGCCGTCTCGCTCATTTGCCCACTATTATTCCCAATTCCAAAGGCCTCCGCTGCATGATTTTTCGATGGTTTCTTTTTCCTAATTTAAACTCGTGTTGCCCACAAGGAATCTTCAAACAACGACACTCAAAATTTGGGGCGAACTAAACATCCGTACTACTCATATGAAACAAAAGCCTGCACGTTTTCAAAAAAATAAAAAAAAATGATTTTCTTTTTCTCACGTATTTAGATGCCGATTCCGTGACCGCTTCCACGTGTTTTCTTTTTACAACTCACACGAGCACTTTCAGCAAACATTTTAAAAAAAATCGACACTTCAATCAAAACTCAAACCACATATTTCACGTGCGTACTCATTATTTTTGCCCTTTACAAATTTGGTCATATGAAATCACCGACTTGATGGTCACACACCGTGCTCCAGGCCAGCATTACAATATTAATCACTTTTCATTGCCCTGCTATGCTACTGGCCAGTTATCAGTATATTATTTATAAATACCATCGATGCTATTTCACAGGGCTGTGGATCGATACGTCGCCATGCTACAATTCATTCGCCGCACTACCCTTTATAATAATGCTCATTCAAGTTTCACGATGATCTGTCCACCACTATTGTTCCCGAGTCACTTAATACAAATGAATGCGCAATGACGATGGATAAAAAAAAAAAAAATCTTTCAAAAACGCGTGAACAATAATCACAATGCTTTAAATAAGAAGAGAATAACGGACATCAGAGCATTTCACACGGGGCCCACCCACAGCACGCACTTTCAGAGTTAAAAAGATATGAATGCAACACAAGAACTTCCAAGGTGATCCATCATCTTAGTACTATTCTTGCCCAAACACATTTAACTTTAGAGTTCGAATGAGATCTAGTGCATCAGTGTTGGTATGGCCGCATTGGTGTGGTCGCAATCGCCAAAGCTCATATATCGAACCCCGCACGAAAATAAAAAACTAAAAAACAGGGAAAAAAGCAAGACGAATAAACACACACTTTGAAACGAGGATAGAATTATAAAAGAACAAACCAAAGGAAATTTCCGCGCTTTAAATCCTACGCCTGGAATCTTGTTCTTGGGTCGGCCGCCCTCAACACCAACCCCCCAACCCATCAAGACTATCCAATACTAAGAGCAGGACGAATAAAGGAATGCACCATGAATCTAATATTAGAAGTAATCTTAATCATACCATTTAAATCACACAAAACTCAATTTATGACATCTTAAATGTCAGCCTCGTCGGCTCCGCCGTCTCGCTCATTTGCCCACTATTATTCCCAATTCCAAAGGCCTCCGCTGCATGATTTTTCGATGGTTTCTTTTTCCTAATTTAAACTCGTGTTGCCCACAAGGAATCTTCAAACAACGACACTCAAAATTTGGGGCGAACTAAACATCCGTACTACTCATATGAAACAAAAGCCTGCACGTTTTCAAAAAAATAAAAAAAAAATGATTTTCTTTTTCTCACGTATTTAGATGCCGATTCCGTGACCGCTTCCACGTGTTTTCTTTTTACAACTCACACGAGCACTTTCAGCAAACATTTTAAAAAAAATCGACACTTCAATCAAAACTCAAACCACATATTTCACGTGCGTACTCATTATTTTTGCCCTTTACAAATTTGGTCATATGAAATCACCGACTTGATGGTCACACACCGTGCTCCAGGCCAGCATTACAATATTAATCACTTTTCATTGCCCTGCTATGCTACTGGCCAGTTATCAGTATATTATTTATAAATACCATCGATGCTATTTCACAGGGCTGTGGATCGATACGTCGCCATGCTACAATTCATTCGCCGCACTACCCTTTATAATAATGCTCATTCAAGTTTCACGATGATCTGTCCACCACTATTGTTCCCGAGTCACTTAATACAAATGAATGCGCAATGACGATGGATAAAAAAAAAAAAATCTTTCAAAAACGCGTGAACAATAATCACAATGCTTTAAATAAGAAGAGAATAACGGACATCAGAGCATTTCACACGGGGCCCACCCACAGCACGCACTTTCAGAGTTAAAAAGATATGAATGCAACACAAGAACTTCCAAGGTGATCCATCATCTTAGTACTATTCTTGCCCAAACACATTTAACTTTAGAGTTCGAATGAGATCTAGTGCATCAGTGTTGGTATGGCCGCATTGGTGTGGTCGCAATCGCCAAAGCTCATATATCGAACCCCGCACGAAAATAAAAAACTAAAAAACAGGGAAAAAAGCAAGACGAATAAACACACACTTTGAAACGAGGATAGAATTATAAAAGAACAAACCAAAGGAAATTTCCGCGCTTTAAATCCTACGCCTGGAATCTTGTTCTTGGGTCGGCCGCCCTCAACACCAACCCCCCAACCCATCAAGACTATCCAATACTAAGAGCAGGACGAATAAAGGAATGCACCATGAATCTAATATTAGAAGTAATCTTAATCATACCATTTAAATCACACAAAACTCAATTTATGACATCTTAAATGTCAGCCTCGTCGGCTCCGCCGTCTCGCTCATTTGCCCACTATTATTCCCAATTCCAAAGGCCTCCGCTGCATGATTTTTCGATGGTTTCTTTTTCCTAATTTAAACTCGTGTTGCCCACAAGGAATCTTCAAACAACGACACTCAAAATTTGGGGCGAACTAAACATCCGTACTACTCATATGAAACAAAAGCCTGCACGTTTTCAAAAAAATAAAAAAAAAATGATTTTCTTTTTCTCACGTATTTAGATGCCGATTCCGTGACCGCTTCCACGTGTTTTCTTTTTACAACTCACACGAGCACTTTCAGCAAACATTTTAAAAAAAATCGACACTTCAATCAAAACTCAAACCACATATTTCACGTGCGTACTCATTATTTTTGCCCTTTACAAATTTGGTCATATGAAATCACCGACTTGATGGTCACACACCGTGCTCCAGGCCAGCATTACAATATTAATCACTTTTCATTGCCCTGCTATGCTACTGGCCAGTTATCAGTATATTATTTATAATACCATCGATGCTATTTCACAGGGCTGTGGATCGATACGTCGCCATGCTACAATTCATTCGCCGCACTACCCTTTATAATAATGCTCATTCAAGTTTCACGATGATCTGTCCACCACTATTGTTCCCGAGTCACTTAATACAAATGAATGCGCAATGACGATGGATAAAAAAAAAAAAATCTTTCAAAAACGCGTGAACAATAATCACAATGCTTAAATAAGAAGAGAATAACGGACATCAGAGCATTTCACACGGGGCCCACCCACAGCACGCACTTTCAGAGTTAAAAGGATATGAATGCAACACAAGAACTTCCAAGGTGATCCATCATCTTAGTACTACTTCTTGCTCCAACACATTTTAACTTTAGAGTTCGAATGAGATCTAGTGCTAATTCAGTGTTGGTATAGGCCTGCATGGTGTTGTCGCAATCGCCAAGCTCATATATCGAACCCCAGCACTAAAAATAAAAAACTAAAAAACAGGGAAAAAGCAAGACGGAATAAAACACACACTTGAAACGAGGATAGATTATAAAGAACAAACCAAAGGAAATGTCCGCGCTTTAAATCCTACGCCTGGAATCTTGTTCTTGGGTCGGCCGCCCTCAACACCAACCCCCCAACCCATCAAGACTATCCAATACTAA
>JAREIK010002586.1:112587-150139 GCA_029783825.1 Sapria himalayana | reverse complement strand
ATAATAATAAGAGGAATAAAAAGAATAAAAAGAATAAGAAGAATAAAAGTAAAAAGAAGAATAATAAGAATGAAAAGAATAAGTTCGATAAGAAGGATAATAAGGAAATGAAGAATATGAAGAATAAGAAGAATATAAAAAATAAGAAGAATAAGAATAAGAATAATAAAAATAAGAAGAATAAGAAGAATAAGAAGAATAAAAAGAATAAAAATAATAAGAATGAGAAGAATAAGTGGAATATTAAAAAAAATAAAGAATAAGAAAATACGAAGAAAAGAAAGATTTAGAAGAATTTAAAGAATAAGAAGAATAAGAAAAAAAAAGAATAGTTAGAATAAGAAGAATAAGAAGAATAAAAAGAATAAGAAGAATAAGAAGAAGAAGAACAATAATAATAATAATAATAATAATAATAATAATAATAATAATAATAAAAATAATAACAATTAAAAGAATGAATATATTAAGAAGAAAAATAAGAATAAAAAAAGAAGAATAACAAGAATTAGAAGAATAAGAAGAATAAGAAGAATAAGAAGAATAAGAAGAATAAGAATAAAAAAAATAGAATAAGAAGAAAAAGAATAAAAAAATAAGATGATGAAGAAGGATAAGAAGAAGAAAAATAATAATAATAAGAATAAATAAGAATTAGAAGAATAAGAAGAATAAGAAGAATAAGAAGATTAAAAAAATAAGAATAATAAGATGAATAATATAAATACGAAGAATAAGAAGAATAAGGAAATAAAAAGAATTAGAAATATATAAAGAATAAGAAGAATAAGAAGAATAAGACGAATAAGAAAAATAAGTAGAATAAGAAAAATAAAAAAAATAAAAATTAGAAAAATAAATTGAATAAGAATAGTAAGAAGAATAATAAGAATAAGAAGAATATGATGAATAAGAAGAAGAAGAATAATAATAAAATAAGAAGAATAAGAAGAAGAAGAAGAATAATAATAAAATAATAATAATAATAATAATAAGACGAAGAATAATAAGAAGAATAAAAATAATAAGAATAATCAAAATTCTAAAAATATTAAGAAGAATAAAAAAATAAAAAAAATAAGAAGAATAATAATAATTAGAAGAATAAGAAGAATTGGAAGATAAGTAGAATAAACAGAATAAAAAGAATAAGAAGAATAAAAATAAAAAAAATAACTTGAATAAGAAGAAAAAGAAGAAAAATATAAGACAACGAAGAAGAATAAGAAGAAGTAAAAAAGATAATAATAATAATAATAATAATAATAATAATAATAAATAATAAGAATAAGAACAATAAAAAGATTAAGGAGAATAAGAAGAATAAGATGAATAATATAATACGAGTAATAAGAAGAAAAAGAAAATAAAAAGAATAAGAAATATATAAATTATAAGAAGAATAAGAAGAATAAAAATAATAAGAAGAATAAGAAGAATAAAAAAATTAAAAATTAGAAAAATATGTAAAATAATAAGAGTAATAAAAATAATAAGAATAAGAAGAATAAGAATAAGAATAAGAATAAGAATAATAATAATAATAGGAATAAAAAGAATAAAAAGAATAAAAAGAATAAGAAGAATAAAAAGAAAAAAGAAGAATAAAAAGAAAAAGAAGAATAATAAGAATGAGAAGAATAAGTTAGATAAGAAGGATAATAAGGAAATGAAGAATATGAAGAATAAGAAGAATATAAAGAATAAGAAGAATAAGAATAAGAATAATAAAAATAAGAAGAATAAGAAGAATAAAAAGAATAAAAATAATAAGAATGAGAAGAATAAGTGGAATATTAAAAAAATGAAGAATAATAAAATGTAAAGAAAAGAAAGATTTAGAACAATTAAAGAATAAGAAGAATAAGAAAAAAAAAGAAGAATAGGTAGAATAAGAAGAATAAGAAGAATAAGAAGAAGAAGAATAATAATAATAATAATAATAAAAAGAATAAAAAGAATAAAAAGAATAAAAAGAATAATAACAATTAAAAGAATGAATATATTAAGAAGAAAAATAAGAATAAAAAAAGAAGAATAACAAGGATTAGAAGAATAAGAAGAATAAGCAGAATAAGAATAAAAAAAATAGAATAAGAAGAAAAAGAAGAAAAAAATAAGATGATGAAGAAGGATAAGAAGAAAAAAAAATAATAATAAGAATAAATAAGAATTAGAAGAATAAGAAGAATAAGAAGAATAAAAAGATTAAAAAAATAAGAATAATAAGATGAATAATATAAATACGAAGAATAAGAAGAATAAGAAAATAAAAAGAATAAGAAATATATAAAGAATAAGAAGAATAAGAAGAATAATAAGAATAAGAAGAATATGATGAATAAGAAGAAGAAGAAGAATAAGAAGAAGAAGAATGAGAAGAATAAAAAGAATAAAAAGAATAAAAAGAATAAAAAGAATATAATAAGAATTAGAAGAATAAGATGGATAAGAAGGATAATAAGGATAAGAAGAATAAGAATAAAAAAAAATTAGAAGAATAAGAAGAATAAATAGAATAAAATGAATAAGAAGAATAAATACAATAAAAAGAATAAGAAGAATAAGAAGTATAAGTAGAATAATAATAATAACAAATTCTAATAATAATAATAATAATTATTATTATTATAATAAAGAAAAGAAGAATATGAAGAATAGGAAGATTTAGAACAATTTAAAGAATAAGAAGAATAAGAAGAATAAGAAGAATTAAAAGAATAAAAAGAATAAGAAGAATAAGAAGAAAAAGAATAATAATGAGAATAAGAAGAATATAAAGAATAAGAAGAAAAAGAAAAAGAATAAAAAAAAATAAGAATAAAAAGAAGAATAAAAATAATAAAAATAAGAAGAATAAGAAGAAAAAAAAGAATTTGAAGAATAAGATGATAAGAAGAATATGAAAGAATAATAATATTAAGAATAAGAAGAATAAGAAAAATATGAAGAATAAGAAGAATAAGAAGAATGAGAAGAATAAAAAGAATAAGAAGAATAAGAAAAATAAGAAGTATAAGAAGAATAAGAAGAATAAGAAGAATAAGAAGAATATGAACAATAAGAAAAATAAGAAGAATAATAAGAATATGACAAATATGAATAATAAATAGAATAATTAGAATATGAAGAATATGAAGAATAACAAAAATAACAAAAATAAGAAGAATAAAAAGAATAAGAAGATTAAGAAAAATAACATGAATGAAAAAAAAAGAAGAATAAGAAGAAGAAGTAAAAGAATAAGAATAATAAGAAGAACTAGAAGAATAAGAAAAGAATTAGAAGAATAAGTAGAATAAGAAGAATAAGTTTAATAAGAAAAATAAGACGGATAATAAGGATAAGAAGAATAAGAAGAATAAGAACAATAAGGAGAATAAGAAGAATAAGAAGAATAAGTATAATAATAAAAATAAGAAGTATAAGAAGAATAAGAAAAATAAGAAGAATAAGAAAAATAAGAAGAATAAAAAGCATAAGAATAAAAAAATAAGAATAATAATAATATTAATAATAATAAGAATAATAAAAAAGAAGAATAAGAAGAATAAGATTAATAAAAATAAGAAGGATATGAAGAAATAAAAATGTAAGTAGAATAAGAAGAGTAAGAAGAATAAGAAGAATAAGAAAAATAAGAAGAATAAGAAAATTAAAAACAATAAAAAGAATAAGAAACATAAATATAAGAAGAATAAGATGAATGAGAAGAATAAGAAAAATAAGAATAATAAGAAGAATAAGAAGAATAAGAAGAATAAGAAGAATAAAAAGAATAAAAAGTATTAGAAGTATAATAATAATAATAATAATAATAATAATAAGAAGTGTATAAAGAATAAAAAGAATAAGAAGAATAAGAAGAATAAGAAGAATAAGAAGAATAAGAAGAATAAGAAGAATAAAAAGAATATGAAAAAACAGAAGTATAAGAAGAATAAAAAAAATAAGAAGAAAAAAAATAATAAAATTTAGAAAAATAAGAAGTTTAAGAAAAATCAAAAAAAAAAAAAGAATCAAAGAATAAGAAGAAGAAGAATAATAATAATAATAATAATAAGAATTTGAAGAATAAAAAAAAGAATAAGAATAATAAGAAGTATAAGAAAAATATGAAAAATTAGAAGAATAAGTAGGAAAAAAATAGAATAAGAAGAATAAGAAGAATTAGAAGAATAAGTTAAATTATAAAAAATGTAGAATAAGAAAATACGAAGAAAAGTAAGATTTAAAAGAATTTAAAGAATAAGAAGAATATGACGAATAAGAAAAATATGAAGAATAATAAAAATAAGAAAAAAAAGAATAATAAGAATAAGAAGAATAAGAAGAGAAAGAATAAGAAGAAGAATAAGAAGAGAAAGAATAAGAAGAAGAATAAGAATAAGAATAAGATGAAGAATTAAAAGAAGAATACGAAGAAGAATAAGAAGAATAGAAAGAATAAGAATAATAAAAAGAATAAGAATATTAAGAAGAATAATAAGAATAAAAAAAATAAGAAGAATAATAAGAATTAGAAGAATAACATGAATAAGAATAATAAGCAGAATAAGAAGAATAAGAATAAAAGCTTGCTTCAAGCTCAAGATGGGGTAGAATGACTTCTTGTCAAAAAAGAAGTCATTTGTAACAATTCTTAAGGAGTCCGCACCTAATCCCCCCTTGTTCGGAAATAAAAATAAACTTTCGATAGTTTTTTTCACCACGGCTGAACTAGAGACAAAGGAAGTGCCATTCAAGTTCACTATTGTGGGCAAGTTCTCTCATGGAAGGTCACGCATCGATGAAATTATAGGGTTTCTTATCTCTCTGAAACTTAATGTGAATGTCAAGATAGGTGATCATGACTCTAAGCATGTCTTCCTCCAATTCATGGTGGAATAAGACTACCATAGGACGTGGCCGTGTCGTCAATGGTTCATTTCTGGATACCCTATGCGCCTTCTTAAATGGACGTAATAGTTCAATCCTATGGAGGAACTGCCGATAGCCTCGGTATGGTTTTTCTTTCCTAACCTCCCACTACCTTTTTTTCAATAAATTATCTCTATATTCCATTGCTACGTGTTTCAGAAAACCTAAGTTCATGGATGAGGCAACTACCTCGATGACACGCCCGTATGAAGCAAGGATTAGTATAAAGACAAATCTTGAAGCTTCACCCCATAAAAGGTCTGGATTGGTAGTGTGGAGGGGGAGGGTTTTTGGCAGAATGTGGTCTCTGAGCAAGCTCCAAGCTACTGCAAAAAAAGCAGGAGGCTCAGGCATGATGTAGAGCACTATAGGGTGGGCAGAGAAGTGCCGAGGGAAGAGAAAGAAAAGGGTGGAGAAAGGGTGTTGGAATGGGTAAATAAAAATAGACACATGGAGAACCATAGGAGTTCTTCCCCGGGATATAATGGGGAGAAATATGCCTCCTATCACAAGGAGGATTCTATGAATGATGGCTTTCAAATAATGGTGGAGGAGGGTTTTCAAAAAGAGCAGGAGATGAATAAGATAGAAATGGGTAATGGAGAGGAAGAGAGACTAGAGGTTGAAGGAGGAGTTGAGGGGAAAAATGGTGCCAAAATGGGGAAGATGGCAATGTCTAGAGTGGTGGTTTTGGAGAGAGGGAAGGAAAAGGCAGGAAAAAAAAGGATGCCACATAGGAGAGTAGCCTCAAACAACAAAATAAGAAGGAATGGAGCAAAGAAAAGCATGCCAAGCATTCAAATAACGGACAGGGAAGAAGTTTGCAGCTGGATGGATGAGGATTTATTAGATATTTTAGAAATAGAACAAGATGACTACTGGAGTTGTACTCATTTTTATCAATGTGAAAAGAGAAATAGTATGGGTATGAGCATGCTAAATGAGGAGGTAAGAAAGGCTATAAAGAAATGGGATTCATACACAAGGGAGGAAGCAATGGAGGAAGTAAAGCTTATGGTGCTTCAATTGGGCATAAGCTTCTAAGAGGCTAATAGGGCTCAGAAAAGTGGGGCTGACTCCACAAAACCGTCAAGAAATAGGAAAAAATATTTAAACATGAAATACGACTCTAAATGCACAACTAGAGCACAAACGAGATCAAATATTAATGGATAGTTGTATGTATTGGAACATGCAAGGAGTGGCAAATAAGCCATCTTTAAATAGAATCAAGAAATTAATTAAAATTCATAAAGTTAAAATAATCATTATAGCGGAGCCTATGGTAGATAATAGTAAGTTAGAAAAATATAAAAATTATTAGGTTTTGAGAATGTTATGGATATTTTGAATGGGAAATTTTGGGTTATGTGGGATGAGAGATTAGACATTGTTGCATCAAAAACTACAGAACAACTTTTACACTTTAAAGTAAGGAGCACTGAGTCCTTCTTTACTGTTGTATATGCTAAGAATACAAAAAAGGTAGGAAATCATTATGGCAAAAGATGGCGGAGATAGCCTTGACAGATTCTCCATGGATAACTGGGGGTGATTTTAATGTCGTTAGGTATCCGAGTGAGAAGCTAGGAGGAAGACAGCCAGACAAAGTGGCAATGACACAGTTCAATGAGGCTATTGCTAACACAAATCTTATGGAACCCGACTTCCTTGGTTCAAGATTTACTTGGTGTAATAATTGGAAGAAGCGGGGAGTAATTTGGTCTAGACTAGATAGAGTATTATACAATGAAAAATGGTTGGAGGTACATGGAGCTATGATATTGTGGAATCTAAATAGAACTTGTTCTGACCACAACCCGATGCTATTATCCTTTCCAAAAAACCAAAGGATAAAGCAAGGTTTTAATTTTTAGAACATGTGGAGCTTGCACTCTGACTTTGAGAAGATAGTAGAGGCAGCATGGGTAGAACTTGTAACAGGGAACCCCTTGTAGATTTTAGCATTGAAATTATGGAGGTTGAAACTTAGCTTGGGCCAATGGAACAAGGAGACTTTTGGAAATATAAATAAAAATATCATTCAGGCAGAGGAGTTGGTAGAAAACAAGGAAATAGAGTATGAGAAAGATCTAAAAGAAAAAAATAGGCAGGAGCTTAGTAAAGCGGAGGCAGAATTGAGGCTCAAATTACACATAGAAAAGGTTTTCTGGAAACAAAGATTGAAAATTAAATGTCTTAAAAAATGAGATAATAATACCAAATTTTTTCACACTATGGAAAAAATCTAATCTTAGAAAAAGCAGATTACATGCATTGAGAATTCTGAAGGAAATTGGTTAGTGAAGGAAGAATAAGTTATTTGTCATCTAGAAAAATTCTTTAGAAATCATCTAAGCATGGAAGGGAGTCAGAGAGGACACTCGTTTTTGCAAGCAATGAAATATCAGATATCACCATAAGAGAATATAAGAATGGCAGAATTCCTAGAAGAGGGAGAAGTTAGAAAAGCAGTTTTTACCATGAATAAAGAAAGTGCAACATGCCCTGATGGATGAAATAATGGTTTCTTTCAATACTGCTGGCACATCATTAAGAAGGATTTGTATCTAGCAATCTCTTGGATATTTGCAGGTGCAGAAATCACCAAAGCATGAGCTCACTCTTTTATTATACTTATACCAAAAATAAAAAATCCGTAAAAATGCGAGGATTATAGGCCTATTATTTTGTGCAATTCAGTTTATAAAATATTAGCTAAGCTGTTGCAAAATTGGCTAAGTAGTATTTTCCCGAATATAATTTCTCTTGAACAATTGAGTTTTGTTAAAAATAGATTAATGATGGAAAATATAGGATTAGTCTCTGAAATGATGAGGGACATAGGAGTTAAAACTAGAGGGCACAACATAGTAGTTAAATTAGACATCTCAAAAGCTTTTGAAAGAGTAGAATGGCCCACATTATGTTATGCCACGAGAAAGATGAGATTCTCAGAATTCTGGATTGATTTAATTTTCAGATGTATTTCAAGTGTGTGGGTAAGAATCATAATTAATGGACATAAAAATGAGGAGTTTAAACTAGATAAAGATTTATGGCAAGGAGATCCACTTTTTCCGTATCTTTTTAATATTTATTTGGAACTTCTCCTTTTTAATCTTAAAAAGAAAATATAGGAGGGGAAAATTCTTACATTTAGGTAGCCAAGAGGGACTCCGTTAGTAAGTTGTCTGGCTTATGCTGATGATGTTATAATTTTTACAAATGCTAGCACTAAGTCACTTACCAATTTAATGGAGCTAATGCAGACTCTAGAGGAGGAGACAGGGAAAATTATGAATAAAAAGAAATTTCAATTTATAATGTCAGTTAAAACTCAGGATAAGGTGCTTCAAAGAGTTAAAGAGATCACAGGCTTCAACCAAAAGAGAGGCGCTTTGATGTACCTGGGATGCCCGATATATGAGGCCAGACTAAAAGAGGAATATTTAAGTTTTTTACTAGAGAAAATAAGAGGGAAAATAACAGGATGGAAGGAGGAAATATTAAGCATGAGAGGAAGAGCTACTCTAATCTCGCATGTATTACAGGGCTCATTGACAAACATCTTAGCGGTCATTCAGCCTCCTAAAAGGATGCTAAAGAGTTTAGAAAAGGAAATGGCCAATTTCTTTTGGGGTAAGTGGATGGGGAAGGCCAAATTACACTGGCAGAAATGGGATACCTTATGTCTTTCTAAGGAGGAGACAGGTCTAGGATTTATAAGTCTAGAGGTGGCAGGTCTGGGATTATAAGTCTAGAGGTGGCCTCTAATGCATGGGCCTGTAAAGGCTGGTTGAAATTGAGAGAAAATGATAGCCTCTGAGCCAAATTTATGAGGGGTAAATATAGTTGGGGGAGAAAGGAGAACAAGAATATGAGAAAAGCCTCTAGGGCATGGAAGACAATATTAAAGCAAAAGGAACTGGTTGAATCTCATTCCAAGCTAAATAAAAGTAGGTGGAAGTGGACTCTGAATCCACAAGGTATCTTCACCTTGAAATCTGCAAATGATTTGATAAGAAATAAAAGAAAGGTGTCCCCAAAATTTAAAGAGCTCTAGGAGAGCGATGCGCCGTAAAAAATAAAAATCTTTCTATGAAGAACTCTTCATGAAACCACACCGGTGGACAAAAATCTACAAAGTAATGGTATTAAAATAGTATCCAGATGCGAATACTGTATTTTAGATATAGAAAGCATGGAACACTTATTTTCCATAGGTAAAATAGCAGAGGAGGTATGGAGCCCGTTGAGATTAGGCCCATCAAATCAGGGATATAAGCTCAAAGATAGATTGTTGATTTGGGGAAGATATAAACCCAGAAATGGAGTGCAGTTCTGGCTTAGAAGAAATATTCCACCAGTAATGATCTGGTCCATGTGGAAGGCCAGAAACAAGAGTAGATTTGAAAATACTTGGATGAATTCCAATGATATTTTGAAGGATATCAAAAGGGAGATTTCTAGCATTTCTGAGGCCAATCCTATTAAAATAAGGAAGGATAATGCTGGGAAATTGCGCTTCTTTGTTAGTGATATTAAGATATAGAAGACATTATGAACAACAGAAACAAGCAATATATATATCCAATACAGTAATCCTACCATGGTAGAATCAAAAAAATGAGAAATAAAACACAAGAAATAACGTGGTTGGCTAGTCACTCAGTACGACTAGCTACATCTACCAGAAAACACTTATGCATTACATATTAAACCAAAAAAAATAGCCTTACAGTTTGCAGCACAGAATATACGTGATAAATAGCACAGAGAGATAGAGAGAAGATGATGAACAGTTCCCCGGGTCCAAAAATAGCCACCCGAAATTAAAATTACAAAATATTTATAATTAAAAAAATTTTCTCGGTTCATTTAATCAGAGCAGGTCAGATCATGGGATGGGTCAGGCTCTACTCCAAAAATTTCAGCCCACTGACCGGATAGCAGGACCTTAGTTATTGTGCTACTACTGCATCCCCGACCTTTTAATATTTCTTTTCTTGTACTTACATGAAAATATTAAAATAGAAATATTTGAATATACAAATAGATTATCAAAAAAACAAATTACATATACAGCAGATAAGGCTACCATTGAGTTGACAAGCTCGTGGGGTTTGTCTCATATAAACAAGATGGGGTCAAGGGCAAAATGTATCAAATGGGAGAAACCTCCAATAAGCAGAATGGTTTTAAACACAGATGACAACTTCAATAGGGATATGGGAGCTGCAAGGGGTGGAGGGGTTATAAGAGACACACAAGGAGAAATTATTAAAGCATTTACGATGAATATAAAAGGTAACTCGGCACTTTATTCAGAAATTCAAGCTCTCATCAGAGGTCTTCAGATCTGTAGAGGGCTTAACCTAAAAGAGTTTCAGATTCAGGTGGACTCAAGGCTGCTGGTTGATATTGCTAACAATAATCTAGATTTGTGGCAATATGAGGAAGAGATATAAATTATAAGGGAAAGTATGAAAGAAGCAAAAGTGATAATTATACATATTTATAGAGAAGCAAATGCACTAGCGGATAGATTGGATACAGAAGGAGAACTTAGAGGAGAACAAAAAATTTGATATAGTGGATTTTCCAGCTAAATTTTAAGGCCTAGAAAGGCTTGATGCTCTAGGACTTCCATATATCAGGTTTAGTAAGGACTAAGAAATGGCTGGGAAAAGGGACCAAGAGAGGTGTCTTGCTAATAATTTTGGCAGAAACATGCACTAGTAAGGGAGCACATATATATATTTTTATGGTATTTTTTAGGTAAGAGGGGTAAAGAGCAAGTTTAATTAAAAGGTTAATGCAGTTGTGTTGAGTTTTTACTGCTATAAGAAAGGTTTGCATTAAGCATCCTGATCCTAAGGGATGCCTATAAGGTTATGTTCAGTGTTTCTGTTTGGATTTGTTTGTTAGAAATTTAGTTTTAGTTTTCGTCTTAGCTTTTGAGGCTAAGAGCGGAACACAGAAGATGTAAGAGTCACCCAATTCTGAGGGATGACTAACCAATTTTGTTAGTGCTGTATTGTATTATTATATTGGTTTGCTTGAAAATAAAAATAAACAATGTTCCCTGGTCCCGAGGGATGCTTTAAGGTTTATTTCATTGTCCTTTTGTGTTTGTGCTTGGATTCTGTTTGCTTGAATTACATGCAGCTGCATTTGAATTCTAAGAGCGGAACACAGAAGTTGTAAGAGTCACCCCAGTCTTGAGGGATGACTAAGTAATATGTTAGTGTTGTATTATATATCGTGTTTGTTTGAAAAAAAAGAAGTTTCCCTGGCCTGTGGAAAAGTAATGGTGGATGAGTATGCCAATATTAGGGGGCAAAAGGTAATGGCTTGCTGCCCCAAATTGTTGTCGGGCAGGAAGCTGTTAAATCATATGCCTAAAGGGTTTAGTTTAATTAAATTAATTTAATTTAATGCTAATTGTTTTTTACAGCTATAAGGAAGCTTTGCATGAGGCAATTTGGTCCTGAGGGATGCCTAAAGGGTTATGTTCACGGTTTAGATGTGTTTGCTTGAAATGCAGATGCAGTTTTCGCCTTAGCTTTTGAAGGCTAATAGCAGAACACAGAAGATGTGAGAGTCACCCAGTCCTGAGGGATGACTAAGCAATTTTGTTAGTGTTGTATTGTATTATTTTATATCGTGTTGCTTGAAAAAAAATAAAGAAAGTTCCCTGGTCCTGTGAGGAAGTTAAAATCTGATATTCTAGTGGATTTCACAGATGTTAGAATTCCTGTTATGTGTTATATGCTAGCTGGATTGCAAGAATTGTAGAATATAAGTTATCTAGCAATACAAGACAGGCATGAAAATAAAGCTCATGGAAATGTAAGGAAGACTAGTATTTGAATAAACAGCAAAGTTGGAAAATTTTAAAGCTGATGAAATGTGGCTACCTTGGGGATGCTGCCAAATTTTGTTGAATGAGGATGCTTGCTGCTATGCTGTGAAATGTAGCTGAAAATGGGTGATTACATGCAGACTTAACAGACAGAGAAGGAGAAGAACAAAGCAAGAGACACAATGTGAGATCAATCTAAAAAGAATATTTAAGATGTTTTTTCAAGTTTTGTAAAGATTTATTATACATTGCTTTATTATGACAAGGGTGTAAAAGGAATATAGGGTAGATCTTTAGTTTGTAAAAATGGTATTCCTCCGCCAAAAGAGAGGTCCTTATAATAATTAAAACAAACTTAAAAAAAGAATAAGAAAAATAAGAAGAATAAGAAAAATAAGAAGAATAAGAAGAATAAGAATAATAAGAATAACAAAAATAAATAGAATAAGAAGAAGAATAAGAATAAGAAAATGTCGAAGAAGAAGAATAGACGAAAAAAAAGAATTAGAAGAAGCAGAATAATAATAATAATAATAATAATAATAAATAAGAATAAGAATAATAAAAAGATTAAGAAGAATAAGAAGAATAAGATGAAAAATAAGAATACGAAGAATAAGATGAATAAGAAAATTAAAAGGATATAAAGAATATAAAAAATAAGAAGAATAAGAAGAATGAGAAGCATAAGAAGAATAAGAAGAATAAAAAAATTAAAATTAGAAAAATAAGTTGAATAAGTAGAGTAAGAAGATTAATAAGAAAAAGAAGAATAAGATGAATAAGAAGAAGAAGAAAAATAAGAAGAAGAAAAAGAATAAAAAGAATAAGTAGAATAATAAGAATGAGAAGAATAAGATGGATATGAAGAATAAGAAGGATAAGAAGGATAAGAAGAAAAAGAAGAATAAGAAGAATAAGTGTGATAAGAAGAATAAAAAGAATATAAAGAATAAGAAGAATAAGAAATATAAGTAGAATAAGAATAATAAGAATAATAAGAATAATGAGAAGAATGAGAAGAATGAGAAGAATAAGAAGAAAAAAAAGAATAAGAAGAATAAGACGAATATGAATTTTTAGAAGAATTTAAAGAATAAGAAGAATAAAATGAATAAGAAGAATAAGAAGAATAAGAAGAATAAGAAGAATAAGAAGAATAAGAAAAATAATAAGAATAAGAAGAATATAAAGAATAAGAATAAGAAGAATAAGAACAATTAAAATAAAAAGATAATAAGAATAAAAAGAATAGAAATAAGAAGAAAAAGAAGAAAAATAAGAAGTAGAAGAATAAGCTAAATAAGAAGAATATGAAGAATAATAAGAATTAAAAAAAAAGAATAAGAAGAATAAGAAGAATATGAAGAATAAGAAGAATAGGAAGAATAAGAAAAATAAAAAGAATAAGAAGAATAAGAAGAATAAGAAGAATAATAATTATAAAAAGAATAACAAAATAAGAAGAATATGAAGAATAAGAAGAAAAAGAAGATTAAAAAATATAAAGAATAAGAAAAAAAAAGATGAATAAAACGAATAAAAAGAATAAGAATAAGAAAAATAGCAAGAATGAAAAGAAAAAGAAGAATAAGCTGAATAAGAAGAAGAATAAGTGGAAAAATAAAAAGAATATAAAGAATATGAAGAATATGAATAAAAAGAAGAATAAGTAGAATAAGTAGAATATGAGAAATAAGAAGGATAAGAAGGATAAGAAGGATAAGAAGAATAAGAAGAATAAAAAGAATAATAAGAATAAAAAAAATAAGAAGAATTAGAATAATTAGAAGAAGTACTATTCTTGCACAAACACATTTAGCTTTTCTCATCTTTCTCAATTCTAGAGAGAGAAAGTGAATTTTTTTCTAGAGAGAAAAAGCCCATTTCATGCATTTTCAAGCTTGATTTCAATCTCTTAAATGGAGGATAATGGCTTCTTGTCCAAAAAGAAGTTGTTTGCTTCGGTCCTCAAAGAACCTGTGCCTAATTTACCTAAGCTCGGGAGGAAAAATGAATTCCCGGCAGTGATATTTACCAAGGCAGAAATCGAGAGATTGGAGGAGCCTTTCAAGCTCACTCTTGTGGGCAAGTTCTCTCATGGCAGGCCATGATTTGATGATATTCGAGATTTCCTCAATACTCTCAAGCTCAAAGGTAGAGTGAAAACAAAAGATTATGACGCGAAACATGTTTTCCTTCAATACATGGAGGAAGAGGATTACAATAGAATGTGGCTGAGAGGGCAATGTTTCGTATCTGGATATCTTATACGTTTGCTAAAATGGACTACTCAATTCTCTCCCATGGAGGAAGCTCCAATAGCTCCGGTATGACATTCTTTTCCTAACCTCCCATTGCCATTTTTTAATAAATCTTCACTCTACTCTATTGCGACGTGAGTCAGGAAGCCTATGCTTATAGATGAGGCGACTGCTTCAATGACATGACTTCATGGTGCAAGGATTTGTATCGAAACTAACATCGAAGTCCAGCACCCACTGAAAGTATGGATTGGTACTGAGGAAGGAGCTAGTTTTTGGCAGCACATTGTTCCCGAGCAAACCCCAAGTTTCTGTAAAAATTGCAGGAGGCTTGGGCACGTTTTAGAGAAATGTAGGGTGGACAGGGACAATTTGGGGGAGGCGAAGGGGAAAGGAAGGGGAAAGGCTGAGATGTGGGTAAGGAAGAAAAACCACTTGGAGAATCGAAAGGAAAGCTCAAGCAGTATAATTAATAATGATATACAGGAAGAGAGAGCTGAGGAAATGGTGGAGGAGAAAAATTTTTTTAGAGAAGAGAGGAGAGGATGAAAAACAGAATAGGATAAGTGAAAGGTTGGTCGTTTCGGAGGGAGAAAGCAATAAACCTAGAAAAAAACTATTTCGGAGAAGGAAATGGGCTAGAAGGAGCAAGCAGAATCCTTCGATAATGGGCAGCGAAACATATTATAGCTAGATGGACGAGGATGTTTTGGATTTTTCTGAAATAGAACTTGAATCTAAGAGCTGTGATTATCTCTCTTTAGCAAATATTGAAGATAGTAAACACATGTTCAAGCTGAACGAGGATGCAAGAATGGCGATAATGAAATGGAATTTGTACACAAGGAAAGAAGCAATGGAAGAAGCAAAGATCATGGCTCTTCAATTAGGCAGAATTTGTTTTAATAGTTATCAGGTAAGTAGGTCTAGCTCTGTAAAATCTACGAGAAACAGGAAAAAATACTTAAATATGAAGTATGATTCAAAATGCATAACGAGAGCGCAAGCTAGATCAACTATTAATGGATAGCTTTATCTATTGGAATATTAGAGGCGTGGCAAATAAGCCCTCTCTAAATAGGATTAAAAAATTAATAAAAATTCATAAAGCAAAGATAGTCATTTTATTTGAACCGATGGTAGATACCCATAAATTAGATAACTATAAAAAATAATGGGTTTCGACAATGCTACGACTAATATCAATGTGAAAATTTGGGTAATGTGGTATGGAAGTATAAATATTTCAGTTTTAAAATCTACCGAACAACTTATACACTTTAAATTAGGAAATTCAGAGACTTTTTTTACTATTGTATATACAAAAAATACCAAAGAAAAAAGAAAGTCTCTATGGAAGGAAATGAAGGAGATGGCCCAAACAGATCTCCCCTGGATCACGGAAAAGATTTTAATGTAATTAGATACCCGAGGGAAGGTGACCAGATCCAGAAATTAAAATATCTAATTTTAATGTAATTAGATATTGGAGGAGGAATTAGGTGGATGCCGACCAGATCCAGAAGCCATGACACATTTTAATGAGGCTATCGCTAATTCAAATCTTTTGAAAGTAGATTTTCTTGGTTCAAATTACATATGGTGTAATAACTAGAAAAAGCATGGAGTAATTTTGGCTAGATTAGATAGAGTCTTTTACATTGCCAAATGGTTGGCTGCACATCGAGAAATGTCTCTGAGGAATTTAAATAGAGCATGGTCGGATCACAGCCCTATGCTATTATCCTTTCGAAAAAACCAGAAAGTAATAAAAAGTTTTAATTTTCAAAACATGTGGAGTTTACATCCTGATTTCGAAAAGTTAGTAGAAATATTATGGTTAGAACCTTCATCAGGCAATCCCCTGCAAGTGCTAGCTTCAAAGCTGCGCAGACTAAGGTTCACATTGGTGAAATGGAATAAAGATACTTTTGGTAATATTAATGAGAAGATTATTCTAGTTGAAGAGGAGGTTGCACATAAAGAGAAAGAATATGAAATAAACCAAAATGCTATAAATAGGCAAGAACTTTGCAGAGCATAAGCTACCTTAAAGCTCAAACTACATATGGAAGAGGTGTTTTGGAAACAAAGATCAAAGATAAAGTGGCTAAAAGATGGCGATAAATATACTAAGTTCTTTCATTCTATGGCCAAAATCAAAGCTCAAAGAAGGCATATAGCATGCATTAAAAATTCGGAAGGACGTTGGCTAGTAGAAAAAGAAGAAATAATAAGTCATATAGAGGATTACTTTAAAAATCATTTAACCGGAAATGCAAAGCAAAGTGACCGATCATTATTGCAAGTACTGAAATGTCAAGTTACTGCATAAGAGAATGCAAGGCTGGCAGAATTCCCAGAAGAAGTTAGGAAAGTAGTCTTTAGCTTGAATAAAGACAGTGCAGCAGGCCCAGATGGTTGGAATAGTGCATTCTTTCAGTATAATTGGCACATCATTAAGAAAGACATCCTACTTGTAATCTCTTATATTTTTGCATGCGCTTATATTACTAAAGCATGTGCCCTTTCTTTTATAGTCTTATTACCTAAGTCTAAGAATCCACAAAATTGCGAGGATTTCAGACCAATTAGCTTGTGCAATGTGGTCTATAAAATTTTAGCAAAACTCTTGCAAAATAGACTAAGTAATATTTTCCCTAATATTATCTCTCCTGAGTAATCAGGTTTTGTGAAAGATAAAATAATGATGGAAAATATAGGCTTAGCCTCTAAAATGATAAGGGATATTGGTATTAAAACTAGAGGACATAATGTGGGAATTAAATTGGATCTCTCAAAAGCTTTTGATAGGGTGGAATGGCCTATTTTATGTTATGTCATGAGAAAGATGAGCTTCTCAGAATTCTGGATAGATTTGTTGTTCAAATGTATCTCAAGTGTGTGGATAAAAATTATAATTAATGGTCATAAAGGAGATGAGTTTATGCCAGCAAGAGGATAAAGACAAGGAGATCCGTTATCTCCTTATCTCTTTAACATCTATCTGGAATTACTCCTTAATCTTAAAAAGAAAATGCACAAAGGGTATATCTTGCCTTTCAGGTAGCCAAGAGGGACCCCACTGGTGAGCTGCTTAGCGTATGCGGATGATGTTATTATTTTCAAAAACTCTAGCACTTCGTTTTTAATAAACTTGATGGAGCTTATGCAGTGATTAAAATAGGAGATGGGGCAATGTATGAATAAAAAGAAATTTCAATTCATTATGTCATCTAAAACACCGGAGAAGGCGATTCAACGGGTTAAAGAGATCACATGTATCAATCAAAATAAAGGTGCTTTGATGTATTTGGGTTGTCCGATACATGAAGGAAGATTAAAAGAGGAGTATCTTAGATTTCTTTTAGAAAAAATGAGAGGCAAAATTGCAGGTTGGAAGGAGGATATGTTAAGTTTTGGGGGAAGAGCTACACTTATTTACCATGTTTTACAGGGTTAACTGTCCCACTTCTTATCAGTCATTCACCCCCCGAAAAAAAGTTATTAAAATGCTGGAGACAAAAATGGCTAATTTTCTTTGGGGTAAGCGGAAAGGTAAAGCTAAGCTACACTGGTGGAAATGGGCTTCATTATGTCATCCAAAGGAGTAGGCGGGCCTGGGTTTTACTAGCCTTGAGGTAGCCTCCAAAGTATGGGCTTGTAAAGGTTAGAGGAAACTAAAAAAAATGAGGGTATTTGGGCTTGATTCATGAGGGCTAAATATAACTGGGGGAATGAAGATAATAAGAAAAAATCTTCAAGGTCATGGAAGATGTTACTGAATCAAAAAAATCTTGTAGAATCACAATCCAAACTCAATAAGAGTGGGTGGAAGTGGACTCCCAATCCTCGAGGTGTTTTCACCTAGAAATCTGCAAAGGAACAGATAAGAAACAAGAGGAAGGTGTCACCGATTTTTAAATGGGAATGGGAAAATTATGCTCCACAAAAGATGAAATTCTTTCTATGGAGAACCCTTCAAGAAATTACCCTGGTGGATATTAATTTACAAACAAAAGGTATTAAAATAGCCTCTAGATGTGAATGCTGCTTTTCAGAAATTGAAAGCACATATCATTTATTTTCCACAGGTAAAATAGCAGAGGAAGTCTGGAGCCAGATTTACATTTGTCAGGTAAGTCAAGGAAAGAAGCTTAAAGATAGACTACTGAATTGGCAAAGTCCTAGTCTTGGGAATAAAGTTCTGTCTTGGCTTAGGAAAAACATCCTGATAGTAGTAATCTAGTGCATTTGGAAAGTGAGGAACAAAAACTGATTTGAAAATGTTTGTATGAACTCAGAAAATATCTCAAAGGATATTAAAAGGGAAATTACTTGTATTTCAGAGGCAAACCCTGTTAGAACAAGAAAATATATGTCAGAAATGGATTTGATAAATCACTGGGGCTTATCATATAAAAAAGAAAGAGAGTTGAGGGCAATAAGCTTCAAGTGGGAGAAACTTCCAAAGGATAAAATGTCTCTTAATACGGATGGTAGTTTTAATAGAAATATGGGGATAGCTGGGGGAAGAGGTGTTATAAGAGATTTGAAAGGAAAGGTTCTTAAAGCATTTACGATGAGTTTAAAAGGTTGCTCAGCACTATATTTAGAGATTCATGCTCTCCTTAAAGGTCTACAAATCTGCAGTGGGCTTAATATTAAAGAGATTCAGATTCAAGTGGATTCAAAGCTTCTAGTTGACCTAGCAAACAAAGAGTTAAATCTCTGGCAATATGAAGATTATATAGATTCTATAAGAAAATATATGGAAGAAGGGAATGAAACCATTAAGCATATATATATAGAGGTGAATGCCTTAGCATATATGTTCGCCAAGGAGGGAGAGTTTATAGGAGAACAGGTTTTTGGTAGAAGTGATTTTCCAGAAAAATTCAAAGGCCTGGCAAAGCTAGACGAACTGGGTTTTCCATACATCAGGATTTGCAAAGATTAGTCTTTTAATAGTGTTGCATAATTTTCTTTGCTTCATGGAATTTTTTTGTGGCTTTTTGCAGGGTGTTGGGCTGGCATAGGAGAAAAATGTTGTCAGTTGGCAGTTTTTTATTACTTCAGAAATAACTTAATGTTTTAATTCGGCTTGAATTTGTAATTCAAGTCTGCTGAAGAAAAAGGGAAGTCAGAAATAGATATTAGGAGCATGAATACAGTTTTTCGGTACCTTAGATCATTATATATATAAGTATTATGTGTTTGGGTTTGGCTTGTTTTTGGCAGGTTTTTCAGGCTCTTGGTTCTGGTAAGGTTTCTGTGAGTTTTCTAGGACTGGCATGTAATTGTTTTTTTGCTGTTGCAGAAAATAGTTAAGTGGAAATGTTTTTCTGTGCTTTGGACTGGTAAGGTTTCTATAAACTAAACAGGTAAGTTGATAGGAATAATGGTGTTAATAAACTCAAAGTTTTAGAGTATGTTTGTCTGTGAGTGTTGGTATGCGTGTATGGTGTTTTTTCTGTTTTTTCCTGCTTTTTTGGAATAAGACAGGATTTACTCGGTGGAAGGAGCATGGACAAAGGGGATAGAGGAAGTCTCTTAGGAAATTAAGAAAAGTAGATGATGGCGGAAGTAAAGCTTAAAAAAGAATTCAAGTTTCTAAAGTATGGCTCAAATCCATTGGTCCAGCATGAAAGCATTTTTTCAATATCCAGTTTTTTAGAAGGAAATTGAGAGAACACATTATTGCAACCTTAAGATAGCCAGTGCTCTTTTTTGTTTATTTTTACAAAGTGGGTGTAAAAGGGGAAAGGGTAGTATTAGCTTGTAAAAATGGTATTCCTCCGACAAAAGAGAGGGTTATAATAGTAAAAAACAACCTTAAAAAAAGAAGAATTAGAAGAATAAGAAGAATTAGAAGAATAAAAAGAATACGAAAAATAAGAAGAATAAGATTAATAAAAATAAGATAAATAAGAAGAATTAGAAGTGTAAGTAGAATAAGAAGAGTGAGAAGAATAAGAAGAATAAGGAGATTAAAAATAATAATAAGAATAAGAAACATAAATATAAGAAGAATAATAAAAATGAGAAGATTAAGAAGAATAAGAAAAATATAAACAAGAAGAAAAATACAAAGAATAAGAAGTATAAAAAGAATAAGAAGAATAAAAAAGAATAATAAGATAAAAAAGAATAATAAGATAAAGAAGAATAAGAAGAATATGAAGAATAAGAAAAATAAGAAGAAAAAAAAAAGAAAAAAAAAGAAAAATAAGAAGAATAAGAATAATAAGAAAATTAACAAGAATATGAAGAATAAAAATAATAAGAATAAGAAGAATTAGAAGAATAAAAAAAATAAGAAGAATAAAAATAATAAGAATAAGAAGAATTAGAAGAATAAAAAAAATAAGAAGAAGAAGAAGAAGAATTAGAATATGAAGAATTAGAAGAATAAAAAGAATTAGAAGAATAAGAAGAATAAGAAGAATATGAAGAATAAGAAGAATAAAAAGTATAAGAAGAATAAGAAGAATAAAAAGAATTAGAAGAAAAAGAATAATAAGAAGAATATGAAGAATAAGAAGAATATAAAGAATAAGAAGAATAAGTAAATAAGAAGAATGAAAAAAATAAGAAAAAAAAAAGAATAAAAAGAATAATAAGAATATGAAGAATAAAAATAATAAAAAGAATAAGAAGAAACAGAAAATTAGAAGGAGAATGATAAAAGAATAAAAAGAATATGAAGAATAAGAATAATAAGAAGAATATGAAGAATAAGAAGAATATAAAGAATAAGAAGAATAAGTAAATAAGAAGAATGAAAAAAATAAGAAAAAAAAAGAATAAAAAGAATAATAAGAATATGAAGAATAAAAATAATAAAAAGAATAAGAAGAAACAGAAAATTAGAAGGAGAATGATAAAAAGAATAAAAAGAATATGAAGAATAAGAATAATAAGAAGAAGAAGAAGAATAATAATAATAATAATATAATAAGACAAATAAGAAGAATAATAAGAATAAGGAGGATAAGAAAAATAAGAAAAATAAGAAGAATAAAAAGTATATGAATAAAAAAAAGAATAAAAAGAACATATAGAATAAGAAGAATAAAAAGAATAAAAAGAATTTAGAAAAATAAGAATAAGAATAATAAGAAGAATAAGTAAAATAAGAAAAATGAGAAAAATAAGAAAAATATCAAAAAAAAAGAAGAATACGAAGAAAATGAAGAATTAGAAGAATTTAAAAAAAAAGAAGAAGAAGAATATATAACAAGAAAAAGAAGAATATGAAAATCTGAAGAATAAGAAGAATAAAAATAAAAAGAAGTAGAATAAATATAATTAGAATAAGAAGAATAACAAGTATAAGAAGAATAAGAAGAAGAATAATAATAATAAATAAGAATAATAAAAGAATAATAAGAATAAGTAGAATAAGATGAATAAAAAGAATAAAAATAAGAAGAATAAGAATAATAAGAAAAAAATAAGAAGATAAGAAAAATAAGAAGAATAAGAAGAATAAGTAGAATAATACAAATAAAAAGAATAATATGAATAAAAAGAATAAGAAGAATAAGAAGAATAAGAAGAATAAAAATAATAATTAGAATAAGAAGAATAATAAGAATAACAAGAATAAGAGTATTTAGAAAAATAATATGAATACGAAAAATAAGAAGAATAAGAAGAATAAGAAGAATTGGAGAATAAAAAGAAAAAGAAGAATATAAAGAATAAGAAGAATTATAAGAATAAGAAGAATGAAAAATAAAAAGAAGAATAAGAATAAATAGAAGAATATGAATAAAATAAAAAATATATAGAATTAGAAGAATATAAAAATAAAAAGAATAATAAAATAAGAAAAAAAATAAAAAAAATAATAAGAATAAGAAGAATAAGAATAAGAAGAAAGAAAAAGAATAAGATGAATAAGAAGAATAAAAATAATACTAATAATAAGAATAATAAGAAGAAAAGAAAGATTAAGAAGATTAATACGAATAAGAAGAAAAATAAGCATAAAAAAGAATAAAAGAATAATACCAAAAAGAAGAATAAAAAGAATAAGAAGAATAAGAAGAATAAGAAGAATAAGAATAATAAAAATAATAAGAAGAATAAGATTAATAAGAAGAATAAGAATAATAAGACGAATAATTATAAGAAGAAAAAGTATAATAAAAAGAGTAAGAAGAATAAGAAGAATATGAAGAAGAAGAAGAAGAATAAGAAGTATAAGAAGAATTATAAGAAATAGAAGAATAAAAATAAAAAAAAGAATAAAAAGATTTAAAGAATGAGAAGAATAAGAAGGAGAATGATATGAAGAAAAAGAATAATAAGAATAATAAGAAGAATTAGAAGAATAAAAAGATTAAGAAGAATAAAAGATTACAAAGAATAAGAAGGATAAGAAGAATAAAAAAAATAAAAAGAATAATACTTTATAAAGAATAAGAAGAAGAAGAATAAAAATAATAATAATAAAACAGAAAAGAAGAATAAGAATAAATATAAAATATAAATAAAATGAACAATATGATGAATTAGAAGAATCTAAAGAAAAAAAAGAATAAGAAGAACAAGAAGAATAAAAAGAATATTAAAAATAATAAGAATAAGAAGAATAAGAAAGAAGTAAATAAAAATGAATAATAAGAATAATAAAAATACGAAGAATAGGAATAATAAGAAGAATAAGAAGATTAAGAAGAATAATAAGAATAAAAAGAATAAGAAGAATAAAACAATGAAACCAATAAGAAGAATAAAAAGAATAATAACAAATAAGATGAATAAGAAAAAAATGAAGAATAATAAAGATAAGAATAATAAGAAGAATTAGAAGAAAAAAAAATAAGAAGAATAAGAAGAATAAGAAGGATAATAAGAATAATTATAAGAAGAATAAATTGAATAAGAAGTGTAAGAAGAATAAGAAAAATAATAAGAATAAGATTAATAAGTTGAAGAATAAGAATAAGAAGAAGAATAATAAAAATAATAATATGAAGAATAAGAAGAATAAATAAAAGAAAAAGAATAAGAAAAAAATAGAAGAATTAGAAGGAGAAGGATAAAAAGAATAAAAAGAATAAGAAGAATATTTAAAATAAGAAGAATAATAAGAATAAGAATAAGAAGAAGAAGAATAATAATAATAATAATAATAATAAGGAGAATTAGAAAATTAAGAAAAATAAGAAGAAAAAAATGTATAAGATTAAAAAAATAAGAATAAGAAGAATAAAAAGAATAAGAAGAATAAGAAGAATAACTAGAATAACAAGAATAAGGAGAATAAAAATAAGAAGGATAAGAAGAATAAGAAGTTTAAAAAGAATAATAAGTCTAAGAAGAATAAGAAAAATAAGAAGAATAAGAAGAATAAGAAGAATAAAAAGAATAAAAAAATAAAAAGAATAAAAGAATAAAAGAATAAAAATAATAAGAAGAATAAAAGAATATGAATAAAAAATAAGAAAAATATGAAGAATAATACTGAATAATAAGAATAAGATGAATAAGAAAAATATGAAGTATAAGAAGAATTAGAAAATATGAATAAAAAGAAGAATAAGATTAATAAAAAAAGTAGGATAAGAAGAATTTTAAGTATAAGTAGAATAAGAATAGTAAGAAGAATAAGAAAAATAAAAAGATTAAAAATAATAATAAGAATAAGAAGCATAAATATAAGAAGAATAAGAAGAATTAGAAAAATAAGAAGAATAAGATGAATATGAAGAATAATAAAAAAAAAGAATAAGAAGTATAAGAAGAAAAAATATAATAAGAAGAATAAGAATAATAAAAAGATTAAGAAAAAAAAAGAAGAATAAGAAGAATAATTAAGAATAATAAATATAATAAAAATAATAAGAATAAGAAGAATAAGAAGAAAAAAAAGAAAAAAAAAGACAAGTCAGAAGAATAAGAACAATAAGAAAAATAACTGGAATAAAAATAATAAGAATAAAAAGAATTCAATGAATAAGAAGAAGAATTATAAGAATAAATAAAATAAGAAGAAGAAAAAAAAGAAAAGAATTAGAATAAGAAGAATAAGAAGAATAATATGATTAAAAAGAATTAGAAAAATAAGAATAATAATAATATGATTAATAAGAAGAATATGAAGAATAAGAAGAAAAAGTAGAATAAGAAGAATGATAAAAATAAGAAAAATAAAAAAAAAAGAATTAGAAGAATACGAAGAATATGAGGATTTAGAAGAATTTAAATAATAAGAATAATAAGAAGAATATATAGCAAGAAAAAGAAGAATATGAAGAATAAGAAGAAACAAAATAAAAAGAAGAAATATAAATAGAAAAAGAAGAATAAGAAGTATAAAAAGTATAAGAAGAATAAGAAGAATAATAATAATAATAAAATAAGAAGAATAAGAAGAATAATAAAAGAACTCGGGAAGAAGAAGAGCTCTCAACTTCTAGAGAGAGAAAATCCCTTTTCCTAGAGAGAGAAAATCTCCATTCTTGCCCGAAACAAGATCTTATCAAGCTAAGAATGGATAAAAAGGATTTATCATTATATAATAAATCCTTTGCATCGATAACAAGAGGGACAGCGCCTCTTTCACGAAGCATCGAGAGCAAAAACGGGAGTCCCGTAATATTTTTCTCCATGGAGCAGATGCATGGGTTCCTGGAACCGTTCGAGTATACACTTGTAGGGAAACTTTCCCATGGCAGACCTCGCGTAAACGAGCTTCAGAACTTCATCTCTACATTGAAGCTTAAAGGAGATGTGAAGTTCGCGGATTATGATGCGAGACATATATTTTTACACTGTTGCTTGGTAGAAGACTACTACCGACTGTGGCAGAGGGGTCTTTGGCATGTCGAAGGCTTCCCCATGAGAATACTAAAGTGGACGAAAAGCTTTAGCCCTCTCGAGGAAGCCCCCATTGCTCCGGTTTGGTTTTCTCTGCCCAATTTACCATTATTTCTATATAATGTACAAGCCCTTCATGCTATCTCGAGTTGCTTGGGTAAACCCATGCTTCGGGATGAAGCTACCACCTCAATGACAAGAATAGGTGCTGCCCGAGTATGTGTAGAGTATAATCTCCTCAAGCAGCCGCCTAACAGAATATGGATAGGCAGTGAAGAGGAAGAAGAAGGATTTTGGCAAACAGCCATTCCAGAAAATTTACCTTCATACTGCCTTGGCTGTAGAAGGCTAGGACACAACTTAGATGTATGTAGAGTGGGAAAACATGGAGAAAGAAATAGGGAGGAGGCAGGAGGTTAGAGGTAGGTGGGCAGAAAAGTGGGTTAGGAGGGAGGAGAGTATACCGAAAGAGCAAATGGAAAAGCTAGTTGGGGAGGGTTCAATGGTTGTTTTTTCAAGTGAAAGGGAAGGAGAGGGGGTAAGAGTGGAAAAGAGAAATAGGATTGAAAAAGAGGGTAGCATAGAAATAAGCCAAATAGAGGAAACTAATGTAGGAGATGAGGGGAAAGATATGGAAGAAGGGTGGGAGAGGGTGAAAACTAGAAGAAAAAGAGGGAAGAAACTTAAAGCTCGGCGAGTATTAAAGGAAACGCTGGAGGACTACAGCTGGATGGATGAAGACCTTCTAGATTTTCCAGATGAGGATGCGGAGGTCTTCAGTTGCCCTTCATTAAGTGAAGAAGAAGTTAATGGTGAAAGCTCCCTGGAAAAGGTAAAGGATGATTTGGATATTTTTGAGGAGGATTGGGATAACCTCTCCAGAGAACAAGCAATGGAAACCATAAAGAGAATGGCTATGCATCTTGGGCAGCAGGTAAAATATAACGAAATAATGAATATTTTTTCTAGCTCAACTAAAACACCAAGAAATAGGAAGAAATATTTGAACAAGACATACGAGACTAAATGCACTACGAGATTACAAGCAAAATCAATAATTAATGGATAGGTGTCTTTACTGGAACATTAGAGGGGTAGCAAATACCCCTTCAATTAATAGATTGAAACAATTAATAAAAATACATAAAATTTCTTTAATAATTATAGCAGAACCTATGGTCGAGAAAGATCAAATAATAAAATATAGTGAAAAATTAGGATTTAAAAATGCATATGCAAACTTGAATAGTAAACTCTGGATTATGTGGCATAACTATATGGACATTATTATCTTAAAAGACACAGACCAAATAGTTAATTTTAAAACTAACTCGAATACAGAAGAAATAATATCAGTGGTCTATGCAAAAAATGATAAAAAAGATAGAATATATCTATGGAAAGAAATACAGAACATCGCTATAAAAAATATTCCATGGATTATAGGAGGAGATTTTAATGTTATAAGAAATGCACAAGAAAAGAAAGGTGGAAAACCCCCAAATGCACTGGCAATGTTACAATTCAACGATTGTATCGCCAGTGCCAACTTAATGGAGGTGGAGTATATTGGCTCAAATTACACCTGGTGTAATAACTGGCGTAAAAGATTAGCAATTTGGGCAAGACTGGACAGGGTCATGTTTAATGCTAAATGGGCAGCGACTCATGGAGTTACGGGCCTAAGACATTTAAGCAGGACATGTTCGGATCATAGCCCATTGCTCATAAAAATTCATAAAAGTCAACCAATAAAAGGCGATTTTAAATTTCAAAATATGTGGGTTAAACACACGGATTTCGATAGAATGGTTCGAGAATCTTGGGAAGAGCCAGCACCGAGAAAGCCCATGCAGGCTTTTTCAGCTAAATTATTCAGGTTAAAAAAATGTATTAAAACATGGAATAGAGAAGTTTTTGGAAATATAAACCTACAAATAAAACAAGCGGAGGAAGAAGTGGCAAAGTTAGAAATAATATATGACACTACGAACAAAGAAGAAGATAGAAGTGAACTTAGTAAGGCAAAAGGTAAATTGAGGCTTAAGCTATACATGGAAGAAATATACTGGAAACAGCGAGCAAAAGTTAAATGGCTGAAAGAAGGAGATAGGAATACTAAATTTTTCCATAATATGAGTAAGATAAAAATAAACAAGAACAAAATAAAAGGTATAAAAAATGATGAAGGAAAATGGGTGGAAGAAGATAATAAAATAAGAGCACTATTTGAAAATTTTTTTAAAAAACATCTATGCGGGCAGCTCATACATGAAGGGGATAAACTAATAAATGAAGTTAAATTAAATATCTTTAATGAGCAAAATCAAATGATGGAAAAAATCCCGGATAGGAATGAGATTAAAAATGTAGTATTCAGCCTGGACAAAGATAGTGCAGCAGGACCAGATGGATGGAATAGTAATTTCTTCCAGGTATGCTGGGAAATTATTGAAAAAGATCTTGTACTTGCTATTGCTAGTTTTTTTGCATGGGCGGATATTCCTAAAACATGGGCGAATTCTCTCATTGTCTTGATATCAAAAAACAAATCCCCTCAAAAATGTGAGGACTTCAGACCTATAAGTTTATGTAATGCGATATATAAGATTTTAGCAAAAATTTTATGAAATAGATTAAGTGATATTATGCCATATATCATATCACAGGAGCAAACGGGCTTCGTTAAAAATAGGTTAATGTCGGAAAACATAAGATTAGCATCTGAAATGATGAAAGACATAGCGGTTAAAACAAGAGGGGAGAATTTATTAGTAAAGTTAGACTTATCGAAAGCATTCGATAGGGTAGAATGGGACATACTTTGCTATACTATGAGAAAATTTGGCTTCTCAGAGTTATGCATTGATATGATATATAGATGTGTGTCAAGTGTATGGGTTAAAGTCATTGTAAATGGGACGAAAGGAGAAGAATTTAAGCCTAAAAGATGCTTACGGCAAGGAGACCCGTTATCTCCTTTATTATTTGATATATATTTAGAACTGTTGATTTTAAATTTAAAGAAAAGAAGGTCTGAAGGAAAGATCATTCCATTCAGACAACCAAAAAACACTCCAAGAATAGGCTGTCTTGCATATGCCGATGATCTTATAATTTTTACAAATGCGAGTAAAAGATCTTTGATATACCTTATGGATCTTTTGCATACATTTGAAACTGAGACATGGCAGGCGATAAATATAAAAAAGTGTCAGTTTATGCTGGCAAAGAAAGTAACAGAAAAGGTGAGTAATAAAGTAAAGAACATCACAGGATTTACCCAGAATAAAGGAGCGCTAATGTATCTAGGATGTCCTATATATGAAGGTAGACTGAAAGAAGAATATTTAATATCACTACAGGATAAAATAAATACTAAAATAGCAGGTTGGAAAGAAGAGCTATTGGGCTTTGGGGGTAGGATCACATTAGTCACTCACGTCCTTCAAAGCACATTAGTGCATATTCTATCAATTATTCACCCTCCAAAAAAATTTACAAATAAATTAGAATCAACAATGGCTAACTTTTTATGGCGGAAAAAAGACAGAAAGAATAAAATTCACTGGAAAAGATGGGAGGATATTTGCTTCCCAAAAGAGGAAGCCGGATTAGGATTAATATCTTTGCAGGACATGGCAGACGCTTGGGACTGTAAAGGTTGGTGGAGGCTAAAAAATGATAGCTTCTGGGCGAGCTTTATGAGAGCGAAATATGTAGCACATGAAAAAGTGAATAGGAAAAATGCTTTGAATTCCTGGAAAGCTCTAGAAAAATAGAAAGAAATAGTAGAATCTTATTCTAAAGAGGAGAAGAGCATATGTAAATGGACCCTTACTCCGCAAGGCAACTTTACGCTCAAAACGGTCAAAAATTTGATTTGAAAGAAAAATACGATAAACCCAATCTTTAAATGGGTATGGGAAGTAGGCAGCCCACAAAAAATGTGCTCTCTTGTATGGAAAGCTCTTGTGAATGCATTACCGGTAGATACAAATATTCAAAAGAAAGGTATAAAGATAGCTTCCAGATGTGATTGCTGTCATCAAACAATAGAATCTATAGATCATCTATTTTTAGAAGGTAAAATTGCATTTGAAATATGGAAAAAGTTAGAAATATTTAGTAATATAAATATTAATGAGGAAACTTTAATAGATAGGATTAAAAGGTGGAGGAGGCACCCCCCTAATACACCGACCAAAAAATGGCTAAACCAAAATTTACCACCCCCAGTAATTTGGTGTATATGGAAAGTAAGAAATAAAAGTAGATTCGAGGGCATAAAAATGAATATAGATAATATCCTTAAAGACATTAAGTTGGAAATTAGTAATATATCTTGTACAAAACCTATCATATTAGATAATTCTGAAATGTATAAAGAAGCCAGGAAAACTTGGAATCTCTCCACTAAGATTAAAAGGATTCATTGGGTTAAAAGTATAAGCTGGATAGGCCCCCAGAAGGGAAACTATCAGTTGAATACTGATGGTAGCTTCAATAGAGATTTAGGAATTGCAGGAGGTGGAGGAGTAATAAGAGACTCTGAAGGTAGAATTAGGAAAGCTTTCACACTAGTAGGAAAATCCTACTCTGCACTGCATTCAGAAATTAGGGCACTAAAGGAAGGATTATATGTCTGTAATAAGCTAGGATATAGAAATTTGCAAATACAGGTAGATTCAACATTATTGGTTGAGTTATTTAATAAAAAACTAGTACTGTGGCGGCATGAGGAGGAGATAGAAATAATAGTGAGTCTTGCTAAAGAATTAAATGCATCAATATCACATGTATACAGGAAGCAAATGCATTGGCAGACAAGCTTGCTAAAATAGGATTGTTAGAAGGGCTGCGGAGTATGATGAGGAATCTTTGCCAATAAAATTGAAAGGATTAGCACGATTAGATAAAATTACATTCCCTTACTAAGAATAAGTAAAAATAATAGGAATATTGCTTAAAAAAGTAGCGCGGTGTGCAGTTTTATTTGCAGGATATGGCTAAGAGGGAAGAAGCCAAACACACATAATCAGGTGATTCAGCAAGAGGTAGAAGGGATGGTAAAATGAATTGAAATTGTAGTATTTGTTGCATTTTTTTTTTGTTTTCTTAGCAGCTTAATAGGCTTCAAGCTAAGGAAGGACAGCAAAGGAGGATGTGTTTGGAGGAAGAATTTCGCGTAACTTCCTTTTCAAGTTCAAATGAACTAAATGCATCAATACTGCATATATATTAAGAAGCTAACACTCCAGCAGAATGACCTTTATGTAAGAGTTAGGAAGGGTGGAGACTGAGTTAAATTTAAAATAAAACTTAGATTATAATTTAGTTTAAATAATCTAAAAAAGAAGCAAGTAGGCGATTTTTAAAGCATGAGATTCTTGGATATGCATTGGTGTTTAATTTTCAGCAGTGCGGCTCCATATGAAGTGGTAGATTCAGCATGGGGTCTTGGTTGGTAGGTTGTGCACATGTTTTGCAGGATGAAGATGTTAAAATACTAATCTACCAATGGTATTTATTGTTTTTCTAAAGTGTTAACTTTGCGGATGTTCTATAGGTTAATAATGCAGTTTATATATATATTGCTTTTGATTAAATAATCAAAAAGAAGTAAGTAAGTGAGTCCTAAAGCATGGGCGCAACTCCATACTTGGTTGGTAGGCTGTGCAAACGCATAGATATGTATTTGTTCAGTTGCGGTGTTAAGCTATGCGGTTGTTATTTTATACTGTTGATGGACCCTCGAATTTATTTATTTGCAGGATTAAGATGTTAACTTTGTGGATTAAATAATGCAGTTTATATATATATTGCTCTTGATAAGATCATACAATTCATAAGTTGTTTATCACTGGCTTACTAGACTGCTGTTGATTTTCGACTGATCACCTGGCCTGTGGGTGATCAACATTCATGCAGTTTATACGAGCTTGGAGGTGATTTATTTATATGTTATAATCTGGTTTAAAAGGTGATATAGACAGAGCTATGCAATAATCTGGTTTATTGGCTGAGTTATCTGTTATACAACTGTTATTAGTTGAGCTATGCAGAAAGTCCTAGGTCTTGTAGCAGCTCGTGAAAAGTGTAGAAATGAAGAAGGATGCCGGCCGAACAACAGACACGGTGAAGAAAGATGACTACTATGCTTATTTTATAATTTGAAGCGAATAAAGCGTATAAACAGAAGGATGACGGTGATCAACAGACACGGCCGAAGAACAGACGGCTGAACAACAAATGAAGCGTATAAAGCGTATAAATGCACCGGAGCATATAAATGAAGAAGGATGATGGTTGATAAATATTCGGGAATGACGTGAATAACAACAGACACGGTGAAGATACGAGGACAGATGCGGAGCATAGGAAACTGGCCGAACAACACATGAAAGCAAATGAAAGATGGGCCGAAAGAAGGGCCGAAAATAGAGGCTTCTTAAGAGGCTTGATAAACTAGAGCAAAACCTTCAGCCTATTCTAGTTTAATTTATAAAATGAAAATGCTTATTGAGAAAGTTCTTAAAATCCAATATATTAGCTACTATGTTTAAGGTTAAGATGGGTGTAAGAGGGCTTACGGGTAAGAGGTAGGATAGTAAAAATGGTATATCAACCGCCCAAAAGAGAGGGTTAGTAATAATAAAACAAACAGTTATCAAAAAAAAGAAGAATAATAAAATAAAAATAAGAAGAATAAGAAATATAAGAATAAATAAGAATAAAGAATAATAATAGAATAAGAAGAATAATATTAATAAAAAAAATAATAAGACAGAATAAGAAAAAATTAGAAGAATTAGAAAGAAATCGAAGAAATATAGAATAATAAGAATAAGAAACAATAGAAGAATACAGTAAATAAGAAAGATAAAAAAGAATAAAGAAGAATATGAGAATAAGAATAACTTAAGAAGAATAGAAAAATAACAAGATAAGAGAATACTTAGAATAAGAAAATAAGAGGAATAAGAAAATAATAAGAATAAGAATAATAGAAAAAATAAGAAGAATTGGAGAATAAAAAGAATAAGAAGAATATAATAAATAAGAAGAATAATAAGAATAATAAGAATATAAATATGAAAATAAAAAGAAGAATAAGATAAATAGAAGAATATGAATAAAATTAAAAATAGGAAGAATAGAAGAATATGAAGAATAAAAAGAATAAAAAAATATGAAGAAAAAGAAGAAAAAAATAATAAGAATAAAAAAAATAAGAATAAGAAAAATAAGAATAATAAGAAAGAAGAAGAATAAGATGAATAAGAAGAATTAAAAGAATACTAAGAATAAGAATAATAAAAGATTAAGAAGAATAAGATTAATAGAAGAATAAGATGCATAATAAGAATAAAAAAATAATAACAAAAAAGAATAAAAAGAATAAAAATGAATAAGAAGAATAAAAAGAATAAGAAGAATAAGAAGAATAAGAAGAATAAGAAGAATAAGAAAAATAATTAGAATAAAATGAATAAGAAAAATAAGAAGAATACGAATAATAATAAGAATGAGAAGAATAAGAAGAATAAGAAGAATAAGAAAAATAAGAATAATAAGAAGAATTAGATTAATAACAAGAATAAGAATAATAAGATGAATAATTATAAGAAGAAAAAGTAGAATAATAAGATTAAAAAGAATAAGAAGAATAAGATGAAGAAGAAGAATAAGAAGTATAAGAAGAATAAAAAAAGTAGAATAAAAAGAATAAAAAAAAATAAAAAAATAAGAAAAATGAGAAGAATGAGAAGAATAAGAAGGAGGAGGATAATAAGAATACGAAGAATAAGAAGAATAACAAGAATAAGAATAATAACAAGAATAAAAATAATAATAAGAATAATAATAATAATAATAAGAAGAATAAAAATAATAAAAAGTATATTAATAAAAAAAATAAGAAGAATAAGAAGAATAAGAAGAATAAGAAAAAAAATAAAAGAATAAGAAAATAAAAAATATGAACAATAAGAAGAATAAGAAAAATAACAATAATAATAATAATTAAAATAATAAAAATAAGAAGAATAAGAAGAATTAGGAGAATTAGAAGAAGAATTAGAAGAATAAGAAGAATAAGAAGAATAAGAAGAAGAAGAATTAGAATAAGAACAATAAGAATAATAAAAAGAATAAGAAAAATAAAATAAGAAGAATAACAAGAATATGAAGAATAAGAAGAATATAAAGAATAAGAAGACTAAGAACAATAATTAGAATAAGAAGAATGAGAAAAATAGCAAAAATAATTAAAAAAAAGAAGAATAAGAAGAATACAAAGAATAGGAACAATTAGAAGAATTTAAATCAAAAGAAGAATAATAAGAATATATAACAAGAAAAAAAAGAATATGAAGAATAAGAATAATAAGAATAAGAAATATAAATAGAATAAGAAGAATAAAAAGTATAAGAGAATAAGGAGAATAATATAAAATAAATAAGAACAACAGAAGAATAATAAGAATATAATAAGAATAAGAATAATAAGAAAATTAGATAATTAATAAAAATAAGAAGAATAATAAGAAACAGAAGTATAGCAGTTTGGTGCTTATATAGCAGTTGGTGCTTATAATAACAAAGAATAAGATATTAAAAGGTTTAGAACTATACTCCTCAAATAGTGGTTTGGTGCTTATGGAAAGCTAGAAACAGAAGTAGGTTTGAAAACGTGGAAATGAAAGTTAAAGATATATTGGAAGAAATCAAAAAAGAAATTGCTTTTATTATTGCTTGTAATCCAATAAAAGTGAGAAGAATGAGTATGGATGAAGATAGAAGAAGAGCATGGAATTTAACAACATTAGCAAGAAAAATGCCAGTCATCAAAAAAGTTAGCTGGAACAAACCCTCGCCAGGAAGCCTAATGCTTAATACATATGGAAGCTTTAAAAGAGAAATGGGGAGGCAGGTAGATGAGGAGTTATAAGAAATGAGGAGGGCAAAGTATTAAAAGCTTTTACACTATCGAGTACTGCTCATCTACGTTACATGCAGAGATAATCGCCCTGCATAATGGCTTAAGAATCTACAAAAAAATAATTACTCAAATATTCAAGTACAAGTTGAATCGAAAATACTGGTTCAGCTTGTGCAAAACAAGTTACAATTATGGCTATTTGAAAAAGAAATTGAAGATATTAAAAATATTTTAAGTGAATTAAAAGGAGAGGTTAATCATATATATATATAGAGGCTAATGTGGTGGCAGATAAATTAGCTGAGGAAGGAATGAAAAAAAAGAATGCAAGAATTTGAAGGGGATGAGATCCCTGAAAAAGTAAAAGGTTTAATAGAACTAGATAAAGCTGAATTCTCGTATATTAGGATTCAAAAATCCTAGTTTAAAGGTCGAAACTTAAGAAGAATATTAGAGGTGTGTTTTTTTTAAAATGCTGTTTGTAGCTTTGATTTGACTTGCATTTCAGGTGGAAGTTAGCAAATGTATAAACAATTATAACAAAGTAAGCAATCCATGTTATTAATTTAAACTAATCATTGACAGAGAAGGAAATTATCCTCGGGTATGTGGGGAATCCAAAAGGTAATAAGGTATATGGTTTATGGTTTATATATGCTGGATTTTAACTTCTCTGTGCAGTTATGTATTGCTGAAATAAGAGCTCGAGCTGATGGTGGAGTGAATCACTAAATATTTCTGTTATGGTTTATCTATGTTGTATTTTAGTTTGTCTATGCAGTTGTTTGTTAAGGGTATAACTCTAAGTGAAAAGAAGAAGAGAAGCAAATGGATAATGTCTCCTATTTGTGTATGCTAGCGTTTATGGAGTCTAGTTTTGTGGGAGTGGGTAAGGATTCTGTATGGTAATAAGTGTCTCGCCTGTAATGAGTAGCCTATGGTAATGGTTCGTGTCTATACGGTAAGGAGTCTAGTTTTACGGGAGTCTGTAATAAATTTAATTTTGCAGGAGTCTGTATTGTAATGCATCTATAAGCACGGTCTGTATACTCGTCTGTCTAAGCTCGGAAAGAAAGGGGAAAGAGAACAGGAGCAAGCCGAAACTCGTACATGGCAAGGATTATCGCATAAGTAAAGCGAGCAATGATTTTGAATGGGCAGACGCACGACCAAAGCGATTGAAGAGTATGGAATAAGGCTGGATTTTAAGAAGCCCACGGAAGAGAATCTAAAATTAGGGTAAAGCCCAAACAAAAGTCCAAAGCTCCAAGGCAGAATCTTTAGTAGAAATTAGGGCCTATGTTCAATATATAATCAAGCCTAGTTTTAATTTGAATTATCCTATCATATGGCTTAAGGTGTTAGATGGGTGTAAAAGGTTTAAGGGTAGAAGTAGTTTGTAAAAATGATATTCCTCCGCCAAAAGAGAGGGTGATAAAATAATAAAAACAACCTTAAAAAAAGAAGAATAATAAGAAAAAATAGAATAAAAATAAGAAGAAAAGAATAATAAGAAAAATAAAAAGAATAATAAGAATAAGAAGATTAAGAAGAATAAGAAGATAAGCAGAATAAGAAGAATAAGAAGAATAAGCAGAATAAGAAGAATAAGAAGAATAAAATGAATAAGAAGAATAATAAGAATAAGAAGAATAAGAGTAATAAGAAGAATAAAAAGAATAAAAGATTACTAAAAATAAGAAGAATAAGAAAAATAAGAAGAATAAAAAAATAAAAAGAATAATAAGATTATAAAAAATAAGAAGAATAATAAGAATAATTAGATTTAATAGAAAAAGAAGAATAAGAATAAATAGAATAATATATATAAAATGAAACATAGGATGAATTTGAAGAATATAAAGAATATAAAGAATAAAAAGAATAAGAAGAATAAGAAGAATATTAAAAATAATAAGAATAAGAAGAATAAGAAAGAAGTAAAAAAAAGATGAATAAGAAAAAGAAGAAGAATAATAATAATAAGATTAAGAAGAATAATAAGAATGAGAAGAATGAGAAGAATAAAAGAATGAGAACAATAAGAAGAATAAAAAGAATAATAAAGAATAAGATGAATAAGATGAATAAGAAAAATATGAAAAATAAGAAAAATAAGAATAATAAAAAGAATTAGAAAAAAAATGAATAAAAAGAATAAGAAGAATAAGAAGGATAAGAAGAATAAGAAGGATAAGAAGAATAAGTTGAATAAGAAGAGTAAGAAGAATAAGAATAATTAGAAGAATAAGAATAATTAGAAGAATAAGATGAATAAGATGAAGAATAAGAATAAGAACAAGAAGGATAAAAAGAATATAAAGAATAAGAACAATAAAAAGAATAAAAAGAATACGAAGAAACAGAAGAATAAGAAGGAAAAGGATAAGAAGAATACAAAGAATAAGAATAATAAGAAGGATAAGAAGAATATGAATAATAAGAAGAATAATAAGATTAATAAGAATAAGAAGAATAAGAAGAATATTAAAAATAAAAAAAATAAGAAGAATAAAAAGAACAAAATGTTTAAGAATAAAAAAATAAGAAGAATAAGAACAAAAAAAAGTATAAGAAGGATAAGTAGAATAAAAAGAATGACTAGAATAACAAGAATAAAAAGAAAAAAAATAAGAAGGATAAGAATAATAAGAAGTGTAAAAAGAATAATAAGAGTAAGAAGAATAAGAAGTATAAGAGGAATAATAAAGATAAGAAGAATTAGAAGAATAAAAAGAATATAAAGAATAAGAAGAATAAGAAGAATAAGAAAATCAGAAGAATAAAAATATAAAAATAAGCAGAATAAAAAGAATGAAAATAATAAGATGAATAAAAAGAATAATAAGAATAAGAAAAATAAGAAGAATAAGAAGAATAAGAAGAATAAGAAGAATAAGAAGAATAAGAAGTATAAGTTAAAAAAATAAGAAAAATAAGAAGAATAAGAATAATAAGAAGAATAAGAAGAATAAGAAAAATAAGAAGAATTAGAAGAATAAAAATAATTAAAAGAAAAAGAAGAAGAAGAAGAAGAAGAAGAAGAAGAATTATAAAAACATTAAGAAAAATAAAAATAAGAAGAATAAAAACAATAAGAAGATTATAAAGAATAAAAAGAATAAGTAGAATAAGAAGAATTTAAATTATAAGATAATAAAAAAAGAATAATAATAAGAATATGAAGAATAATAAGAATTAGAAAAATTTACAGAATAAGAAGAATACGAAGAATATATAACAATAAAATGTAGAATAAGAAGAATAAGAATGAGAAGAAGAATAATAATAATAAAAATAAGAAGAATGAGAAGAATAAAAAAATAAGAAGAATAAAAAGAATAAAGATAATAAGAAATAGAAGAATAAGTAGAATAAGAAGAATAAATTATAATAAGAATAAGAAGAAAAGAAGAATTATAAGAATAAGAAGAATAAAAATAATAAGAATAATTATAATAATAAGTAGAATAACAAAAATAAGAAGAAAAAAAAGAAAAAAAAAAATAAGAAGAATATAAAGAATATGAAGTATATGAAGAATAATAAGAATAAGAAGTATATAAATTATTAGAAGAATAAGAAGAAAAATATATAAGAAGAATAAGAACAATTGGAAGAATAAGTGGAATAATAAGAATACAAATAAGAAGACTAAGAAGAATAAGATGAAAATGGATGAAATTGATTCTCTCTATTTCAAAAATCATTTTCTATAATTGC
>JAREIK010002586.1:60195-106421 GCA_029783825.1 Sapria himalayana | reverse complement strand
GAATAAGTAATAAGAAAAATAAGACGGATAATAAGGATAAGAAGAATAAGAAGAATAAGAACAATAAGGAGAATAAGAAGAATAAGTATAATAATAAAAATAAGAAGTATAAGAAGAATAAGAAAAATAAGAAGAATAAGAAAAATAAGAAGAATAAAAAGCATAAGAATAAAAAAATAAGAATAATAATAATATTAATAATAATAAGAATAATAAAAAAGAAGAATAAGAAGAATAAGATTAATAAAAATAAGAAGGATAGAAGAAATAAAAATGTAAGTAGAATAAGAAGAGTAAGAAGAATAAGAAGAATAAGAAAAATAAGAAGAATAAGAAAATTAAAAACAATAAAAAGAATAAGAAACATAAATATAAGAAGAATAAGATGAATGAGAAGAATAAAAAATAAGAATAATAAGAAGAATAAGAAGAATAAGAAGAATAAGAAAATAAAAAGAATAAAAAGTATTAGAAGTAATAATAATAATAATAATAATAATAATAAGAAGTGTATAAAGAATAAAAAGAATAAGAAGAATAAGAAGAATAAGAAGAATAAGAAGAATAAGAAGAATAAGAAGAATAAAAAGAATATGAAAAAAACAGAAGTATAAGAAGAATAAAAAAATAAGAAAAAAAAAATAATAAAATTTAGAAAAATAAGAAGTTTAAGAAAAATCAAAAAAAAAAAAAAGAATCAAAGAATAAGAAGAAGAAGAATAATAATAATAATAATAAGAATTTGAAGAATAAAAAAAAGAATAAGAATAATAAGAAGTATAAGAAAAATATGAAAAATTAGAAGAATAAGTAGGAAAAAAATAGAATAAGAAGAATAAGAAGAATTAGAAGAATAAGTTAAATTATAAAAAATGTAGAATAAGAAAATACGAAGAAAAGTAAGATTTAAAAGAATTTAAAGAATAAGAAGAATATGACGAATAAGAAAAATATGAAGAATAATAAAAATAAGAAAAAAAAAGAATAATAAGAATAAGAAGAATAAGAAGAGAAAGAATAAGAAGAAGAATAAGAAGAGAAAGAATAAGAAGAAGAATAAGAATAAGAATAAGATGAAGAATTAAAAGAAGAATACGAAGAAGAATAAGAAGAATAGAAAGAATAAGAATAATAAAAAGAATAAGAATATTAAGAAGAATAATAAGAATAAAAAAAATAAGAAGAATAATAAGAATTAGAAGAATAACATGAATAAGAATAATAAGCAGAATAAGAAGAATAAGAATAAAAGCTTGCTTCAAGCTCAAGATGGGGTAGAATGACTTCTTGTCAAAAAAGAAGTCATTTGTAACAATTCTTAAGGAGTCCGCACCTAATCCCCCTTGTTCGGAAATAAAAATAAACTTTCGATAGTTTTTTCACCACGGCTGAACTAGAGACAAAGGAAGTGCCATTCAAGTTCACTATTGTGGGCAAGTTCTCTCATGGAAGGTCACGCATCGATGAAATTATAGGGTTTTATCTCTCTGAAACTTAATGTGAATGTCAAGATAGGTGATCATGACTCTAAGCATGTCTTCCTCCAATTCATGGTGGAATAAGACTACCATAGGACGTGGCCGTGTCGTCAATGGTTCATTTCTGGATACCCTATGCGCCTTCTTAAATGGACGTAATAGTTCAATCCTATGGAGGAACTGCCGATAGCCTCGGTATGGTTTTTCTTTCCTAACCTCCCACTACCTTTTTTTCAATAAATTATCTCTATATTCCATTGCTACGTGTTTCAGAAAACCTAAGTTCATGGATGAGGCAACTACCTCGATGACACGCCCGTATGAAGCAAGGATTAGTATAAAGACAAATCTTGAAGCTTCACCCCATAAAAGGTCTGGATTGGTAGTGGTGGAGGGGGAGGGTTTTTGGCAGAATGTGGTCTCTGAGCAAGCTCCAAGCTACTGCAAAAAAAGCAGGAGGCTCAGGCATGATGTAGAGCACTATAGGGTGGGCAGAGAAGTGCCGAGGGAAGAGAAAGAAAAGGGTGGAGAAAGGGTGTTGGAATGGGTAAATAAAAATAGACACATGGAGAACCATAGGAGTTCTTCCCGGGATATAATGGGGAGAAATATGCCTCCTATCACAAGGAGGATTCTATGAATGATGGCTTTCAAATAATGGTGGAGGAGGGTTTTCAAAAAGAGCAGGAGATGAATAAGATAGAAATGGGTAATGGAGAGGAAGAGAGACTAGAGGTTGAAGGAGGAGTTGAGGGGAAAAATGGTGCCAAAATGGGGAAGATGGCAATGTCTAGAGTGGTGGTTTGGAGAGAGGAAGGAAAAGGCAGGAAAAAAAAGGATGCCACATAGGAGAGTAGCCTCAAACAACAAAATAAGAAGGAATGGAGCAAAGAAAAGCATGCCAAGCATTCAAATAACGGACAGGGAAGAAGTTTGCAGCTGGATGGATGAGGATTTATTAGATATTTTAGAAATAGAACAAGATGACTACTGGAGTTGTACTCATTTTTATCAATGTGAAAAGAGAAATAGTATGGGTATGAGCATGCTAAATGAGGAGGTAAAAAGGCTATAAAGAAATGGGATTCATACACAAGGGAGGAAGCAATGGAGGAAGTAAAGCTTATGGTGCTTCAATTGGGCATAAGCTTCTAAGAGGCTAATAGGGCTCAGAAAAGTGGGGCTGACTCCACAAAACCGTCAAGAAATAGGAAAAAATATTTAAACATGAAATACGACTCTAAATGCACAACTAGAGCACAAACGAGATCAAATATTAATGGATAGTTGTATGTATTGGAACATGCAAGGAGTGGCAAATAAGCCATCTTTAAATAGAATCAAGAAATTAATTAAAATTCATAAAGTTAAAATAATCATTATAGCGGAGCCTATGGTAGATAATAGTAAGTTAGAAAAATATAAAAAATTATTAGGTTTTGAGAATGTTATGGATATTTTGAATGGGAAATTTTGGGTTATGTGGGATGAGAGATTAGACATTGTTGCATCAAAAACTACAGAACAACTTTTACACTTTAAAGTAAGGAGCACTGAGTCCTTCTTTACTGTTGTATATGCTAAGAATACAAAAAAGGTAGGAAATCATTATGGCAAAAGATGGCGGAGATAGCCTTGACAGATTCTCCATGGATAACTGGGGGTGATTTTAATGTCGTTAGGTATCCGAGTGAGAAGCTAGGAGGAAGACAGCCAGACAAAGTGGCAATGACACAGTTCAATGAGGCTATTGCTAACACAAATCTTATGGAACCCGACTTCCTTGGTTCAAGATTTACTTGGTGTAATAATTGGAAGAAGCGGGGAGTAATTTGGTCTAGACTAGATAGAGTATTATACAATGAAAAATGGTTGGAGGTACATGGAGCTATGATATTGTGGAATCTAAATAGAACTTGTTCTGACCACAACCCGATGCTATTATCCTTTCCAAAAAACCAAAGGATAAAGCAAGGTTTTAATTTTTAGAACATGTGGAGCTTGCACTCTGACTTTGAGAAGATAGTAGAGGCAGCATGGGTAGAACTTGTAACAGGGAACCCCTTGTAGATTTTAGCATTGAAATTATGGAGGTTGAAACTTAGCTTGGGCCAATGGAACAAGGAGACTTTTGGAAATATAAATAAAAATATCATTCAGGCAGAGGAGTTGGTAGAAAACAAGGAAATAGAGTATGAGAAAGATCTAAAAGAAAAAAATAGGCAGGAGCTTAGTAAAGCGGAGGCGAGAATTGAGGCTCAAATTACACATAGAAAAGGTTTTCTGGAAACAAAGATTGAAAATTAAATGTCTTAAAAAATGAGATAATAATACCAAATTTTTTCACACTATGGAAAAAATCTAATCTTAGAAAAAGCAGATTACATGCATTGAGAATTCTGAAGGAATTGGTTAGTGAAGGAAGAATAAGTTATTTGTCATCTAGAAAAATTCTTTAGAAATCATCTAAGCATGGAAGGGAGTCAGAGAGGACACTCGTTTTTGCAAGCAATGAAATATCAGATATCACCATAAGAGAATATAAGAATGGCAGAATTCCTAGAAGAGGGAGAAGTTAGAAAAGCAGTTTTTACCATGAATAAAGAAAGTGCAACATGCCCTGATGGATGAAATAATGGTTTCTTTCAATACTGCTGGCACATCATTAAGAAGGATTTGTATCTAGCAATCTCTTGGATATTTGCAGGTGCAGAAATCACCAAAGCATGAGCTCACTCTTTTATTATACTTATACCAAAAATAAAAAATCCGTAAAAATGCGAGGATTATAGGCCTATTATTTTGTGCAATTCAGTTTATAAAATATTAGCTAAGCTGTTGCAAAATTGGCTAAGTAGTATTTTCCCGAATATAATTTCTCTTGAACAATTGAGTTTTGTTAAAAATAGATTAATGATGGAAAATATAGGATTAGTCTCTGAAATGATGAGGGACATAGGAGTTAAAACTAGAGGGCACAACATAGTAGTTAAATTAGACATCTCAAAAGCTTTTGAAAGAGTAGAATGGCCCACATTATGTTATGCCACGAGAAAGATGAGATTCTCAGAATTCTGGATTGATTTAATTTTCAGATGTATTTCAAGTGTGTGGGTAAGAATCATAATTAATGGACATAAAAATGAGGAGTTTAAACTAGATAAAGATTTATGGCAAGGAGATCCACTTTTTCCGTATCTTTTTAATATTTATTTGGAACTTCTCCTTTTAATCTTAAAAAGAAAATATAGGAGGGGAAAATTCTTACATTTAGGTAGCCAAGAGGGACTCCGTTAGTAAGTTGTCTGGCTTATGCTGATGATGTTATAATTTTTACAAATGCTAGCACTAAGTCACTTACCAATTTAATGGAGCTAATGCAGACTCTAGAGGAGGAGACAGGGAAAATTATGAATAAAAAGAAATTTCAATTTATAATGTCAGTTAAAACTCAGGATAAGGTGCTTCAAAGAGTTAAAGAGATCACAGGCTTCAACCAAAAGAGAGGCGCTTTGATGTACCTGGGATGCCCGATATATGAGGCCAGACTAAAAGAGGAATTTAAGTTTTTACTAGAGAAAATAAGAGGGAAAATAACAGGATGGAAGGAGGAAATATTAAGCATGAGAGGAAGAGCTACTCTAATCTCGCATGTATTACAGGGCTCATTGACAAACATCTTAGCGGTCATTCAGCCTCCTAAAAGGATGCTAAAGAGTTTAGAAAAGGAAATGGCCAATTTCTTTTGGGGTAAGTGGATGGGGAAGGCCAAATTACACTGGCAGAAATGGGATACCTTATGTCTTTCTAAGGAGGAGACAGGTCTAGGATTTATAAGTCTAGAGGTGGCAGGTCTGGGATTATAAGTCTAGAGGTGGCCTCTAATGCATGGGCCTGTAAAGGCTGGTTGAAATTGAGAGAAAATGATAGCCTCTGAGCCAAATTTATGAGGGGTAAATATAGTTGGGGGAGAAAGGAGAACAAGAATATGAGAAAAGCCTCTAGGGCATGGAAGACAATATTAAAGCAAAAGGAACTGGTTGAATCTCATTCCAAGCTAAATAAAAGTAGGTGGAAGTGGACTCTGAATCCACAAGGTATCTTCACCTTGAAATCTGCAAATGATTTGATAAGAAATAAAAGAAAGGTGTCCCCAAAATTTAAAGAGCTCTAGGAGAGCGATGCGCCGTAAAAAATAAAAATCTTTCTATGAAGAACTCTTCATGAAACCACACCGGTGGACAAAAATCTACAAAGTAATGGTATTAAAATAGTATCCAGATGCGAATACTGTATTTTAGATATAGAAAGCATGGAACACTTATTTTCCATAGGTAAAATAGCAGAGGAGGTATGGAGCCCGTTGAGATTAGGCCCATCAAATCAGGGATATAAGCTCAAAGATAGATTGTTGATTTGGGGAAGATATAAACCCAGAAATGGAGTGCAGTTCTGGCTTAGAAGAAATATTCCACCAGTAATGATCTGGTCCATGTGGAAGGCCAGAAACAAGAGTAGATTTGAAAATACTTGGATGAATTCCAATGATATTTTGAAGGATATCAAAAGGGAGATTTCTAGCATTTCTGAGGCCAATCCTATTAAAATAAGGAAGGATAATGCTGGGAAATTGCGCTTCTTTGTTAGTGATATTAAGATATAGAAGACATTATGAACAACAGAAACAAGCAATATATATCCAATACAGTAATCCTACCATGGTAGAATCAAAAAAATGAGAAATAAAACACAAGAAATAACGTGGTTGGCTAGTCACTCAGTACGACTAGCTACATCTACCAGAAAACACTTATGCATTACATATTAAACCAAAAAAAATAGCCTTACAGTTTGCAGCACAGAATATACGTGATAAATAGCACAGAGAGATAGAGAGAAGATGATGAACAGTTCCCCGGGTCCAAAAATAGCCACCCGAAATTAAAATTACAAAATATTTATAATTAAAAAAATTTTCTCGGTTCATTTAATCAGAGCAGGTCAGATCATGGGATGGGTCAGGCTCTACTCCAAAAATTTCAGCCCACTGACCGGATAGCAGGACCTTAGTTATTGTGCTACTACTGCATCCCCGACCTTTTAATATTTCTTTTCTTGTACTTACATGAAAATATTAAAATAGAAATATTTGAATATACAAATAGATTATCAAAAAAAACAAATTACATATACAGCAGATAAGGCTACCATTGAGTTGACAAGCTCGTGGGGTTTGTCTCATATAAACAAGATGGGGTCAAGGGCAAAATGTATCAAATGGGAGAAACCTCCAATAAGCAGAATGGTTTTAAACACAGATGACAACTTCAATAGGGATATGGGAGCTGCAAGGGGTGGAGGGGTTATAAGAGACACACAAGGAGAAATTATTAAAGCATTTACGATGAATATAAAAGGTAACTCGGCACTTTATTCAGAAATTCAAGCTCTCATCAGAGGTCTTCAGATCTGTAGAGGGCTTAACCTAAAAGAGTTTCAGATTCAGGTGGACTCAAGGCTGCTGGTTGATATTGCTAACAATAATCTAGATTTGTGGCAATATGAGGAAGAGATATAAATTATAAGGGAAAGTATGAAAGAAGCAAAAGTGATAATTATACATATTATAGAGAAGCAAATGCACTAGCGGATAGATTGGATACAGAAGGAGAACTTAGAGGAGAACAAAAAATTGATATAGTGATTTTCCAGCTAAATTTTAAGGCCTAGAAAGGCTTGATGCTCTAGGACTTCCATATATCAGGTTTAGTAAGGACTAAGAAATGGCTGGGAAAGGGACCAAGAGAGGTGTCTTGCTAATAATTTGGCAGAAACATGCACTAGTAAGGGAGCACATATATATATTTTATGGTATTTTTAGGTAAGAGGGGTAAAGAGCAAGTTTAATTAAAGGTTAATGCAGTGTGTTGAGTTTTTATGCTATAAGAAAGGTTTGCATAAGCATCCTGATCCTAAGGGATGCCTATAAGGTTATGTTCAGTGTTTCTGTTTGGATTGTTGTTAGAAATTTAGTTTAGTTTTCGTCTTAGCTTTTGAGGCTAAGAGCGGAACACAGAAGATGTAAGAGTCACCCAATTCTGAGGGATGACTAACCAATTTTGTTAGTGCTGTATTGTATTATTATATTGGTTTGCTTGAAAATAAAAATAAACAATGTTCCTGGTCCCGAGGGATGCTTTAAGGTTATTTCATTGTCCTTTTGTGTTGTGCTTGGATTCTGTTTGCTTGAATTACATGCAGCTGCATTTGAATTCTAAGAGCGGAACACAGAAGTTGTAAGAGTCACCCCAGTCTTGAGGGATGACTAAGTAATATGTTAGTGTTGTATTATATATCGTGTTTGTTTGAAAAAAAAGAAGTTTCCCTGGCCTGTGGAAAAGTAATGGTGGATGAGTATGCCAATATTAGGGGGCAAAAGTAATGGCTTGCTGCCCCAAATTGTTGTCGGGCAGGAAGCTGTTAAATCATATGCCTAAAGGGTTTAGTTTAATTAAATTAATTAATTTAATGCTAATTGTTTTTTACAGCTATAAGGAAGCTTTGCATGAGGCAATTTGGTCCTGAGGGATGCTAAGGGTTATGTTCACGGTTTAGATGTGTTTGCTTGAAATGCAGATGCAGTTTTCGCCTTAGCTTTTGAAGGCTAATAGCAGAACACAGAAGATGTGAGAGTCACCCAGTCCTGAGGGATGACTAAGCAATTTTGTTAGTGTTGTATTGTATATTTTATATCGTGTTGCTTGAAAAAAAATAAAGAAAGTTCCCTGGTCCTGTGAGGAGTTAAAATCTGATATTCTAGTGGATTTCACAGATGTTTAGAATTCCTGTTATGTGTTATATGCTGGAGCTGGATTGCAAGAATTGTAGAATATAAGTTATCTAGCAATACAAGACAGGCATGAAAATAAAGCTCATGGAAATGTAAGGAAGACTAGTATTTGAATAAACAGCAAAGTTGGAAAATTTTAAAGCTGATGAAATGTGGCTACCTTGGGGATGCTGCCAAATTTTGTTGAATGAGGTGCTTGCTGCTATGCTGTGAAATGTAGCTGAAAATGGGTGATTACATGCAGACTTAACAGACAGAGAAGGAGAAGAACAAAGCAAGAGACACAATGTGAGATCAATCTAAAAAGAATATTTAATGTTTTTTCAAGTTTTGTAAAGATTTATTATACATTGCTTTATTATGACAAGGGTGTAAAAGGAATATAGGGTAGATCTTTAGTTTGTAAAAATGGTATTCCTCCCGCAAAGAGAGGTCCTTATAATAATTAAAACAAACTTAAAAAAAGAATAAGAAATAAGAAGAATAAGAAAAATAAGAAGAATAAGAAAATAAGAATAATAAGAATAACAAAAATAAATAGAATAGAGAGAAGAATAGAAAAGAAAATGTCGAAGAAGAAGAATAGACGAAAAAAAAGAATTAGAAGAAGCAGAATAATAATAATATATAATAATAATAATAATAAAAATAAGAATAAGAAGAATAAAAAGATTAAGAAGAATAAGAAGAATAAGATGAAAAATAAGAATACGAAGATAAGATGAATAAGAAAATTAAAAGGATATAAAGAATATAAAAATAGAAGAATAAGAAGAATGAGAGCATAAGAAGAATAAGAAGAATAAAAAAATTAAAATTAGAAAAATAAGTTGAATAAGTAGAGTAAGAAGATTAATAGAAAAAGAAGAATAAGATGAATAAGAAGAAGAAGAAAATAAGAAGAAGAAAAAGAATAAAAAGAATAAGTAGAATAATAAGAATGAGAAGAATAAGATGGATATGAAGAATAAGAAGATAAGAAGGATAAGAAGAAAAGAAGAATAGAAGAATAAGTGTGATAAGAAGAATAAAAGAATATAAAGAATAAGAAGAATAAGAAATATAAGTAGAATAGAATAATAAGAATAAAGAATAATGAGAAGAATGAGAAGAATGAGAAGAATAAGAAAGAAAAAAAGAATAAGAAGAATAAGACGAATATGAATTTTTAGAAGAATTTAAAGAATAAGAAGAATAAAATGAATAAGAAGAATAAGAAGAATAAGAGATAAGAAGAATAAGAAGAATAAGAAAAATAATAAGAATAGAAGAATATAAAGAATAAGAATAAGAAAATAAGAACATTAAAATAAAAGATAATAAGAATAAAAAGAATAGAAATAAGAAGAAAGAAGAAAAATAAGAAGTAGAAGATAAGCTAAATAAGAAGAATATGAAGAATAATAAGAATTAAAAAAAAAGAATAAGAAGAATAAGAGAATATGAAGAATAAGAAGAATAGGAAGAATAAGAAAATAAAAAGAATAAGAAGAATAAGAAGAATAGAGAATAATAATTATAAAAAGAATAAACAAAATAAGAAGAATATGAAGAATAAGAAGAAAAAGAAGATTAAAAAAATATAAAGAATAAGAAAAAAAAAAGATGAATAAAACGAATAAAAAGAATAAGAATAAGAAAATAGCAAGAATGAAAAGAAAAAGAAGAATAAGCTGAATAAGAAGAAGAATAAGTGGAAAAATAAGAAGAATATAAAGAATATGAAGAATATGATAAAAAGAAGAATAAGTAGAATAAGTAGAATATGAGAAATAAGAAGGATAAGAAGGATAAGAAGGATAAGAAGAAAAAGAAGAATAAAAAGAATAATAAGAATAAAAAAAATAAAAATTAGAATAATTAGAAGAAGTACTATTCCTTGCACAAACACATTTAGCTTTTCTCATCTTTTCTCAATTCTAGAGAGAGAAAGTGAATTTTTTTCTAGAGAGAAAAAAGGCCCATTTCATGCATTTTCAAGCTTGATATTCAATCTCTTAAATGGAGGATAATGGCTTCTTGTCCAAAAAGAAGTTGTTTGCTTCGGTCCTCAAAGAACCTTGCCTAATTTAACCTAAGCTCGGGAGGAAAAATGAATTCCCGGCAGTGATATTATACCAAGGCAGAAATCGAGAGATTGGAGGAGCCTTTCAAGCTCACTCTTGTGGGCAAGTTCTCTCATGGCAGGCCATGATTTGATGATATTCGAGATTTCCTCAATACTCTCAGCTCAAGGATAGAGTGAAAACAAAAGATTATGACGCGAAACATGTTTTCCTTCAATACATGGGAGGAAGAGGATACAATAGAATGTGGCTGAGAGGCAATGTTTTCGTATCTGGATATCTTATACGTTTGCTAAAATGGACTACTCAATTCTCTCCCATGGAGGAAGCTCCAATAGCTCCGGTATGACATTCTTTTCCTAACCTCCCATTGCCATTTTTTAATAAATCTTCACTCTACTCTATTGCGACGTGAGTCAGGAAGCCTATGCTTATAGATGAGGCGACTGCTTCAATGACATGACTTCATGGTGCAAGGATTTGTATCGAAACTAACATCGAAGTCCAGCACCCACTGAAAGTATGGATTGGTACTGAGGAAGGAGCTAGTTTTTGGCAGCACATTGTTCCCGAGCAAACCCCAAGTTTCTGTAAAAATTGCAGGAGGCTTGGGCACGTTTTAGAGAAATGTAGGGTGGACAGGGACAATTTGGGGGAGGCGAAGGGGAAAGGAAGGGGAAAGGCTGAGATGTGGGTAAGGAAGAAAAACCACTTGGAGAATCGAAAGGAAAGCTCAAGCAGTATAATTAATAATGATATCAGGAAGAGAGAGCTGAGGAAATGGTGGAGGAGAAAAATTTTTTTAGAGAAGAGAGGAGAGGATGAAAAACAGAATAGGATAAGTGAAAGTTGTGTCGTTTCGGAGGGAGAAAGCAATAAACCTAGAAAAAAACTATTTCGGAGAAGGAAATGGGCTAGAAGGAGCAAGCAGAATCCTTCGATAATGGGCAGCGAAACATATTATAGCTAGATGGACGAGGATGTTTTGGATTTTTCTGAAATAGAACTTGAATCTAAGAGCTGTGATTATCTCTCTTTAGCAAATATTGAAGATAGTAAACACATGTTCAAGCTGAACGAGGATGCAAGAATGGCGATAATGAAATGGAATTTGTACACAAGGAAAGAAGCAATGGAAGAAGCAAAGATCATGGCTCTTCAATTAGGCAGAATTTGTTTAATAGTTATCAGGTAAGTAGGTCTAGCTCTGTAAAATCTACGAGAAACAGGAAAAAATACTTAAATATGAAGTATGATTCAAAATGCATAACGAGAGCGCAAGCTAGATCAACTATTAATGGATAGCTTTTTCTATTGGAATATTAGAGGCGTGGCAAATAAGCCCTCTCTAAATAGGATTAAAAAATTAATAAAAATTCATAAAGCAAAGATAGTCATTTTATTTGAACCGATGGTAGATACCCATAAATTAGATAACTATAAAAAATAATGGGTTTCGACAATGCTACGACTAATATCAATGTGAAAATTTGGGTAATGTTGGTATGGAAGTATAAATATTTCAGTTTTAAAATCTACCGAACAACTTATACACTTTAAATTAGGAAATTCAGAGACTTTTTTTACTATTGTATATACAAAAATACCAAAGAAAAAAAGAAAGTCTCTATGGAAGGAAATGAAGGAGATGGCCCAAACAGATCTCCCCTGGATCACGGAAAAGATTTTAATGTAATTAGATACCCGAGGGAAGGTGACCAGATCCAGAAATTAAAATATCTAATTTTAATGTAATTAGATATTGGAGGAGGAATTAGGTGGATGCCGACCAGATCCAGAAGCCATGACACATTTTAATGAGGCTATCGCTAATTCAAATCTTTTGAAAGTAGATTTTCTTGTTCAAATTACATATGGTGTAATAACTAGAAAAAGCATGGAGTAATTTTGGCTAGATTAGATAGAGTCTTTTACATTGCCAAATGGTTGGCTGCACATCGAGAAATGTCTCTGAGGAATTTAAATAGAGCATGGTCGGATCACAGCCCTATGCTATTATCCTTTCGAAAAAACCAGAAAGTAATAAAAGTTTTAATTTTCAAAAACATGTGGAGTTTACATCCTGATTTCGAAAAGTTAGTAGAAATATTATGGTTAGAACCTTCATCAGGCAATCCCCTGCAAGTGCTAGCTTCAAAGCTGCGCAGACTAAGGTTCACATTGGTGAAATGGAATAAAGATACTTTTGGTAATATTAATGAGAAGATTATTCTAGTTGAAGAGGAGGTTGCACATAAAGAGAAAGAATATGAAATAAACCAAAATGCTATAAATAGGCAAGAACTTTGCAGAGCATAAGCTACCTTAAAGCTCAAACTACATATGGGAAGAGGTGTTTTGGAAACAAAGATCAAGATAAAGTGGCTAAAAGATGGCGATAAATATACTAAGTTCTTTCATTCTATGGCCAAAATCAAAAGCTCAAAGAAGGCATATAGCATGCATTAAAAAATTCGGAAGGACGTTTGGCTAGTAGAAAAAAGAAGAAATAATAAGTCATTTAGAGGATTACTTTAAAAATCATTTAACCGGAAATGCAAAGCAAAGTGACCGATCATTATTGCAAGTACTGAAATGTCAAGTACTGCATAAGAGAATGCAAGGCTGCAGAATTCCCAGAAGAAGTTAGGAAAGTAGTCTTTAGCTTGAATAAAGACAGTGCAGCAGGCCAGATGGTTGGAATAGTGCATTCTTTCAGTATATTGGCACATCATTAAGAAAGACATCCTACTTGTAATCTCTTATATTTTTGCATGCGCTTATATTACTAAAGCATGTGCCCTTTCTTTTATAGTCTTATTACCTAAGTCTAAGAAATCCACAAAATTGCGAGGATTTCAGACCAATTAGCTTGTGCAATGTGGTCTATAAAATTTTAGGCAAAACTCTTGCAAAATAGACTAAGTAATATTTTCCCTAATATTATCTCTCCTGAGTAATCAGGTTTTGTGAAAGATAAAATAATGATGGAAAATATAGGCTTAGCCTCTAAAATGATAAGGGATATTGGTATTAAACTAGAGGGACATAATGTGGGAATTAAATTGGATCTCTCAAAAGCTTTTGATAGGGTGGAATGGCCTATTTTATGTTATGTCATGAGAAAGATGAGCTTCTCAGAATTCTGGATAGATTTGTTGTTCAAATGTATCTCAAGTGTGTGGATAAAAATTATAATTAATGGTCATAAAGGAGATGAGTTTATGCCAGCAAGAGGATAAAGACAAGGAGATCCGTTATCTCCTTATCTCTTTAACATCTATCTGGAATTACTCCTTAATCTTAAAAGAAAATGCACAAAGGGTATATCTTGCCTTCAGGTAGCCAAGAGGGACCCCACTAGTGAGCTGCTTAGCGTATGCGGATGATGTTATTATTTTCAAAAACTCTAGCACTTCGTTTTTAATAAACTTGATGGAGCTTATGCAGTGATTAAAATAGGAGATGGGCAATGTATGAATAAAAAGAAATTTCAATTCATTATGTCATCTAAAACCACCGGAGAAGGCGATTCAACGGGTTAAAGAGATCACATGTATCAATCAAAATAAAGGTGCTTTGATGTATTTGGGTTGTCCGATACATGAAGGAAGATTAAAAGAGGAGTATCTTAGATTTCTTTTAGAAAAAATGAGAGGCAAAATTGCAGGTTGGAAGGAGGATATGTTAAGTTTTGGGGGAAGAGCTACACTTATTTACCATGTTTTACAGGGTTAACTGTCCCACTTCTTATCAGTCATTCACCCCCCGAAAAAAAGTTATTAAAATGCTGGAGACAAAAATGGCTAATTTTCTTTGGGGTAAGCGGAAAGGTAAAGCTAAGCTACACTGGTGGAATGGGCTTCATTATGTCATCCAAAGAGTAGGCGGGCCTGGGTTTTACTAGCCTTGAGGTAGCCTCCAAAGTATGGGCTTGTAAAGGTTAGAGGAAACTAAAAAAAAATGAGGGTATTTGGGCTTGATTCATGAGGGCTAAATATAACTGGGGGAATGAAGATAATAAAAAAATCTTCAAGGTCATGGAAGATGGTTACTGAATCAAAAAAATCTTGTAGAATCACAATCCAAACTCAATAAGAGTGGGTGGAAGTGGACTCCCAATCCTCGAGGTGTTTTCACCTAGAAATCTGCAAAGGAACAGATAAGAACAAGAGGAAGGTGTCACCGATTTTTAAATGGGAATGGGAAAATTATGCTCCACAAAAGATGAAATTCTTTCTATGGAGAACCCTTCAAGAAATTACCCTGGTGGATATTATTTACAAACAAAAGGTATTAAAATAGCCTCTAGATGTGAATGCTGCTTTCAGAAATTGAAAGCACATATCATTATTTTCCACAGGTAAAATAGCAGAGGAAGTCTGGAGCCAGATTTACATTTGTCAGGTAAGTCAAGGAAAGAAGCTTAAAGATAGACTACTGAATTGGCAAAGTCCTAGTCTTTGGGAATAAAGTTCTGTCTTGGGCTTAGGAAAAACATCCCTGATAGTAGTAATCTAGTGCATTTGGAAAGTGAGGAACAAAAAACTGATTGAAAATGTTTGTATGAACTCAGAAAATATCTCAAAGGATATTAAAAGGGAAATTACTTGTATTTCAGAGGCAAACCCTGTTAGAACAAGAAAATATATGTCAGAAATGGATTTGATAAATCACTGGGGCTTATCATATACAAAAGAAAGAGAGTTGAGGGCAATAAGCTTCAAGTGGGAGAAAACTTCCAAAGGATAAAATGTCTCTTAATACGGATGGTAGTTTTAATAGAAATATGGGGATAGCTGGGGGAAGAGGTGTTATAAGAGATTTGAAAGGAAAGGTTCTTAAAGCATTTACGATGAGTTTAAAGGTTGCTCAGCACTATATTTAGAGATTCATGCTCTCCTTAAAGGTCTACAAATCTGCAGTGGGCTTAATATTAAAGAGATTCAGATTCAAGTGGATTCAAAGCTTCTAGTTGACCTAGCAAACAAGAGTTAAATCTCTGGCAATATGAAGATTATATAGATTCTATAAGAAAATATATGGAAGAAGGGAATGAAACCATTAAGCATATATATATAGAGGTGAATGCCTTAGCATATATGTTCGCCAAGGAGGGAGAGTTTATAGGAGAACAGGGTTTTTGGTAGAAGTGATTTTCCAGAAAAAATTCAACAGGCTGGCAAAGCTAGACGAACTGGGTTTTCCCATACATCAGGATTTGCAAAGATTAGTCTTTTAATAGTGTTGCATAATTTTCTTTCTTCATGGAATTTTTTTGTGGATTTTTTTGCAGGGTGTTGGGCTGGCATAGGAGAAAAATGTTGTCAGTTGGCAGTTTTTTATTACTTCAGAAATAACTTAATGTTTTAATTCGGCTTGAATTTGTAATTCAAGTCTGGCTGAAGAAAAAAGGCGAAGTCAGAAATAGATATTAGGAGCATGAATACAGTTTTTTCGGTACCCTTAGATCATTATATATATAAGTATTATGTGTTGGGTTTGGCTTGTTTTTGGCAGGTTTTTTCAGGCTCTTGGTTCTGGTAAGGTTTCTGTGAGTTTTCTAGGACTGGCATGTAATTGTTTTTTTGCTGTTGCAGAAAATATTAAGTGGAAATGTTTTCTGTGCTTTGGACTGGTAAGGTTTCTATAAACTAAACAGGTAAGTTGATAGGAATAATGGTGTTAATAACTCAAAGTTTTAGAGTATGTTTGTCTGTGAGTGTTGGTATGCGTGTATGGTGTTTTTTCTGTTTTTTCCTGCTTTTTTGGAATAAGACAGGATTTACTCGGTGGAAGGAGCATGGACAAAGGGGATAGAGGAAGTCTCTCAGGAAATTAAGAAAAGTAGATGATGGCGGAAGTAAAGCTTAAAAAAGAATTCAAGTTTCTAAAGTATGGCTCAAATCCATTGGTCCAGCATGAAAGCATTTTTTCAATATCCAGTTTTTTAGAAGGAAATTGAGAGAACACATTATTGCAACCTTAAGATAGCCAGTGCTCTTTTTTGTTTATTTTTACAAAGTGGGTGTAAAAGGGGAAAGGGTAGTATTAGCTTGTAAAAATGGTATTCCTCCGACAAAAGAGGGTTATAATAGTAAAAAACAACCTTAAAAAAAGAAGAATTAGAAGAATAAGAAGAATTAGAAGAATAAAAAGAATACGAAAAATAAGAAGAATAAGATTAATAAAAATAAGATAAATAAGAAGAATTAGAAGTGTAAGTAGAATAAGAAGAGTGAGAAGAATAAGAAGAATAAGGAGATTAAAAATAATAATAAGAATAAGAAACATAAATATAAGAAGAATAATAAAAATGAGAAGATTAAGAAGAATAAGAAAAATATAAACAAGAAGAAAAATACAAAGAATAAGAAGTATAAAAAGAATAAGAAGAATAAAAAAAATAATAAGATAAAAAAGAATAATAAGATAAAGAAGAATAAGAAGAATATGAAGAATAAGAAAAATAAGAAGAAAAAAAAGAAAAAAAAGAAAAATAAGAAGAATAAGAATAATAAGAAAATTAACAAGAATATGAAGAATAAAAATAATAAGAATAAGAAGAATTAGAAGAATAAAAAAAATAAGAAGAAAAAATAATAAGAAAAGAAGAATTAGAAGAATAAAAAAATAAGAAGAGAAGAAGAGAATTAGAATATGAAGAATTAGAAGAATAAAAAGAATTAGAAGAATAAGAAGAATAAGAAGAATATGAAGAATAAGAAGAATAAAAAGTATAAGAAGAATAAGAAGAATAAAAGAATTAGAAGAAAAAGAATAATAAGAAGAATATGAAGAATAAGAAGAATATAAAGAATAGAAGAATAAGTAAATAAGAAGAATGAAAAAATAAGAAAAAAAAAGAATAAAAAGAATAATAAGAATATGAAAATAAAAATAATAAAAGAATAAGAAGAAACAGAAAATTAGAAGGAGAATGATAAAAAGAATAAAAAGAATATGAAGAATAAGAATAATAAGAAGAATATGAAGAATATGAAGAATAAGAAGAATATAAAGAATAAGAAGAATAAGTAAATAAGAAGAATGAAAAAAATAAGAAAAAAAAAGAATAAAAAGAATAATAAGAATATGAAGAATAAAAATAATAAAAAGAATAAGAAGAAACAGAAAATTAGAAGGAGAATGATAAAAAGAATAAAAAGAATATGAAGAATAAGAATAATAAGAAGAAGAAGAATAATAATAATAATAATAATATAATAAGACAAATAAGAAGAATAATAAGAATAAGGAGGATAAGAAAAATAAGAAAAATAAGAAGAATAAAAAGTATATGAATAAAAAAAAGAATAAAAAGAACATATAGAATAAGAAGAATAAAAAGAATAAAAAGAATTTAGAAAAATAAGAATAAGAATAATAAGAAGAATAAGTAAAATAAGAAAAATGAGAAAAATAAGAAAAATATCAAAAAAAAGAAGAATACGAAGAAAATGAAGAATTAGAAGAATTTAAAAAAAAAGAAGAAGAAGAATATATAAAAGAAAAAGAAGAATATGAAAATCTGAAGAATAAGAAGAATAAAAATAAAAGAAGAAGAAAAATATAATTAGAATAAGAAGAATAACAAGTATAAGAAGAAGAAGAAGAATAATAATAATAAATAAGAATAATAAAAGAATAATAAGAATAAGTAGAATAAGATGAATAAAAAGAATAAAAATAAGAATAAGAATAATAAGAAAAATAAGAAGATAAGAAAAATAAGAAGAATAAGAAGAATAAGTAGAATAAGTAGAATAATACAAATAAAAAGAATAATATGAATAAAAAGAATAAGAAGAATAAGAAGAATAAAAATAATAATTAGAATAAGAAGAATAATAAGAATAACAAGAATAAGAGTATTTAGAAAAATAATATGAATACGAAAAATAAGAAGAATAAGAAGAATAAGAAGAATTGGAGAATAAAAAGAAAAAGAAGAATATAAGAATAAGAAGAATTATAAGAATAAGAAGAATGAAAATAAAAAGAAGAATAAGAATAAATAGAAGAATATGAATAAAATAAAAATATATAGAATTAGAAGAATATAAAAATAAAAAGAATAATAAAAGAAAAAAAATAAAAAAATAATAAGAATAAGAAGAATAAGAATGAAGAAAGAAAAAGAATAAGATGAATAAGAAGAATAAAAATAATACTAATAATAATAATATAAAGAAAAGAAAGATTAAGAAGATTAATACGAATAAGAAGAAAAATAAGCATAAAAAAGAATAAAAGAATAATACCAAAAAGAAGAATAAAAAGAATAAGAAGAATAAGAAGAATAAGAAGAATAAGAATAATAAAAATAATAAGAAGAATAAGATTAATAAGAAGAATAATAATAATAAGACGAATAATTATAAGAAGAAAAAGTATAATAAAAAGTAAGAAGAATAAGAAGAATATGAAGAAGAAAAGAAGAATAAGAAGTATAAGAAGAATTATAAGAAATAGAAGAATAAAAATAAAAAAAAGAATAAAAAGATTTAAGAATGAGAAGAATAAGAAGGAGAATGATATGAAGAAAAAGAATAATAAGAATAATAAGAAGAATTAGAAGAATAAAAAGATTAAGAAGAATAAAAGATTACAAAGAATAAGAAGGATAAGAAGAATAAAAAAATAAAAGAATAATACTTTATAAAGAATAAGAAGAAGAAGAATAAAAATAATAATAATAAAACAGAAAAGAAGAATAAGAATAAATATAAAATATAAATAAAATGAACAATATGATGAATTAGAAGAATCTAAAGAAAAAAAGAATAAGAAGAACAAGAAGAATAAAAAGAATATTAAAAATAATAAGAATAAGAAGAATAAGAAAGAAGTAAATAAAAATGAATAATAAGAATAATAAAAATACGAAGAATAGGAATAATAAGAAGAATAAGAAGATTAAGAAGAATAATAAGAATAAAAGAAGAATAAAAGAATAAAAACAATGAAAAGAAGAATAAAAAGAATAATAACAAATAAGATGAATAAGAAAAAATGAAGAATAATAAAGATAAGAATAATAAGAAGAATTAGAAGAAAAAAAAATAAGAAGAATAAGAAGAATAAGAAGGATAATAAGAATAATTATAAGAAGAATAAATTGAATAAAGTGTAAGAAGAATAAGAAAAATAATAAGAATAAGATTAATAAGTTGAAGAATAAGAATAAGAAGAGAATAATAAAAATAATATATGAAGAATAAGAAAATAAATAAAAAAAAAGAATAAGAAAAAAATAAGAATTAGAAGGAGAAGGATAAAAAGAATAAAAAGAATAAGAAGAATATTTAAAATAAGAAGAATAATAAGAATAAGAATAAGAAGAAGAAGAATAATAATAATAATAATAATAATAAGGAGAATTAGAAAATTAAGAAAAATAAGAAGAAAAAAATGTATAAGATTAAAAAAATAAGAATAAGAAGAATAAAAAGAATAAGAAGAATAAGAAGAATAACTAGAATAACAAGAATAAGGAGAATAAAAATAAGAAGGATAAGAAGAATAAGAAGTTTAAAAAGAATAATAAGTCTAAGAAGAATAAGAAAAATAAGAAGAATAAGAAGAATAAGAAGAATAAAAAGAATAAAAAAAATAAAAAGAATAAAAAGAATAAAAAGAATAAAAATAATAAGAAGAATAAAAAGAATATGAATAAAAAAATAAGAAAAATATGAAGAATAATATGAATAATAAGAATAAGATGAATAAGAAAAATATGAAGTATAAGAAGAATTAGAAAAATATGAATAAAAAGAAGAATAAGATTAATAAAAAAAGTAGGATAAGAAGAATTTTAAGTATAAGTAGAATAAGAATAGTAAGAAGAATAAGAAAAATAAAAAGATTAAAAATAATAATAAGAATAAGAAGCATAAATATAAGAAGAATAAGAAGAATTAGAAAAATAAGAAGAATAAGATGAATATGAAGAATAATAAAAAAAAGAATAAGAAGTATAAGAAGAAAAATATAATAAGAAAATAAGAATAATAAAAATTAAGAAAAAAAAAGAAGAATAAGAAGAATAATTAAGAATAATAAATATAATAAAAATAATAAGAATAAGAAGAATAAGAAGAAAAAAAAGAAAAAAAAAGACAAGTCAGAAGAATAAGAACAATAAGAAAAATAACTGGAATAAAAATAATAAGAATAAAAAGAATTCAATGATAAGAAGAAGAATTATAAGAATAAATAAAATAAGAAGAAGAAAAAAAGAAAAGAATTAGAATAAGAAGAATAAGAAGAATAATATGATTAAAAAGAATTAGAAAAATAAGAATAATAATAATATGATTAATAAGAAGAATATGAAGAATAAGAAGAAAAAGTAGAATAAGAAGAATGATAAAAATAAGAAAAATAAAAAAAAAGAATTAGAAGAATACGAAGAATATGAGGATTTAGAAGAATTTAAATAATAAGAATAATAAGAAGAATATATAGCAAGAAAAAGAAGAATATGAAGAATAAGAAGAAACAAAATAAAAAGAAGAAATATAAAATAGAAAAGAAGAATAAGAAGTATAAAAAGTATAAGAAGAATAAGAAGAATAATAATAATAATAAAATAAGAAGAATAAGAAGAATAATAAAAGAACTCGGGAAGAAGAAGAGCTCCCAACTTCTAGAGAGAGAAAATCCCTTTTCCTAGAGAGAGAAAATCTCCATTCTTGCCCGAAACAAGCTCTTATCAAGCTAAGAATGGATAAAAAGGATTTATCATTACATAATAAATCCTTTGCCTCGATAACAAGAGGGGCCGCGCCTCTTTCACGAACCATCGGGAGCAAAAACGGGAGTCCCGTAATTTTATTCTCCATGGAGCAGATGCATGGGTTCCTGGAACCGTTCGAGTATACACTTGTAGGGAAATTTTCCCATGGCAGACCTCGCGTAAACGAGCTTCAGAACTTCATCTCTACATTGAAGCTTAAAGGAAATGTGAAGTTCGCGGATTATGATGCGAGACATATATTTTTACACTGTTGCTTGGTAGAAGACTACTACCGACTGTGGCAGAGGGGTCTTTGGCATGTCGAAGGCTTCCCCATGAGAATACTGAAGTGGACGAAAAGCTTTAGCCCTCTCGAGGAAGCCCCCATTGCTCCGGTTTGGTTTTCTCTGCCCAATTTACCATTGCTTCGGGATGAAGCTACCACCTCAATGACAAGAATAGGTGCTGCCCGAGTATGTGTAGAGTATAATCTCCTCAAGCAGCCGCCTAACAGAATATGGATAGGCAGTGAAGAGGAAGAAGAAGGATTTTGGCAAACAGCCATTCCAGAAAATTTACCTTCATACTGCCTTGGCTGTAGAAGGCTAGGACACGACTTAGATGTATGTAGAGTGGGAAAACAGGAGAAAGAAATAGGGAGGAGGCAGGAGGTTAGAGGTAGGTGGGCAAGAAAAGTGGGTTAGGAGGGAGGAGAGTATACCGAAAGAGCAAATGGAAAAGCTAGTTGGGGAGGGTTCAATGGTTGTTTTTTCAAGTGAAAGGGAAGGAGAGGGGTAAGAGTGGAAAAGAGAAATAGGATTGAAAAAGAGGGTAGCATAGAAATAAGACAAATAGAGGAAACTAATGTAGGAGATGAGGGGAAAGATATGGAAGAAGGGTGGGAGAGGGTGAAAACTAGAAGAAAAAGAGGGAAGAAACTTAAAGCTCGGCGAGTATTAAAGGAAACGCTGGAGGACTACAGCTGGATGGATGAAGACCTTCTGGATTTTCCAGATGAGGATGCGGAGGTCTTCAGTTGCCCTTCATTAAGTGAAGAAGAAGTTAAGGGTGAAAGCTCCCTGGAAAAGGTAAAGGATGATTTGGATATTTTTGAGGAGGATTGGGATAACCTCTCCAGAGAACAAGCAATGGAAACCATAAAGAGGATGGCTATGCATCTTGGGCAGCAGGTAAAATATAACGAAATAATGAATATATTTTCTAGCTCAACTAAAACACCAAGAAATAGGAAGAAATATTTGAACAAGACATACGAGACTAAATGCACTACGAGATTACAAGCAAAATCAATAATTAATGGATAGGTGTCTTTACTGGAACATTAGAGGGGTAGCAAATACCCCTTCAATTAATAGATTGAAACAATTAATAAAAATACATAAAATTTCTTTAATAATTATAGCAGAACCTATGGTCGAGAAAGATCAAATAATAAAATATAGTGAAAAATTAGGATTTAAAAATGCATATGCAAACTTGAATAGTAAACTCTGGATTATGTGGCATAACTATATGGACATTATTATCTTAAAAGACACAGAACAAATAGTTAATTTTAAAACTAACTCGAATACAGAAGAAATAATATCAGTGGTTTATGCAAAAAATGATAAAAAAGATAGAATAGATCTATGGAAAGAAATGCAGAACATTGCTATAAAAAATATTCCATGGATTATGGGAGGAGATTTTAATGTTATAAGAAATGCACAAGAAAAGAAAGGTGGAAAACCCCAAATGCACTGGCAATGTTCACAATTCAACGATTGTATCGCCAGTGCCAACTTAATGGAGGTGGAGTATATTGGCTCAAATTACACCTGGTGTAATAACTGGCGTAAAAGAGGAGCAATTTGGGCAAGACTGGACAGGGTCATGTTTAATGCTAAATGGGCAGCGACTCATGGAGTTACGGGCCTAAGACATTTAAGCAGGACATGTTCGGATCATAGCCCATTGCTCATAAAAATTCATAAAAGTCAACCAATAAAAGGCGATTTTAAATTTCAAAATATGTGGTTTAAACACACGGATTTCGATAGAATGGTTCGAGAATCTTGGGAAGAGCCAGCACCGGGAAAGCCCATGCAGGCTTTTTCGGCTAAATTATTCAGGTTAAAAAAATGTATTAAAACATGGAATAGAGAAGTTTTTGGAAATATAAACCTACAAATAAAACAAGCGGAGGAAGAAGTGGCAAAGTTAGAAATAATATATGACACTACGAACAAAGAAGAAGATAGAAGTGAACTTAGTAAGGCAAAAGGTAAATTGAGGCTTAAGCTATACATGGAAGAAATATACTGGAAACAGCGAGCAAAAGTTAAATGGCTGAAAGAAGGAGATAGGAATACTAAATTTTTCCATAATATGAGTAAGATAAAAATAAACAAGAACAAAATAAAAGGTATAAAAAATGATGAAGGAAAATGGGTGGAAGAAGATAATAAAATAAGAGCACTATTTGAGGATTTTTTTAAAAACATCTATGCGGGCAGCTCATACATGAAGGGGATAAACTAATAAATGAAGTTAAATTAAATATCTCTAAGGAGCAAAATCAAATGATGGAAAAAATCCCGGATAGGGATGAGATTAAAAATGTAGTATTCAGCCTGGACAAAGATAGTGCAGCAGGACCAGATGGATGGAATAGTAATTTCTTCCAGGTATGCTGGGAAATTATTGAAAAAGATCTTGTACTTGCTATTGCTAGTTTTTTTGCAGGGGCGGATATTCCTAAAACATGGGCGAATTCTCTCATTGTCTTGATATCAAAAAACAAATCCCCTCAAAAATGTGAGGACTTCAGACCTATAAGTTTATGTAATGCGATATATAAGATTTTAGCAAAAATTTTACAAAATAGATTAAGTGATATTATGCCATATATCATATCACAGGAGCAAACGGGCTTCGTTAAAAATAGGTTAATGTCGGAAAACATAAGATTAGCATCTGAAATGATGAAAGACATAGCGGTTAAAACAAGAGGGGAGAATTTAGTAGTAAAGTTAGACTTATCGAAAGCATTCGACAGGGTAGAATGGGACATACTCTGCTATACTATGAGAAAATTTGGCTTCTCAGAGTTATGCATTGATATGATATATAGATGTGTGTCAAGTGTATGGGTTAAAGTCATTGTAAATGGGACGAAAGGAGAAGAATTTAAGCCTAAAAGAAGCTTACGGCAAGGAGACCCGTTATCTCCTTTATTATTTGATATATATTTAGAACTGTTGATTTTAAATTTAAAGAAAAGAATGTCTGAAGGAAAGATCATTCCATTCAGACAACCAAAAAACACTCCAAGAATAGGCTGCCTTGCATATGCCGATGATCTTATAATTTTTACAAATGCGAGTAAAAGATCTTTGATATACCTTATGGATCTTTTGCATACATTTGAAACTGAGACAGGGCAGGCGATAAATATAAAAAAGTGTCAGTTTATGCTGGCAAAGAAAGTAACAGAAAAGGTGAGTAATAAAGTAAAGAACATCACAGGATTTACCCAGAATAAAGGAGCGCTAATGTATCTAGGATGTCCTATATATGAAGGTAGACTGAAAGAAGAATATTTAATATCACTACAGGATAAAATAAATACTAAAATAGCAGGTTGGAAAGAAGAGCTATTGGGCTTTGGGGGCAGGATCACATTAGTCACTCACGTCCTTCAAAGCACATTAGTGCATATTCTATCAATTATTCACCCTCCAAAAAAATTTACAAATAAATTAGAATCAACAATGGCTAACTTTTTATGGGGGAAAAAAGACGGAAAGAATAAAATTCACTGGAAAAGATGGGAGGATATTTGCTTCCCAAAAGAGGAAGCTGGATTAGGATTAATATCTTTGCAGGACATGGCAGACGCTTGGGACTGTAAAGGTTGGTGGAGGCTAAAAAATGATAGCCTCTGGGCGAGCTTTATGAGAGCGAAATATGTAGTACATGAAAAGGTGAATAGGAAAAATGCTTCGAATTCCTGGAAAGCTCTAGAAAAATAGAAAGAAATAGTAGAATCTTATTCTAAAGAGGAGAAGAGCGGATGGAAATGGACCCTTACTCCGCAAGGCAACTTTACGCTCAAAACGGTCAAAAATTTGATTCGAAAGAAAAATACGATAAACCCAATCTTTAAATGGGTATGGGAAGTAGGCAGCCCACAAAAAATGTGCTCTCTTGTATGGAAAGCTCTTGTGAATGCATTACCGGTAGATACAAATATTCAAAAGAAAGGTATAAAGATAGCTTCCAGATGTGATTGCTGTCATCAAGCAACAGAATCTATAGATCATCTATTTTCAGAAGGTAAAATTGCATTTGAAATATGGAAAAAGTTAGAAATATTTAGTAATATAAATATTAATGAGGAAACTTTAATAGATAGGATTAAAAGGTGGAGGAGGCACCCCCCTAATACACCGACCAAAAAATGGCTAAACCAAAATTTACCACACGCAGTAATTTGGTGTATATGGAAAGCAAGAAATAAAAGTAGATTCGAGGGCATAAAAATGAATGTAGATAATATCCTTAAAGACATTAAGTTGGAAATTAGTAATATATCTTGTACAAAACCTATCATATTAGATAATTCTGAAATGGATAAAGAAGCCAGGGAAACTTGGAATCTCTCCACTAAGATTAAAAGGATTCATTGGGTTAAAAGTATAAGCTGGAATAGGCCCCCAGAAGGGAAACTATCGTTGAATACTGATGGTAGCTTCAATAGAGATTTAGGAATTGCAGGAGGTGGAGGAGTAATAAGAGACTCTGAAGGTAGAATTAGGAAAGCTTTCACACTAGTAGGAAAATCCTACTCTGCACTGCATTCAGAAATTAGGGCACTAAAGGAAGGATTATATGTCTGTAATAAGCTAGGATATAGAAATTTGCAAATACAGGTAGATTCAACATTATTGGTTGAGTTATTTAATAAAAAACTAGTACTGTGGCGGCATGAGGAGGAGATAGAAATAATAGTGAGTCTTGCTAAAGAATTAAATGCATCAATATCACATGTATATAGGGAAGCAAATGCATTGGCAGACAAGCTTGCTAAAATAGGATTGTTAGAAGGGGCTGCGGAGTATGATGAGGAATCTTTGCCAATAAAATTGAAAGGATTAGCACGATTAGATAAAATTACATTCCCTTACCTAAGAATAAGTAAAAATAGATAGGAATATTACTTAAAAAAGTAGCGCGGTGTGCAGTTTTATTTGCAGGATATGGCTAAGCGGGAAGAAGCCAAACACACATAATCAGGTGATTCAGCAAGAGGTAGAAGGGATGGTAAAATGAATTGAAATTGTAGTATTTGTTGCATTTTTTTTGTTTTCTTAGCAGCTTAACAGGCTTCAAGCTAAGGAAGGACAAGCAAAGGAGGATGTGTTTGGAGGAAGAATTTCGCGAAACTTCCTTTTCAAGTTCAAATGAACTAAATGCATCAATACTGCATATATATTAAGAAGCTAACACTCCAGCAGAATGGCCTTTATGTAAGAGTTAGGAAGGGTGGAGGCTGAGCTAAATTTAAAATAAAACTTAGATTATAATTTAGTTTAAATAATCTAAAAAAGAAGCAAGTAGGCGAGTTTTAAAGCATGAGATTCTTTTTTCAGCAGCGCAGCTCCATATGAAGTGGTAGATTCAGCATGGGGTCTTGGTTGGCAGGTTGTGCACATGTTTTTCAGGATGAAGATGTTAAAATACTAATCTGCCAATGGTGTTTATTGTTTTTCTAAGTGTTAACTTTGCGGATGTTCTATAGGTTAATAATGCAGTTTATATATATATTGCTTTTGATTAAATAATCAAAAAGAAGTGAGTCCTAAAGCATGGGCGCAGCTCCATACTTGGTTGGTAGGCTGTGCAAACGCATAGATATGTATTTGTTCATTGTTGCGGTGTTAAGCTATGCGGTTGTTATTTTATACTGTTGATGGTCCCTCGGATTTATTTATTTGCAGGATTAAGATGTTAACTTTGTGGATTAAATAATGCAGTTTATATATATATTGCTCTTGATAAGATCATACAATCATAAGTTGTTTATCACTGGCTTACTAGACTGCTGTTGATTTTCGACTGATCACCTGGCCCTGTGGGTGATCAACATTCATGCAGTTTATACGAGCTCGGAGGTGATTTATTTATATGTTATAATCTGGTTTTAAAAGGTGATATAGACAGAGCTATGCAATAATCTGGTTTATTGGCTGAGTTATCTGTTATACAACTGTTATTGGTTGAGCTATGCAGAAAGTCCTAGGTCTTGTAGCAGCTCGTGAAAAGTGTAGAAATGAAGAAGGATGACGGCCGAACAACAGACACGGTGAAGAAGGATGACTACTATGCTTATTTTATAATTTGAAGCGAATAAAGCGTATAAACAGAAGGATGACGGTGATCAACAGACACGGCCGAACAACAGACGGCTGAACAACAAATGAAGCGTATAAAGCGTATAAATGCACCGGAGCGTATAAATGAAGAAGGATGATGGTTGATAAATATTCGGGAATGACGTGAATAACAACAGACACGGTGAAGATACGAGGACAGATGCGGAGCATAGGAAACGACCGAACAACACATGAAAGCAAATGAAAGATGGGCCGAAAGAAGGGCCGAAAATAGAGGCTTCTTAAGAGGCTTGATAAACTAGAGTAAAACCTTCAGCCTATTCTAGTTTAATTTATAAAATGAAAATGCTTATTTGAGAAAGTTCTTAAAATCCAATATATTAGCTACTATGTTTAAGGTTAAGATGGGTGTAAGAGGGCTACGGGTAGATGTAGGATGTAAAAATGGTATTCATCCGCCAAAAGAGAGGGTTATTAATAATAAAACAAACTTTATAAAAAAAAGAAGAATAATAAAAATAAAAATAAGAAGAATAAGAATATAAGAAGAATAAGAATAAGAATAATAATAAGAATAAGAAGAATAATATTAATAAAAAAAATAAAAATAAGAAGAATAAGAAAATAAGAAAATTAGAAGAATAAGAAGAATAATAAGAATAATAAGAATAAGAAAAATAAGAAGAATAAGTAGAATAAGAAAGATAAAAAGAATAAGAAGAATATGAAGAATAAGAATAATAAGAAGAATAAGAAAAATAACAAGAATAAGAAGAATAATTAGAATAAGAAAAATAAGAGGAATAAGAAAAATAATAAGAATAAGAATAATAGAAAAAATAAGAAGAATTGGAGAATAAAAAGAATAAGAAGAATATAAAGAATAAGAAGAATAATAAGAATAATAAGAATATAAATAATGAAAATAAAAAGAAGAATAAGAATAAATAGAAGAATATGAATAAAATTAAAAATAGGAAGAATTAGAAGAATATGAAGAATAAAAAGAATAAAAAAATATGAAGAAAAAGAAGAAAAAAAATAATAAGAATAAAAAAAATAAGAATAAGAAAAATAAGAATAATAAGAAAGAAGAAGAATAAGATGAATAAGAAGAATTAAAAGAATACTAAGAATAAGAATAATAAAAAGATTAAGAAGAATAAGATTAATAAGAAGAATAAGATGCATAATAAGAATAAAAAAATAATAACAATAAAAAGAATAAAAAGAATAAAAATGAATAAGAAGAATAAAAAGAATAAGAAGAATAAGAAGAATAAGAAGAATAAGAAGAATAAGAAAAATAATTAGAATAAAATGAATAAGAAAAATAAGAAGAATACGAATAATAATAAGAATGAGAAGAATAAGAAGAATAAGAAGAATAAGAAAAATAAGAATAATAAGAAGAATTAGATTAATAACAAGAATAAGAATAATAAGATGAATAATTATAAGAAGAAAAAGTAGAATAATAAGATTAAAAAGAATAAGAAGAATAAGATGAAGAAGAAGAATAAGAAGTATAAGAAGAATAAAAAAAGTAGAATAAAAAGAATAAAAAAAAATAAAAAAATAAGAAAAATGAGAAGAATGAGAAGAATAAGAAGGAGGAGGATAATAAGAATACGAAGAATAAGAAGAATAACAAGAATAAGAATAATAACAAGAATAAAAATAATAATAAGAATAATAATAATAATAAGAAGAATAAAAATAATAAAAAGTATATTAATAAAAAAAATAAGAAGAATAAGAAGAATAAGAAAAAAAATAAAAGAATAAGAAAATAAAAAATATGAACAATAGAAGAATAAGAAAAATAACAATATAATAATAATTAAAATAATAAAAATAAGAAGAATAAGAAGAATTAGGAGAATTAGAAGAAGAATTAGAAGAATAAGAAGAATAAGAAGAAGAAGAATTAGAATAAGAACAATAAGAATAATAAAAAGAATAAGAAAAATAAAATAAGAAGAATAACAAGAATATGAAGAATAAGAAGAATATAAAGAATAAGAAGAATAAGAACAATAATTAGAATAAGAAGAATGAGAAAAATAGCAAAAATAATTAAAAAAAGAAGAATAAGAAGAATACAAAGAATAGGAACAATTAGAAGAATTTAAATCAAAAGAAGAATAATAAGAATATATAACAAGAAAAAAAAGAATATGAAGAATAAGAATAATAAGAATAAGAAATATAAATAGAATAAGAAGAATAAAAAGTATAAGAAGAATAAGGAGAATAATAATAAAAATAAAATAAGAACAACAGAAGAATAATAAGAATATAAATAAGAAGAATAAGAATAATAAGAAAATTAGATAATTAATAAAAATAAGAAGAATAATAAGAAACAGAAGTATAGCAGTTTGGTGCTTATATAGCAGTTTGGTGCTTATAATAACAAAGAATAAGATATTAAAATGGTTTAGAAACTATACTCCTCAAATAGTGGTTTGGTGCTTATGGAAAGCTAGAAACAGAAGTAGGTTTGAAAACGTGGAAATGAAAGTTAAAGATATATTGGAAGAAATCAAAAAAGAAATTGCTTTTATTATTGCTTGTAATCCAATAAAAGTGAGAAGAATGAGTATGGATGAAGATAGAAGAAGAGCATGGAATTTAACAACATTAGCAAGAAAAATGCCAGTCATCAAAAAAGTTAGCTGGAACAAACCCTCGCCAGGAAGCCTAATGCTTAATACATATGGAAGCTTTAAAAGAGAAATGGGGGAGGCAGGTAGATGAGGAGTTATAAGAAATGAGGAGGGCAAAGTATTAAAAGCTTTTACACTATCGAGTACTGCTCATCTACGTTACATGCAGAGATAATCGCCCTGCATAATGGCTTAAGAATCTACAAAGAAAATAATTACTCAAATATTCAAGTACAAGTTGAATCGAAAATACTGGTTCAGCTTGTGCAAAACAAGTTACAATTATGGCTATTTGAAAAAGAAATTGAAGATATTAAAAATATTTTAAGTGAATTAAAAGGAGAGGTTAATCATATATATATATAGAGGCTAATGTGGTGGCAGATAAATTAGCTGAGGAAGGAATGAAAAAAAAGAATGCAAGAATTTGAAGGGGATGAGATCCCTGAAAAAGTAAAAGGTTTAATAGAACTAGATAAAGCTGAATTCTCGTATATTAGGATTCAAAAATCCTAGTTTAAAGGTCGAAACTTAAGAAGAATATTAGAGGTGTGTTTTTTTTTTAAAATGCTGTTTGTAGCTTTGATTTGACTTGCATTTCAGGTGGAAGTTAGCAAATGTATAAACAATTATAACAAAGTAAGCAATCCATGTTATTAATTTAAACTAATCATTGACAGAGAAGGAAATTATCCTCGGGTATGTGGGGAATCCAAAAGGTAATAAGGTATATGGTTTATGGTTTATATATGCTGGATTTTAACTTCTCTGTGCAGTTATGTATTGCTGAAATAAGAGCTCGAGCTGATGGTGGAGTGAATCACTAAATATTTCTGTTATGGTTTATCTATGTTGTATTTTAGTTTGTCTATGCAGTTGTTTGTTAAGGGTATAACTCTAAGTGAAAAGAAGAAGAGAAGCAAATGGATAATGTCTCCTATTTGTGTATGCTAGCGTTTATGGAGTCTAGTTTTGTGGGAGTGGGTAAGGATTCTGTATGGTAATAAGTGTCTCGCCTGTAATGAGTAGCCTATGGTAATGGTTCGTGTCTATACGGTAAGGAGTCTAGTTTTACGGGAGTCTGTAATAAATTTAATTTTGCAGGAGTCTGTATTGTAATGCATCTATAAGCACGGTCTGTATACTCGTCTGTCTAAGCTCGGAAAGAAAGGGGAAAGAGAACAGGAGCAAGCCGAAACTCGTAACATGGCAAGGATTATCGCATAAGTAAAGCGAGCAATGATTTTGAATGGGCAGACGCACGACCAAAGCGATTGAAGAGTATGGAATAAGGCTGGATTTTAAGAAGCCCACGGAAGAGAATCTAAAATTAGGGTAAAGCCCAAACAAAAGTCCAAAGCTCCAAGGCAGAATCTTTAGTAGAAATTAGGGCCTATGTTCAATATATAATCAAGCCTAGTTTTAATTTGAATTATCCTATCATATGGCTTAAGGTGTTAGATGGGTGTAAAAGGTTTAAGGGTAGAAGTAGTTTGTAAAAATGATATTCCTCCGCCAAAAGAGAGGGTGATAATAATAATAAAAACAACCTTAAAAAAAGAAGAATAATAAGAAAAAATAGAATAAAAATAAGAAGAAAAAGAATAATAAGAAAAATAAAAAGAATAATAAGAATAAGAAGATTAAGAAGAATAAGAAGAATAAGCAGAATAAGAAGAATAAGAAGAATAAGCAGAATAAGAAGAATAAGAAGAATAAAATGAATAAGAAGAATAATAGAATAAGAAGAATAAGAGTAATAAGAAGAATAAAAAGAATAAAAGATTACTAAAAATAAGAAGAATAAGAAAAATAAGAAGAATAAAAAAATAAAAAGAATAATAAGATTATAAAAAATAAGAAGAATAATAAGAATAATTAGATTTAATAGAAAAAGAAGAATAAGAATAAATAGAATAATATATATAAAATGAAACATAGGATGAATTTGAAGAATATAAAGAATATAAAGAATAAAAAGAATAAGAAGAATAAGAAGAATATTAAAAATAATAAGAATAAGAAGAATAAGAAAGAAGTAAAAAAAAGATGAATAAGAAAAAGAAGAAGAATAATAATAATAAGATTAAGAAGAATAATAAGAATGAGAAGAATGAGAAGAATAAAAGAATGAGAACAATAAGAAGAATAAAAAGAATAATAAAGAATAAGATGAATAAGAAAAATATGAAAAATATGAAAAATAAGAAAAATAAGAATAATAAAAAGAATTAGAAAAAAAATGAATAAAAAGAATAAGAAGAATAAGAAGGATAAGAAGAATAAGAAGGATAAGAAGAATAAGTTGAATAAGAAGAGTAAGAAGAATAAGAATAATTAGAAGAATAAGAATAATTAGAAGAATAAGATGAATAAGATGAAGAATAAGAATAAGAACAAGAAGGATAAAAAGAATATAAAGAATAAGAACAATAAAAAGAATAAAAAGAATACGAAGAAACAGAAGAATAAGAAGGAAAAGGATAAGAAGAATACAAAGAATAAGAATAATAAGAAGGATAAGAAGAATATGAATAATAAGAAGAATAATAAGATTAATAAGAATAAGAAGAATAAGAAGAATATTAAAAATAAAAAAAATAAGAAGAATAAAAAGAACAAAATGTTTAAGAATAAAAAAATAAGAAGAATAAGAACAAAAAAAAGTATAAGAAGGATAAGTAGAATAAAAAGAATGACTAGAATAACAAGAATAAAAAGAAAAAAAATAAGAAGGATAAGAATAATAAGAAGTGTAAAAAGAATAATAAGAGTAAGAAGAATAAGAAGTATAAGAGGAATAATAAAGATAAGAAGAATTAGAAGAATAAAAAGAATATAAAGAATAAGAAGAATAAGAAGAATAAGAAAATGAGAAGAATAAAAATATAAAAATAAGCAGAATAAAAAGAATGAAAATAATAAGATGAATAAAAAGAATAATAAGAATAAGAAAAATAAGAAGAATAAGAAGAATAAGAAGAATAAGAAGAATAAGAAGAATAAGAAGAATAAGAAGAATAAGAAGTATAAGATAAAAAAATAAGAAAAATAAGAAGAATAAGAATAATAAGAAGAATAAGAAGAATAAGAAAAATAAGAAGAATTAGAAGAATAAAAATAATTAAAAGAAAAAGAAGAAGAAGAAGAAGAAGAAGAAGAATTATAAAAACATTAAGAAAAATAAAAATAAGAAGAATAAAAACAATAAGAAGATTATAAAGAATAAGAAGAATAAGTAGAATAAGAAGAATTTAAATTATAAGATGAATAAAAAAAGAATAATAATAAGAATATGAAGAATAATAAGAATTAGAAAAATTTACAGAATAAGAAGAATACGAAGAATATATAACAATAAAATGTAGAATAAGAAGAATAAGAATGAGAAGAAGAATAATAATAATAAAAATAAGAAGAATGAGAAGAATAAAAAAATAAGAAGAATAAAAAGAATAAAGATAATAAGAAATAGAAGAATAAGTAGAATAAGAAGAATATAAATTATAATAAGAATAAGAAGAAAAAGAAGAATTATAAGAATAAGAAGAATAAAAATAATAAGAATAATTATAATAATAAGTAGAATAACAAAAATAAGAAGAAAAAAAAGAAAAAAAAATAAGAAGAATATAAAGAATATGAAGTATATGAAGAATAATAAGAATAAGAAGTATATAAATTATTAGAAGAATAAGAAGAAAAAATATATAAGAAGAATAAGAACAATTGGAAGAATAAGTGGAATAATAAGAATACAAATAAGAAGACTAAGAAGAATAAGATGAAAATGGATGAAATTGATTCTCTCTATTTCAAAAAATCATTTTCTATAATTGCTAAGGATCCCAAGTTCTTAATTTCGACATCACAAAAAATGAGGTGCCCATAGTTATATTTTTGAAGGAGGAGATCAGGAACCTCACTCCCCCCTTCAATCTCACTCTTATTAAAAAATTATCCCTTGGCTAATTCAACTTCTTTGCTATATTTGATTTCATTGCTCCACTAAAGTTACGATAGGAGGTTAGAATCATAAACTATGATAATAAACACACGATGCTACTGTTCAAGGGGAAGGAGGACCTCCTCAGAGTCTGGTTAAGAGCTTCATTGAGCGTAGCTGGATACCCAATGCATGTCTTTAAATGGATGTCTGATTTCTCTCCATTCGAAGAATCTTCACATGCACTGGTATGGTTTACATTACCAAAGCTTCCACTTCATCACTATAACAAACACGCATTGCACACAATAGCACATTTCTTAGGAAAACCATGGATGTTGGAGGAAGCCACCACCTGCATGACCAAGAAAATTGTGGCCATATTATGTGTGGAAATTGACCTTAAAACATCCCCCCACGTAGAGCATGGGTGGGAAGTGACCTTAACAATGGATTCTGGCAAGAGCTCATTTTAGAATCCATATCATATTACTGCCTAAACTATCACAAAATAGGACATGAGCAGGTAGTCTATTTGGCAGGTGGTAGAAAGAAGAAGGAAAATATACTTTACAAGGAGGAAATGAGAGCTAGGGTATGGGTAACGAGGGGGTTTAGATAAGGGGAAATAGGAGGTGAAAAGATTGGTGAGGAAGCAAAAGGGGGGGGGGGGGTGGCAGAAGGAGGGAGAATGGTGAAGGGAAATAGGGATAGAAGTGGAGGGAAGTAAGGGCATGGAGAGAGATATGGATAGTGAACAAAGTGAAGAAAGGGTGGAGAAGATAATGAAGGAAGGGGAAAGGGCAGCAGCACTAGAGGAAGGCCATAAAAGAATTTAAGTAGAAGAGTCGAGGGAAGAAAAGTAGATAGAAAATAGGAGGATGAAAGAGAATAAAAAATGGCTAGTGGAAGTTCAAAGGGGGGTTGTAATGGTAGAAAGAGAGGGTAGGAGACGAGGCGTTGGGACTAGAGAAAAAAAAAGGAAGGGATAAGAGAGACTAAAATGGAAAAAAAAATATTAAACAGCATAATTGGGCAGAAGATGATCTATTATAAGAAGATGAATCAGAGGCTAAAAGCTGGCCATTCATCAACACAAAAAAAGAAGGAAAACATGCTGGATTTTAACACAACACATGATGATCTGGAAATATAGATTTCTAGACCCATACCAAAAAGCAGGGAAAGTGCATTGGAAGAAATTAGGAAGTTGCGGAAAAGCCTGGAAAAAATGAATTTTATTAAAAAAATATATTAAGCCCCACCGATAACAAACAAGACTTTGGGCAAAAAAAAATATTTAAATATAAAATATGAATTAAAATGCACCATGAGGGCTCAACACATACAATTACTTTTGATAGGTATAAAAGGCTGAACCCAATGCACAAATCTTCTGCTTAACATGATATTTGAAAAAGATTAATATCTTAACAGTTTTACTCATAAAGATTAGAGAGATTATATCTAACGAGTGTTAAATTTGAAAAATATCTTTTTTGAACGAAAATATTTTTTATCACACCGAGACATGACCTTTAAGTGAGAACAATAATAATGGATGAAAATAAAAGGAACAAAAATTATGTATTAGAAGTAGAATAAAATGTGATCAAACACCAATTTAGAAGTTGATGGAACTTATTAGAAAGTACAACTGTTCCAACTCATAAACAACACAAGTATTGAATGTAGGTGAATCATTTCTTGAAGCACAAAAATATTAGAATAAGCATGCATGTTAAAAGTTGATCTATTGTTGCTTAAACTTGAGTCATTTCTCCAAAAGTATAAGTTATTGACACTTATGCAGAAAAATAAACAAAAAAACATTGATTATAGAAAGAATCAACTTAGTATAATTCTTCTCAAGAATAGTGGTCCCAAGTTTCAATTAATAATACCTATTGTAATCATAACTTACATGGCACCTTTGATCGTCATTATTTTATGTAAATCACCTTCAACAATTAATAAACAAGTATGAGGTAGGGGGTTTCTCCAAAATATAGGTTTTAACTTCATTTTATTGTCTGTATTATTATATTTTTGAACCATTTTGAAATATAGTTATATGAGTCCTTTTGATGTATTCTATTATTGAAAAAGAAAATTTTTTTTTTTCACCACAATGACAAATTTGCTAAATGAGGAAATAGAGGAGTGCGAGCTCTTTTGGAACCAATAAGCTCTAAAAGAGGTAGCTTCTATCTGAAAATTTTACCTCTAAGGAGACCCTACTTAATGCACATGGCTTTCACTTCAACATGAGATTTGAGAGATGTTAATATCTTGATAGTCTTATCTCTAAAAATTAGAGAGATTATGTCTAATGAGTCTCAAACTTGATATTTATTGTCCTTGGAAAAAAGTATTTGTTAGTGTCAAGATATGATCTTCATTATATTCATGTAATATATATTTTCATAATGATTAGTTATTTTTGCATTCTTTTTGCACAAATATATTTTATTTTGAAATTTTTATGAGATTTAGTGAGGTGAAGTTTATGTTTTGTTGCATATTTAATAATTTTGGCTTTGCATGCTTTTGTATATAACCTATAATGAAAATTATTGTTTTAGGCCAAAAATAAAATATCATGTATTAACTTTTATTTTGAATTATTATAGTTTTTGTTAAACTTGAATTTTTTATGTGTGTTTTAATGATGTTATTTTTGAGATTTATTGCCTAGTGAGATGAGACCTAATACTTTAGGATAAAATGATGGTCAAAAAATAACCAATATGAAAAATGTTGAATATTAAAAATTATCTTCTAATTTTCTAGCAGTCTTGTTTATATGAGTCCACTAAAAAATTTAAGTTTTATTCTTATCTTTAATTTTATTCTTTATTTTTAAAATTCCAGTGTTGTTCTTAAAAAGCCTACATCGCAATATTTACCTGAAATGTGATATATAAATTATAGTGCATTTTATTTTGCATATAATTTTATATTAAAACATGAATAATGTTGGATTTTATTTTGGCAGTAGTGGCGACTGCGACACCGGCAGCAATGGCGGCGGCGGCGGCATCGAAAGTGGTGCCAGCACCGACAGTGGCCACAATGGTGGTAGCAGGCAGCAGTGGTAGCGGTGGTAGCAGGTAGCAGCAGCAGCTGTGGTAGCAGGCAGCGGTGGAAGATAATGCAGTGGGGGCAGCATCAGCCACACCAGCAGTAGTGGCAGAGGCAGCAGCGACGGTAGCGACGGCAACAGTGGCAATACTGACAGCATCGGCAGCAGCGGTAGCAACGGCAACAGTGCCAACACTAGTAGTTGCAGATGCGGTGGCAGCGACTGTAGCGGTGGCAGCGACTGTAGCGATGGCAGTGGCGGGAGTGGCGGCGGAGGCATCAGCGGCAGCGACAGTGGCGGCATCAGTGGCTCTGACAGCATCAATGGCAACACAGGCTGCAGCGGCGGTAGTGGCGGCGGCAATGACTGCAAGGGTGGCAGGCGTGGTAGGGGTGGCAGTGGCGGCGGCAACGGTGGTAGTGGCGGCAGTGGCGGCGGCAGTGGTGGTAGTGGCGGCAGTGGCAGTGACACCAGAAGCAGCAACAATGGCAACAAATGCAGTATATATATACATATATAGTCAGTATATACGTAGATATAATACTATAGTATTTTATGTACATATATACTAAGTATATATGCACTTAGTTTATATGTATGCATAATACTGAAGTCTATATGTACATATAATGCAGTAATATATGTACGAGTGAAATGATAGTATATATGTACATATTTACTATAGTAATATATATTTATCAAAACATAGTTTTTTTTATTTATTTTGATTTGATTGAGTAGTTTAAATTTCGTACAGATATGGTACCGCATTGTTTCCCATATGAAGCTCGTGTAGGTGAATGGATTTTTCAACATACATGATGCACCATGACTCGGACAGCTTTTTCGCCGTAGAAAGTTGGTGATCGGAGGAGCAGATGGAGAGAAAATAATATCAATGCATGTATAGATTATACTTTATGTACTGTCAATCGATACATTGATTAATAAGATGTAATATAATGTTATTATTTTTTTGTTTTAGTTATTTAAAATATTGTATTAGAATAAGTTATTAAATGAATTTTTTTGTTTAATTTAAAATTTTCATTTATAGTTTCTATTTTTATTCAATTTAATATAAAAATATTAAACTATTAATTTTATTTTTGTTGAAGCTGTATGACAATCAACTTTAATTTGTGTTTGTTCGTGTCTATAATAATAATTATTATATATATCTGTAAATATGTTTGTGTTTCTCAGAATTTTTTGGGTAGAGTTGAGCCTATTATAGGTATGTAAAAGCCTATTATCAGTAGCGGTAGCAGTAGCAGCGGTGGTAGTAGTGATAGTGATGGCAGCGGCTGTCAGTAGTGGTTGCGGCAGCGGCGGTGCCAGTGGCGGTGGCAGTAGTGGCAGTAGCAGCGGCGGCAGTAGAGACAATGGCGACAGGGGTGGCGGCAATAGCAGCGGCGGCGACAACGGCGGGAGTCGCGGGAGTGGAGGTAGCAGCGATAGTGGTTGTGACGGCGGTGGCAACGGTGGGAGCGGTGGGAGCTAAGGTAGCGGCGGCGGTGGCGGTAGCACCGGAAGCAGTAGCAGCTCCGGAAGTAGTGGCGGTAGCGGTGGAAGCGGTGGCAGCATCGGCCACCATGGCAGCCACCGTAGCGGCCAGCGATGGCAACGGCTCAGCGGCTCAGCGGCTCAGTAGCGACAGGTATGGTAGCAGAGGTAGCAGTGGTTGTAGTAGTGGCAGTGGCAGCAGGAGCAGTGGCAGTGGCAATGGCAGTGGGAGCAGTGGCATTGGCATCGGCAACGACAGCGGCGGTAGTGGGAGGAGCGGCATCGACAGCAGTGGCAGGAGCGGTAGTGGCAGCAGTGGCAGGAGCAGCAGTGACAACAGTGGCAGGAGTGGCAGCAGCAGTGGGAGTAGCAACAACAACAACAAATGCAATATATACATACATATAAATTCAGTGTATACGTATATATAATACTACGATAATTTATGTACATTTATATTGAGTATATTTGTACTCAATATATATGTACACATAATACTATAGTTTTTATGTACAAATATTGCTATAATATATGTACGAGTGATATGCTAGTATATATTTACATATATACAATAAGATTATATATTTATCAAAACATAACTTTTTTATTTTAATTTGACTTAGTGGTTTAAATTTCTCACAGATACCATACCGCATTGTTCCTCATACAAAGCTTATATAAGTGAGTGGATTTTTTACTAGACATTACATGCCGTGACTAGGACAGCTTTGTCGTAGTAGAAAAATAGTGATCGAAGGAGCATAGGGAGAGAAAGCAACGTCAATGAATGGATAATTATACTTTATGCACTGTCGATAGATACATTGATGAATAATATGTAATAAAATTTTGTTATTTTTTTTGTTTCAGATATGTAAAATATTGAATTAGAATAAGTTATTAAATGATTTTATTTTTTGTTTATTATAAATTATCATTTTAGTTTCATTTTTTTATTCATTTTGATATAAAAATATTAAATTATTTAATTTAAACATTTTAAAATAAATTAAATTTTGAAAATAATTTTGAAATTAAAATCGTTAGGAAAAATTCCCAAGCTAATTTGGCAAGGAAAATCTTTATTTTAGTGATGGAAATTCCATCGCTAAATTTATTTAGCTAGGGACCATTTCTATCGCTAAAATTTAGTGACCAGTACTTTAGCTTGGGAATCTTCTGTTGCTTTTATTATTTAGCAATGGAAAATCTCATTTAGCCTGCTAATTTAGCTAGAGAATGTCTTTTTAGCAAGGAATTTTTCCGTCGCTAAATTTTTAGTTAGGGATATTTTCCCTCGGTAAATTTTACTGACCAACACTTTATATAGGGAATTGATCGGTAGGTAATCCGTCGCTTTATCCCATTAGCGACGGAAAATGTCCAATTAGCTAGGGAATTGTCCCTAGCAATATGAGATTTTTCTTGTAGTGGGTGTACGAAGAATTGGGTAGGAATTGAGGGTGTAAGTGTCTGGATTTTCTGTGAAGTGTCGGTTGTTGGTAGTAGGAGCATTTGCTAAGGAAGGAAACATGATTAAAGGACAAATTTCGAAGGAACTCAAAAAAGAAATGAGCTAAGGAAGGCATGAGAAAGAGAGGAAAATAGAGTAATATCAGCAGGCATAGCCCAATGTAGAAAGTAATATAGTGAAGAATTTAACTATAGCTAATGTTAGTAGTTTTTACAAAAAGAAAGGGTGTAAAAGGGAAAAGGTATATTTTAGTTTGTAAAAATGGTATTAATCTGCCAAAAGAGAGGGCTATCATAATAATATAAACAAAAAAAATAAGAAGAAAAAGAAGAAAAAAAAGAAAAAAGAAGAAGAAGAATAAGAATAATAATAATAATAATAATAATAATAATAATAATAATAATAATAATAATAATAAGAATAAGAAGAATAAGAAGAATGAGAAAAATAAGAAGAATGAGAAGTCAATAAGAAGAATGAGAAGAATAATAAGAATAATAAGAATAAGAAAAATAAGAAGAATAAGAAGAATAAGAAGAATAAAAGAATAAGAAGAATAAGAAGAATAAGAAGAATAAAAAGAATAAGAAGAATAAGAAGAATGAGAAGAATACGAAGAATAAGAAGAATGAGAAGAATACGAAGAATAAGAAGAATACGAATAATATTTTGAATAAGAAGATTAGAAGAATTATAAGAATAAAAAGAATAAGAAAATATACAAGAATAAGAAGAATATTTAGAATAAGATGTATAAGAATAATAAGATGAATACGAAGAAAGAGAAGAATTATGATAATAAGAAGTATGCAAAGAATAAAAATAATAAGAAAAATAAAAGATTAAAAGAAAAAGAAGAATAAAAATATTAAGAAGAATATGAAGAATAAGAAGAATAAAAATAATTTCAAGAATAAGAACTATAAATATTATAAAAAAAAATAGAAGAATAAAAAGAATAAGAAGAATACGAAAAATATGAAGAATAGAAAGAATATGAAGAATAGAAAGAATAGGAAGAATAAGAAGAATTAGAAGAATAAAAAGTATAAGAAGAATAAGAGGAATAAAAATAATAAGAAGAATCAGAAGATTAAGAAGTATTATTTGAATTTGAAGAATAAGAAAAATAAAAAAATAAGAAGAATAAGAATAATAAGAATTTAAGAGAATAAGAAGATTAAGTAGAATAAGAAGAATAAGAAAGAATAACAAGAATAAAAACAAAAAGAAGTATAAGAAGAATAAGAAAATACGAAGATTAAGAAGAATATGAAGAATGAGAAGAATAAGTAGAATGAGAAGATAAAGGAGAATGAGAAAAATAAGAAGTATAAGAAGAATAAGATGAATGAGAAGAATAAGAAGAATAAAAAGAAAAGAAAAAATATGAAGAATTATAAGAATAAGAAGAAGAAGAAAATTAGAAGAATAAAAAGTATAAGAATAATAAGAAGAATAAGAAGATTAATAAGAATAAGGACAATAAGTAGATTAAGAAGAATACGATGAATTAGAAGAATAAGAAGAATAAGAAGAATAAGAAGAATAAGAATAATAAGAAGAATAATCACTATAAGAAGAATAAGAAGAATAGGGGGAAAAGAAGAATAAGAAGAATAAAAGAATAAGAATAATAAGAATAAGAAGAAGAATAAGAATAAGAATAAGAAGAAGAATAAGAGAATAAGAAGGATAAAAAGAGTAAGAAGTATAAAAAGAATAAGAATAATAAAAAGAATAAGAAGAATACAAAAAATAAGATCAATAAAAAGAATAAAAAGAATAAAAAGAATGAGAAGAATAAAAAGTATAAAAAAAATAAGAAGAATAAGAAAAATAAAAATAATAAGAAAAATATGAAAAAAAGACGAATAAGAATAATAAGAATAAAAAGAATAAGAAAGAATAATAAGAATAAGAAGAATACGGAGAAAAAGAAGAATAAGAAAATAAAGAAAAGAATAAGAAGATTAATAAAAATAAGAAAAATAAAAATAATAAAAAGAATAACAAGAAAAAGATATATAGTCAATATAAGAAGAAAAAGATTAATAACAAAAATAAGAAGAATAAAAAAATATGAAAAGTAAGAAGAAAAGAAGAATAAAAATAATAAGAAAGAAATAAGAATAAGAAATTAACAAAGATAAGAAATAGAAAAGGAGAATTAGAAGATTAATAAGAAAAAGAAGAATAAGAAGAATAAGAAAGAATAAGAAAGAATAAGAAGAATAAAAATAATAAGAAGAATAAGGAGAATAAGACGAATAATAAGAGAATACTTCTTCTTATTTGAATTGCTCTCTCAAGCTCTAGAGAGAGAAACACAATTTTTAGAGAGAGAAACAGCAATTTTCAGTGAAGAAGTAGCCATTATCAAGTAAAAATGGAGCAAGCAAATTTCTTAATGAATAGGAAATCATTTTCTCAACATTTTATAAAGACCGCGCTTCATTCATCATCTTCTTTAGAAGTTTTCGGGAAAAAAAATGGGGAACCCTCGATAGAGTTTTCCCCGACAGACATGGCTTCCCTCACTGAAGCTCACAAATTTACACTGGTGGGCAAATTCTCACACGGGCATCCTCGCGTTGAAGATATAAGGGCATTCTATGCTTCCTTGAAGCTCAAAGGCCTGATAAAAATAGGAGTCATGGATGCGAAGCACATTCTCGTGCAGCTCTTTACAGAAGAGGACTTCCATAGAATCTGGTTGAAAGGAGTTTGGTATATCATGGGCTACCCCATGCGAGCTTTCAGATGGACACCCTACTTCTCAACCAAGCAGGAATCCCCATTGGCCCCGGTATGGTTCCTCCTTCCCATGCTCCCCATTCACTTGTTTGATAAATTTGCTCTCTACCACATTGCACAAGCAGTCGGCACCCCTCTTCTTCTTGATGGTGCCACTGCTACTCTCTCTCGCCCGAGTGTGGCTCGGCTGTGCATAGAAGTCAACTTGTTGAATCATATACATCAGCGAATATGGATAGGCTCTAAGAATGGAGATGGTTTCTGGCAAGATGTAATTCTAGAGTTCCTCCCTCAATATTGCACATACTGTAAGAAGCTTGGACATGGTTTTGATCACTGTATTGTCAAAAAAAAAGCACGAAGAAGATAGGCAGTATACAGACTTTACATGGAAGGGGAAGGAAATAGTGCAATACAGAATAAAAAACACTATGGCTCTTGAGCAGAATTTAAACAATGAGGGAACTAGCCTGGAACTAACTGAAGATGTCCCCCCTAGAATAGAAGAGAAGGAAGAGGTAGAGGGAGAGGATAAAAATAAAAGACATGATTTAATTATGAAAATTGCAGAAATAAACAAAAGGTTTCGGGGCAACATGTTTGATAACAGAATTAGAAGGGAGGAGAGTAGGAAATGGGCAGTGGAAGAAGTTAATAGCTCGGATGAGGAAATAGAGGTGCGAAGTAATATAAACTTACACAAGGGAGAGGAAGAAAATGAATGCATAAAATCCACAAAGGATGATATCGATATACATAGATTTAAGAATAAAATGGGCAACAGGGAATGGGCCTTGGAAGAAATAAAAATTATGGCCATACAACTAGGAAGGGTGTGGAAAGAAGACAAAATAGAAAATACTAGTGCTATAAAAAAGTCAAGAAACAGGAAAAAACACCTAAATAGAATATATGATTCAAAGTGCATCACTAGATCTCAGATTAAAACTAACCATAATGTTTGAAATCTTTTACTGGAATGTTAGGGGTATTGCAAACCCTTCCACAATAAAAAGAATTAAAAAAATGATAAAATTATATAATTCTTCTCTTATAATGCTTGCTGAACTTATGGTGAATAAGGTTCAAATAGATCATTACAAAGGAGTCCTGGGCTTTGAGAATGCATTTTCTAATAATAATAGTAAAATTTGGGTATTCTGGAAAAATAAATTTAATATAAATATATTGGAGGAAACGGATCAAATAATCAATTTTAGTCTAGATAATGCCCGAGATGAATCTCGGTAGTATATGCTAAATATACTAAAGAAGGTAGAAAGGAGTTTTGGAATAGTATGGCCAAAATATCAAGTTTGAACAAACCATGGATAATAGGAGGTGATTTTAACATAATAAGAAAGGCCAGTGAGAAAAAAGGAGGTAATTCCCCCAGCACTAGTGCCATTTCACACTTTAATGAGGCTATATCAAAGGCCAGTTTGATGGAAGCTAACTTTTTAGACCCACAATATACCTAGTGCAATAACAGGAAAAACAAAGGCACTATATGGGCAAGACTAGATAGAGTTTTATACAATGTGAAATGGTTAGAAAGTTATGGATCTACTGCTGTGAGACATTTAAATAGAACATGCTCGGATCACAATCCATTGTTAATTACCTTAGAGCAGACCAAATTCTTGAGTAAACCTTTTAAATTTCAGAATGCTTGGTGCTTGCATCATACATTCATAAATATGGTTAAAGAGTCTTGGTCTCTGGATGTCTCAGGTAATCCGGCACAAGTCTGGAATATGAAACTAAATAGATTAAAAAAACATCTAAAGATATGGAATAGAGATATATTTGGTAATATAAACAAAAATATAATAGAAGCAGAAAAAAAAGCTGAAAAATTAGAGATAGAACATGAAATATTTCAAGATAAAGAGAGTAGAGAAGCACTTAGTAAATCCCAAGCTGAACTAAAATTAAAACTCCTCATGGAGGAAATTTTTTGGAAACAAAAAGCTAAAATAAAATGGCTAAAAGAAGGAGATAAAAACACAAAATTTTTTCAAAGAGCAGCTAAAATAAGAATGCAGAAACAAAGAATAAAAGGTATAAAAAATAGTAATAATGCCTGGATAGATGATAACACAGAAATTAAAAAGCATTTTGATGAATACTTTGAAAATCAATTTATAGGGGATACATCCTTGAGAGGTGTTGAACTTATCCATAAAATAGACTGTAATATTACCAGAGAAAAGAATGATGCCCTTATTAAATTCCCAGATGAAGAAGAGCTTAAAATGGTTGTTTTCAGCCTGGACCCAAATAGTGCCCCGGGCCCAGACGGATGGAACAATGAGTTCTACCAAAAATGCTGGATTATCATAAAATCTGATCTTTTCAATGCCATTTATTGGATTTTTAATGGAGCAAAAATAGGCAAGAAATGGAGTAGCACATATATGGTGCTTATTCCCAAGACAGACAATCCACAAAAGGCAGATGATTTCAGACCTATAAGTCTATGTAATTCTATTTATAAGATTCTGTCTAAATTATTGCAAAACAGATGAACTTTTGTCCTTCCTAAAATTATTTCGAAAGAGCAATCAGGATTCATGAAAAATAGGCTTATAATGGAAAATATTTGCTTAGCTAAAAAAATGATTAAAGATATAGGCAAAAAAGTTAGAGGACATAATGTATTAATAAAATTAGACTTATCTAAAGCTTTCGATCAAGTAGAATGGAATGTCCTGTGTTTCACCATGAGAAAGATGGCTTTCTCGGAGACTTGGATAGATTTGATATACAGATGTATATCAAGCTCATGGATTAAAATTCTAGTAAACGGGGAGCTAGGAAGAGAAATTAAGCCGCTTAGAGGACCAAGACAAGGTGACCCTCTTTCTCCCTCACTCTTTAATATTTATTTAGAGCTCTTTATTGTCAATCTCAATGACAAAATTTTCACAGGTGAAATAGGCGCCTTTAGCCAACCGAAAGGTACTTTCCTAGTGAGTTGTCTTGCATATGCAGATGATGTGGTAATATTCACTAATGGTAGTGCTAGATCCCTTCAAAACCTGATGAGTTTGTTGAGAATAATGGAGGAAGAAACGGGTCAAAAAATAAACAACAAAAAGTGTCATTTTATGATAGCTAAAAAAGCTCCTATGAGTTTAGGACATAGAGTACATAGTATAACAGGTTTCTCGCAGAAAAAAGGAGCAATTCAATATCTGGGATGCCCTTTATATGTAGGAAAAGTAAAGTCAGAATACTTTGAATT